>CM069910.1:7844873-8159873 GCA_036172215.1 Camellia granthamiana | reverse complement strand
GAAACTCAACAATGATCATGGAGAACCTCACTAGATTTAGGTTGGTATCATTTGAAATTAATCAGAAGTGAACCTGCATTCGAGGGAACATCAAATTTTTGTTGACACTAATGATTAACAACTTACTGTAAATGATTGGTAACTTATAATGAAAAGTTAAGAAACTTCTTGGAGTTAACTGAAATATGGCTTTTAGTAGAGCCAACTGGAGGAATTGGATCCATGTAGTTGATTTCAACTAATTAGGACAATGGCTTGTTGAGTTGAGCAGACACATGAGAAGTTTGAAACATACTAAGAAGAAGATGTAAAATGTTATGAGACGAGATTCCATATATGTCATTCACATGTCAAAGAACTTCACGCACAGCATGTGAGATTTTTGGGGATCACCAATCAGGTTCCTGAACTAACAAGGTTGCTCTAAAAGTTCTATAAAGGCCTACCAGCTTCAATTAGTGCCAGTGAGCTTACATGGAGTACCTCTTTAACTTGTGGTTAATATTAGAAGGTGCACAAGCCCACACATGTAAGTGAGTTGGCCAAGATGGTCCAAAAACCAGACATCTCGAGATAAACCTAGACTTACCTTTCTAGATCTATCCCTAGACTCACTGGTGCACACAATTTGTGAGTGGTCAGCAAACAGTTGAAAAGACACCCTCAAGTAAATCCAAAAAAATTTCAAATATGCATTAATAAAGGAAGGGTTTCCATTAACATGTTTTTTTTTAATGTTTATAGATAATCTTTGCAATCTATTTGTGTTTTTCATTGCAAGGCAATTACCAACTGCAGGTCCAACCAATGCAAAGTATAGCAAGTGTGGTTAGAAATAAAACTTATCTTGCAGCTCTTAAGCCCAACCTTCTTATAGAGCAGCAGCCCAATCTTTTTGTGTCCTTGACCCTATGAAAAATTTCAAGTGTAAAAGTTTTTGGTTTTTGTGCTTTCATTAAATCAGTAATTTCCCTGATTTTCTTACATCATACGTATTTAGTGCTTGTTCAAAACATATCCTAAAGCTTGCATCAAGTCTTGTCACGAGATTGAACAAAACTTTAGTTACTAACTTGTATAAGCACTTGAACAACACTTTTTGATTAACTAACCAATGCCCAAAAAGTTGAAACACAAGTCACGATGTTATATTTCCAACATAATTACATAAAATAATGAAATGAAAGGCCTCATACCAAACTTGACACTAATAGATTAATCGAAACAAATTATCCCAACAAAAATCTTAAGACTCAATTTGCATGATTCTCCCTTGCTAAAAAAAATAGTAACTTTTTAGTCTAATAGCCAAAATCAGCAACTGATTTATTGTTCCACATCTCTATGACTCCTGCATGTAAGAGTTTTGGTCTTAAAGTCACGAGGCACTCACGCAATTTTATTCGTTTCAGTACATGAGCTATAAGCATAACATAACAGCATATAAATAACCAGAAAAAATAATTATTATAATTCAGCCATACCAAAATTAATGTTTTGGAACCAAACATTTTAGCGAAAAAAATCACTGCAAGTTGTCGAACCATTGTCTCCATTTTTTTGCCCGTCTTTTCCATAAAAATCCAAAAAGCCACTAAAGAAGCCAAATTCCAAATGAGCCCAAGCATGTAACAGATAACCAATCAAATTCAACACAAATGTTATTTCAAAAAACATCAACTTTTTTTATTAATCAACAATTTCAATTAGGCAAAGAACAAATACACATAGAACATGAGATCATTCAATCAACAGCTAAAACTATACCCAATTAAAACCATCAGAACGACAAAATTCACCCTGAAAACAGTACAATGAGTGAGAAAAACAGAAAAGGTGTTAGGGTTTTACCTTCGCATATCGGTCCAGAGACTCGGTTAGGGTTTTGTGCCGAAACAGCAAGCAAAGAGCATGTATAAGGTGGTTCAAGCTGAAATTGAAGTGTCTGAGCCAGTTCTAGGGCTACAAATCACATGCATTGTGGCCGAGAATGGGTTCATTGTGGCGGGGACGATCAATTCAGCATCTTTTTGTTTGCGAAATTTGAGTGATTTCGATTGACGAAGCAGAGAATCATAGATAACAGGTGATAATCGTGATCGAATTGTGCGAATCCATTAGACTACACAGAACAACTCATCTCCTCCCTCTCTCTCTCACGTGCAGAGTGAGTCGCTATCGACTCCGTCCGGGTTCGATCTTCTCTCTCCTCCGGTGCGGTTGGTTTAGACCCGGCTAGGGTCCGTACGTACACCACGCATATATATAGGTGGGACTCGCAGGAGATATGCGATGGGCCCAACTCAGATCATCAAATTTCAGTAACCATTTGATATGAATTGACGGTCTGACCTCGGTAGCATCTTAAAATGCAGTGCTTTTAAGCGAATTAAGGGGTGGATTGGGATATTCTAAATAATTATATTTTTTAATTTTTTATAGAAGGATGTAAAAAATAGAGAGGAGATATTGATTGATATGACCTAAAAAGATAAAAAAATGGACTAAACTAATGCATACCAAACAACCCTTAAAATTACTATTTTTTTGTTTGGTAATAAAGTATTTTAAATATATAAAAAACACAAAAAAAATTGGTAGCCCGAATAATTTGAGGCTTGAATTGGCTCAAAATTCAAAACGATATCGTTTTGATTTTTTTTTTCCCCCCCTCTCTTTAAACAGGGAAGAAGAGGGCTGAGAAAGAGAGAATGGAGTAGATGGAAGAGAGAAGGGAGAAGAGAGAGAAGAGGGAACCTCTCATCTTTGTTAAACCTTCCGATCGCACTCTTTGATCGCGGAAGGAGAATGAATGACGACGGAGGACGAATGACGGCCTGCGACAGCGAAACACGGACGACAAATCTGTAAATCTGTTAAAAATTATAAATCTGTTACAAATCTTTCAAAATTCTGTCAAAAATCTGTTATAAATCTGTTAAAACTCTATTATATAAATCTGTAAATGTTATGAAATTTGTAAATCTGATTTTAAATGTGTGTTGAAAGTTGGAAGAACAACTTGAACATGGTTTTGTAATTGGTCTCTCTGTTACCCAGTTCTCTCTCTCTCTACTCTTTGTTATCTGCTGTGGATTTTTTTTATTTTGATTCATGTGGGTTTGTTGATTAAGATTTTTCATGTCTGTTGTTGGGTTTGTTGATTTTTTTTTTGTTGAGTTTTTGTTTTTGATTTTGATTCATCTGTTTCGCAGAGTAGAGCAAACCAGAATGGGAAGGAAGAAGGCAGGGGGAGAAAGAAAAAATAAAAATAAAAATTCAAAACGAAGTCGTTTTGAAATTCAGGACAATCAAGCCATGGGGAATTCGCGCTCTGTAGCAGGGCTGTAAAAAACAGGAAAATGGTTGAGAAATTTATTTTTAGAGGTGTATACAATTAAGGTAAAAGATTGTTTCGTTTTGATTGGAAATACATATTTAATAAAATTATTTGGTGATAAATAATAAATTATTATTTTGAAGGGTAATATTTTAATGAATAAAGGTTGGGACCCCCTTTGGGGGTCATCCCCTTTACCCCTTTGCCACGTGGCAAGAGGTGATTGGAGGAGCAGGAAAAAAAAGAAAAAGAAAAAGAAAAGGTGACCAATGAGAGAGAGAGGGGGTCCAAAGGGGGTCCTAAAAAGGGGGGATGAATTATTGTTGTATTTTAATTTGTATTCATCGTACTGAATTGCCTGTTCGACAATTATTCAACAATTATTATTACTAAAAAATTTAATTAGATGTGACTGGCGGTAAATAGTGATGGTAATAATATAGATAAATATGTTAATTAAATACACAAATCGATAATATGTGAGTAAATATTTGAGGATAATATGATATTTTAAATTGTTATTATTTTTGGGGTCTCACCTTTACATGCTTTCTTCTATATATATATATGAATGGTGATTGATACACCCAGTGGGGGTCTCACCCCCAGTGAGGTGGCGAGCCCCCACTGGTCCAGACCTTAAAAAAAAAAAAAAAAAAAAAAAAACTAAACTGTTTTTGGACCAATCCCCAGTGACACCTCACTGGGGGTCACCCCCAGCTAGGGCTGCAAATGAACCGAGCTGTTCGTGAACAGGCTCGGCTCGGCTCGGTAAGGGCTCGGCTCGGCTCGGCTCGTTTAGTAAACGAGCCGAGCTCGAGCTCGATTATTGGGCTCGTTTCGTTAACGAGCCGAGCTCGAGCTCGCCTGTGTTCGGCTCGGTAGGCTCGGCTCGTTTATCTATAATTAAATTATATAATAAATACATTATTTATATATTAAAAATATATAAATATATATAAATAATAATATAAATGCATTTTTTATATATTAAATAATATAAATAATATTTTTTATTTAAAAATTTATATTTAAATAATATAAATAATATTAAAAAAAATTTATCGAGCCGAGCCGAGCCGAGCTCGAATTCGACAAAAATTAACGAGCCGAGCCGAGCTCGAGCCCAGTCCCTTATCGAGCCGAGCTCGAGCTCAATAAACGAGCTCGATAGCTTAACGAGCCGAGCTCGAGCCCAGCAAGACTCGGCTCGGCTCGGCTCGTTTGCACCCCTACCCCCAGCTGGGGGTAGGAAGTATTTCCGTATATATATACACTCAAAACCCTCCATTTTCATACCCTAATAACGATCATCTCTCGCCACAGTGAATGGCAAGACATCCACAATCTCTCAAAACCCTCTTCGTCCGCCACCAAAACCATCGTTACATCCAAAACCCTAACCCCCAAATCCGAAACCTCGGCCTCAGCAATGGCGGCGAAGAATTTCTTCAGACCCATCAACAGCCGAAGACCCAGAGCTTAACCCAGATCGCCAGAGAGGTTTCGAGGGTCATTCGGACTCAACCCAGATGGGAACAAACTCTACTCTCAGATTTTCCCTCAATCAATCTCTTCGATCCCAACTTTTTTATTGAGCTTTGGAAGCAGCAAAACAATGTGCTTCTTTCTCTCCGTTTCTATCTTTGGCTAAGCTCTCAACGTAGCTTTGTACCGGATAAATTGGCGTGTGATGTGATTTTTGATGGTCTTGTAGAAGCTAAAGCTGCCAATGCTGCGAAATCGTTTTTGACTTCTGTAGATTTTACTCCTCAACCTGGTTCTTTAGAGGCTTATGTTAGATGTCTGTGTGAAAATGGGTCAATTGAGGAAGCACTGAAGGTGTTTGATGAATTGCAAAAGCTAGGTATTTGCCCGTTGTTAGAAACATGGAATTCGGCTTTGTTGGGTTCGGTTAGAGCTAGGCGAACCGATGTTGTTTGGAAGTTGTATGAAGAAATGATGGGTAGTGGTGTTGCAGGGGATGTAGATACAGTTGAGTATTTGATTCAAGCTTTTTGTATAGATAACAATGTTTCGAAAGGTTTTGGGCTTCTTAGGCAAGTTTTGGAAGATGGGTTTGTTCCCAGAAATGTTGCTTTTAATAAATTGATATCTGGATTTTGCAAGGATAGATACTATTCGAGAGTGTCTGCTCTCCTTCATACTATGATTGCAAAGAACCAACGCCCTGATATCTTTACGTATCAGGAAATTATCAGAGAGCTATGCAAGAGAAGAATGCGGCATGAAGGATTTCGGATTTTCAATGATTTAAAGGATAGAGGGTATGCTCCGGATAGGGTCATGTACACAACGATGATACATGGTCTTTGCAAGATGAAATGGATTGGGGAGGCTCGGAAGCTTTGGTTTGAGATGGTTCACAAAGGAATAGTTCCAAATGAATACACGTACAATGCATTCATTTATGGGTTATGTAGGATTGGTAATCTCGAAGAGGCGAAGGAGCTATACAATGAAATGTGTTGTAAAGGTTATAAAGAGACCACAGTGAGTTGCAACACTATGATCAGAGGGCTGTGTTTGCATGGAAGAACAGAGGAAGCTCATGTGTTGTTTCAAGAAATGGCTGAGAAGGGAATTGCTCGTGATATTATCACGTATAATTCTTTGATTCAGGGTTTCTGCAAGGAAGGGAAAATAGATGAAAGTATAAATCTTTTGGCTGAACTTTTAGAGAAGGGTTTGCAGCCTTCAGCTGCCACTTATACTGCCCCCATAGAAAAACTTTGTGAGATGGGTGATGTGGATGAAGCAAAAGAGTTGTGGGAGGATATGCAGAATAGGGGTGTGGAACCAGCAGTATGTACTCGTGATTTCATCATAACTGGATTGAGCAATAAAGGGTATGTAGCTGAGGGGATGGAATGGTTGGCTGCAATGTTGAGACGTAACCTCAAACCGCAAAAGCAAACTTTTGAGAGACTAATTCAATGTCTATCACAAGGAGATAAGCTGGATGAGGCTATACTTGTGTTGGATTATATGTTTAGTATAGGTTACACGCTCCGTGAATGTATTTGCCGTTCTCTGGTTGATAAACTATGTGAACAGAATTCCGACCATGTTGAAGCATGTCTAGGTGGTATTCTGCAGAAAGATACTGCAGCATCTGAGGTCTTCTAGGCACATTTTTATTTATTTTGTTTTATTATCATCAATTTACAGGACTATGTTGTGGTTGTTATACATTTTTGTATGAAAAATATCATTCAAAGTTGTGCCAATTCTTTGCATTATTGTTTGTTACATGAGGATGGTCTCGCTGATATAATGAATATTTATAATGCTAACTGTCACTACAAGAAATTAAGGTAATAGAGACAAATATTTAGAGACAAAAATAAGTTGTTTGCAAAAATTATACTTTTAAGGACAAAATGAAGGAATTTAAAAAAAGTAATATTTAATCATGTTATTAATTTTTTAGACAAGCTTATTTGGTTGTAAAAAGATCAATCACTTTTACCTACAATATTAATTAGTCCCTAATAAACCCAAACGATATATCATTTTATTTTATATATTGATTTTTGAACTCAATAGTCGGGACTATCTTAGAAAAAAAAAAAAAAAAAGCCCAAAACATGCAGGTTCTATTTCATCACTCACACTCACACTCTCTCTATCTCTTTCTCAAATCCCTAATTTCTTTTTCTCTCGCAAATGCAAGTTGATTGTTTCTAATCTCGGCAACAATTTCATCCCCGAGGAGTCTTATAGCATCTCTCTCCACTGTGATTTCAGCATCCAGGTTCGATTGATTAATCGATTTCAGTCTCATAGATTTGGTTTTTGATCTATTGTTCGTATTTATTCTTCGAAAATGCTTATTTATCGGTGTAATGTTTGTGTTGATGATTTCACTTCGTTGTGCTGGTTCGAATACACGATCGTTGAAATGTAGTATTAATTTTGGTGCTGTGATTTGATGATTCTGTTAATTTTGGTGTTGATTTGATGATTTATGATGTGCTGGTTCGAACACTACTAGTTGTTATTCTGTTAATTTTGGTGCTGAGATTTGAAATGTAGTATTAATTTTGGTGCTGAGATTTGATGATTCTGAGATTTGATGATTCTGTTAATTTCGGCAAACTTGAGAGACGTCTCTAGGTGAAATAGTTCTTGATGTTTCCTTACAGATACTTCTGCTACTAATTGAGAGTCAATGTGTTCAACATTTGGCAAGCAACATCCTTGTGGCCATCTCTGTTTACATTGTTGCATCTGTATGTGAAAATTTGCTAACTGTCTGTTTACAATTGTGATGGCTATTGGTAACTCCCTATTTAGACACATCTTATTGATTCTTATTTTGGAAATGTGTATTGGTACGATATGTTTGTAATCTGAAACAGGTAGTGGTTTCAGAATTTCTGTGATTTTGTTGTATTCATGTTATTTGCTTGGATGGAGTATATTTCATATCTATATATAATGTTTGCATATGTAAATTCATGGAACTAGCCCAACCACGCTATGTGTTGTTGGAAATTTTTAGTTTTGTCCTAGGATGTGCTTTTGTCTAATCAAATGTTGTGAGAGAACTTTAGTCATGCAAAATTGAAGAGTCAATATAGAATTCATGCCACATACATAATAAGCACATGTATATAGAAATAGAATGTGTGAGGTTGCCTTTCTTTGAGTTTTGAAGAAACTTCTTGACAAAGAAAATTCCTAAGCAAATTAGCATTAGAATATCTAGATGAATTGTTTTGCTCTAGCTTTTAATTTCCACATAGCTATATAATATGCATAATTATTTATTTATTTATTTTTCTCTCTTTTTATCATGGACAATGAATTGTAACCATTTTAGTGGCCCCAAGTCACCATTAGGCCATGAAATCAATTATTGGATATCCATCTTTAGTTAACTTGATTTTGATTTTGTGCTGTACAGACCTACATGTTTAAATATGATAGTGTTCACGGCCAATGGAAAAAGAATGAGATTAAGGTTAAGGATTCCAAGACCCTTCTCTTTGGTGACAAACCTGTCGCTGTCTTTGGTTCAAGGTATAAAGTGGTTCTCCATCTTTATATTTCAATTTTTTAAAGATCACATCCTCTGATTATTGATTATATTTTCTTTGCTTGTTATTTGGAAACCCAGAGGAGATTCTGTGGGGTGAGGTTGGAGCTGAATATGTTGTCGAGTCCATGGGAGTTTTTACTGACAAGGACAAAGCTGCTGTACATTTGAAGGTTTGCCTTAATTTGCTGCTCTCTTAATATGCATTTTGGCTCATGCACACATACTTGAATGATATTGTTGATGAAATTCATCTGTATTGATGTCTGATAAATAACTTATTCATGAAAGTGTTTCACGTTGAATTTGTTTTCATGTTTGGCTACATTGACCTTAGTTATTATTATTATTATATTCATAATCTAATCTTGTAATGGCTTCATATAATACTTGTTCTGGTGCAATCTCCTGCACATATATCTGAATGTTCTTTGCATATTATGCTCAGTTGGACAGGGTTGAGGGTCATTTTTCAAATTTTATTTATTTATTTTGTTGGTTTGTTGATGTTAATCAGTATTGCCCCATTGTTTGTTTGATTACCAGGATGGCGCAAAGAAGGTTGTCACTTCTGCTCCGAGTAAGGATGCTCCAATGTTTGTTGTGGGTGTCAATGAGATATTGATATTGTTTCCAACGCTAGTTGCACTCCATTGGCGAAGGTTGCTTTGTACTCGGTTTCAGTTTATATCATAACAAAAGACTGGAATACCTATCTTATGTTTCTTGCATATAAATTGCTACAGGTTATTAATGACAAATTTGGCATTGTCGAAGGCCTCATGACCACAGTGCATTCAATTACTGGTGCGAGTACCACTCATTGTCCTTTTTTCTTGAGATAAAGTGAACTTTTTTATCTTATTATTTCATGCCTTTCATCAACACAAAAGACTGTTGATGGTCCATCAATGAAGGACTGGAGAGGTGGAAGAGCTGTCTCTTTTAACATTATCCCTAGCAGTACTGGAGCTGCCAAGGTATTTTGGTGTGAAGTGATGCTATAGTATTAGAATTCTTCATAATAATGATGCATTTCTATCACATTGACCTTATGGTGCTTCTACTCTTTAAGAAAGTTTTGCATTCAGACAAAAGAGAAACAGATTTAAAAGAAGAAAAATTGAGAAGCTTTTTCTGATAATTGATGACTGAAAAACGTCAACTTAATCTCAACTTCTGAAGTGACTAGTGTAAACTGTAAAAGACACTATGCAAACAGGTTCTTTGCATATAGCCTTATCTAATTCCTCAATCAGTTCATGGAAGGCTACCTTTTTGCAGTGGATTAGCTGAGGTTTTAGTTAACTGATTACAAGTTTATTATGTTATTTGTTCCATGGTTTGAGTGAACTTTCTCTGACAAAATGAGAGGTTTATTTGTTGGAAAGCATAAATGTTTATCAAAAAATTTGTGTAGAATATTAAGTTCATTATTTAACAAATTGATTATTTGATTTCTCAATTCTATGGAAGGTGGTCTTTTTACAATGGATTAACTGAGTTTTTGGTTGAGTGATTACAGGTTTTATTATTTCATTTTGTTCCTTGGTTTGATTGAACTCTCTGACAAAATTATAAGAGAGTGGTTTAGTTTTTTGGAAAGCATGAATGTTTATCAGGAACAAATGCTTAGAATCTTAGCTTGTGATGCTTCTATACAGTCTAATAACTTGTTGCTTCACCATAACATTCACTCTCCAGGTCATATCAGCATCGTTGGAGAAAGGAGTTCGGGAAGGCAGGATGTTGCTACATGATTGGCTTGTAATCCTCACAGCTCAGTATAATGATGCTTGTAAAGTTGTTCAGTATGAGCATGGAAATTCAACAACTTCTCACATTGATGTCGCATTCTCACAATGCCCCCAACTGCAGCCTTTACCTCGCTTACTTTTTGCTTTGCTTCATAATCCTCTTCTCCGTTTCCATGAGGAAGGAGATCACCCTGACTACCGGATATACCTGCAATGCCTTTTCAGGTAAATGATGTTTGCATGGTTATTAGCCTGGAATAGTGTTGCGACATTAAAAACATACAAGTTGTGATCAGTTTTAACTAATAGCATATCAAATAAGTATTTTGATTAATTGAAAGCAGCTTTCCATGTGAGATTCTGGTTTCTTTGTGTTATTCTGCCAGGAATTTGGTATAATTGTGTTTAAGATGAATTTACCTTGTATTACAGGCTCATGTTCTCCTGCATATCATTCGCTCATCAAATCAGGGCCAGCCTTGTCCTATAAAGCATCGAGAAAATGATCATACGGTGTTTATGCCTTCTATTGCTGATCTTGAAGCTCATATTGCTAAATCTTACAAGATCGTCTCAGCTTTTTATGGGCCTTTTAAGAGCAAAGCTACAGAACAGGTAGGATAGATCAACATGGTTTTCCTTCATATTTAAACAGTATTGAATAAGTTACATAAAACATGTAGGTTTGCCTTGCCATCTTATCTTGAGTGCTACCCTCTATTTTTGCTTAATTCCTTATGATTGACTATGAATTATATAAAACAAATTGAGAAATCAGGAAGATAAGATGCATAATTGTTCATTTTGAGATGTTTATCTGTGCTACTTCTATATACTAGTAATCTATTTGTGATCAAGTTTGCATAATCTGAAATATGGGACACTGACCTTTCATAGCGCTAAATTGGTGATGAAAATTATTATTGTTTCTTTCACTTTATGTTAATCCCGTGCTAATATAAAAAATGACAAAGTGAACTTTTAAGACATTAAACTGTTGGGGCAAATTGTTAAACATAACTTAGTGAGAGTCAAAAGACCAATGTTGAATGGAAGCAAATTAAACAATGTTGAGCTCAACTATGAACCTTGCAAGGTAGCCATTCTTCATCTTGTTTTCACAACATCAATGTAAACTGTGTCTATCTTTGAGTAATTATTTTTAAATTTTTGTATCAAATTGATTTAGTTTAATCTGTGTTAATTCTTGAATATTGATAGTGAATTTTGGGCGGCTTTGTGTACTAAGATTTATGTGTGATTGCTACAGATATTACAATTGGCACATTATATTGCAATCTATTAAATTAATCTGTCATTGGATAATTTTTAATTGGTAATCTATTTGAGAGTTTGGCCTATTCTATGCAGGTCCCGCAAGCTTGCGTCGATTTGAAGCTTGGGAGCTCTCTGCTAGATTTTGAATGCCATTTCAACGAAGCCATTGAAAAGAAGATGCGATGAGTTGAGTTGTTTTGTTATGTAGGTAGATATAACTCCAATTACAATCTGTTCATTGAATAGTTGAATGCTACAAACAATGCTTATGGCACTAGCCTTGTAAATTAGAAATGATACTTTTGAAATCTCTGTCAGTTTATGATATACAATCAAGATATTACATACTAATGAATCAGAGTATGGTATTTGTTTGTTATTGAAATATCTTTTGATTAAACCTCTTTGAATGTGATGAGCATTTTTTTTTTTTTTTTTTTTTGGTTGTGTAGTTGAATTTTAATTTGGAGATGAACAAATGGTTTGGTGATATGTTTGATATTTTTTGTTTGGTTGTTGAGAAATCAAGAAAGGAATATAAGTTGATGTTCAGACTAGTATTTTTAGAGTAATTGTTACAAAATCAAAAAGCCAAAAAAAATATATATATATATATATCAAACTTTTAGAGACCAATTTTAGTTGTGTCAAAAAAATTATAACCTTTATACACCACTTTCATTTGTCTCAAAAATTAAAACTTTTAGGACATGTTTGATTGGGTGGATTAGAGTATGGGATTGGGATTATTAATCCGTGGGCCCAATTATCCTATGTTTATTTTAACATTTTGGTTTAGGATTATTAATCCAATGGATAATTAATCCAACAAATTTGTAGAATTATTAGTAATGGGGTAGGGGTGAGATTATTAATCCAATGAATATTAATCCAATTGGATAGTGAATGCCACACTAATTTAATAGGATTATTAATACTTCACTATTAATCTTGTGAATCAAACATGACCTTAGAGATTACTTTCATTTGTCTTAAAAACTAAACTTTTAGAGACCAATTTCGGTTGTCTCAAAAATTAATTTTTTTTGTCTCCATAACTATTTCTTTTGCTCTAGACTATAATTTGACTTTTAGAGACAAATTTTGGTTGTCTCAAAATTAAAACTTTTTGCAACCACATATTTTTGACTCTAAAAGTCTATTTATAGTGATAAATGCAAAATTTTGTCTCTAAAAGTCATTTTTTGACTTTTCCGAATGGATCATTTGGGACAAACTTCGCGACGGAGGAAATTAGTTGGCTAAAGTTTTTCCCAACAAATATTTCACTTTTACGGACGGAATAAATATGTCCCTAAAAAGGTCATGCGTGGTCTCTTTTTAGGTCGACCTATCTCATAGTGCACATGCATTCTGTGACCATCTTGCTATATGAACTAGCAATTATTATATGAATCCATTAAAACAACACAGGCTTTTTGTTTACCAATGACTCGGTTTCTGGGAAAATTTTTGAAACCTACCTGGCTGGCAGTGTTGTCATATTCTACATGCACTTTCAGCCTCCTAAACTAGCGACTGTGGTCAATAAGACCGTATAACATCACTGAGAAAATATGAGAAAATGTGTGTTTGTGTTTATTTATGAAGTCGTGCAGACTGTCAACTTCATGCTGAAGATAACAATAACTAAACCTTCTCACACTTCAACTTATAGTCGTCAAGACTTCGAATAAAAATTAGATGCAAAGACTTGTTTTCAGAATTAACGTTAACAGGGGAAATAAAGCAGGCAGCAGGGTATACTAATAGGGTAACATCATTAGTAATATCTGGGATAGAAGTTTCACTTTCTATTTGAAATGCATTAGCTCTGCTGAAGATTTGATTGTAATCATGGATGCATGAACCCTTTTCAGTTGAGCTAAATAATATACAAAATGCCAAGTCTTCAGGTTTCCATTAATTCTTTGGTTCCAACCAAATGACACAAACAGTTGTTGTTGTTGTTATTTCCACTACTGTTGCAATAAAAAAATCTGGAGAAATGTCTACGTTTAACGTTGTTGTAATGATGCAATGAAAGAGCAGAAATTTGGAGAGTTTCTTCACCGATCAACTGTCCGGTGAATGGCCAGTGAATCACTGATCAGAGAGCAATCAGTCACCAGTTTTACTTGGTTGCTTTATCCATGGCTTTGAAGACGAGATTTTCAGGATCAAGAACCTCCCAAGAAATCTCTGGGGTGTTTGTGTAATTTAACGTGTATATTTAGGCAAAATAAGGGGTATTTTTATAATTTTAGAAAAATCTAGAGGCGCAGCCACTGCATTAATGAGAAACCTCTGGGGCGTTTGTGTACGGGTTCGAGACCTTGAGCACGAAGGGGGACATAGAGGAGGGAACACTGTATCCTAGATCTCTACAATTTTACTATTTGTTTGATTTATAAAATTGGGATATTTTTAAAGGATTGAATTTGAATAAAATTGGGATATTTTTAAAGGATTGAATTTGAATTTTGACTGGGTTATTCTTTGACTTCCTTTTATACCCTCTTCTTTTTTTTTTTGTGGCTTGGCTTTTTCTCTTGATCATTTGGGGTTTGACTTTTTTTTTATTTATTTATTATAAAATTGTGTTGTTCTCTGGTTCATAGTTACTTGTTTATTGCTGGTAATTGCTATAGAATAGAAGTATTGGGTTATGTATATATGTATCTATGTATGTATGTACTATATTACTCTTCTACATTAGTTAGCTTTGGGATCTGCTAAAGAAAAATGCTCTGTAACCATGATTTTTGCCCCAAAACTTATCCCGAAAATGAGGCGGTGAATGATATAGATTTAAAGTTGGTAGGATGCGAAGCACTTTTCTGGATAATTTTTATGGGTATGTAGTATTGTTGGCTTAACAATGGGCACAGGATTAGGATTAGTATGGTTGCTGAGGAGGTGGCAGTGGGGTAAGGGGATAAGGGGCTCAAAATTGCCGTGCTGATGACAAGTAACAAACACAACCTCCGTGGTGATGAATTAAAGTTTTAGGGCACAAAAATTTGGCATTAATGATGAGCAGTCACCATTCACTTCAAAGAATTCTTCTTGGCTTTACATGTCTAGTTTTGAATACTAACATGCAAGTCTCATTAAAATGCAGTGCTGTGGCCTATGTATATCGGCAAAAGCATCCACTGAACTTGATTATCCTTGGACTCTATACCCTGTGTCTGAGTCTCACTGTTGGTGTAAGCTGTGCCAATACAGATGGCTGATAGTTTCTTGTAAACTGCTTAAAATCTGAATGGGTGAAATGTTGACTGCATGATGATTGCATAAAACTATTGTGTGATATCTTTTTGCATTGGGAGTTTTTACTGGAAAAATTGTGCTTGAAGCCCTAATATTGACGTCAGATGTGGTAGCCTCCTTGACTAGGTACACTTTCTGATTTTCTAAGGCATCTCCAATGGTGCATCAATTTTTTCATTAAATTTGAGTAAAAGCTTCATTTGATATCAAGTACTCTAATGAAGGGTTTTGTAATTTTATCAAACCGCTGGTTAACCGGCTAGTGTAATTTTTCACAAATTTGTGCCTTGAGGTGATCATCCGAGGAGAAATCCAGTAGTGGAAATCTAACGGTAATGAACAGTGATTTGATGAAAGGCACATTGATCCTCAGTTTGATGAATGAAAAGTGAAATCCTGAATTTGATACATATTTGATGAAATCGTTGGAGCAGGAAAAGAAGCTATTTTTCATCAAATTTAAATTTGATGACAGTTTTGAGTAACCATTGGAGATGGTCTAAGAAGGGCAAACACTTCAGGTATCTCGAACCAATCTTGTTCACCTCTCCATTTACTCTCTTCTTGGCTGGTTTTATCCAGTTTAAATTGATCTTCTTTTGAAGTTATATTTTCGAAAGCAAATCCTTTACGCTATGTTTGGATTGGGCGATTTGGAGAGAAAAGAAAAGAAATGAAGAGATATGTATTTCTCTTCCTTGTTTGGATAACTTAAGTGGAGAAAAATGGAGAGAAACATATTTCTCTTATAAGCCTCATTTTCAATCTTTCCAAAAGTGGAGAGATTGGAAGAGAAAAGAAACCCCTATTTTCATAATACCAATTTTGTCCCTATAAAAATAAAAGAAATAAAATGATTGAAAATATAAAAAGGTTATTTTGGTAATATAACATAAAATAATTTCTTTTCTTTTCTCTTAATGAAATCTAACCAAACAAGAATGAGAGAAATCATAATCATTTCATTTCTTTTATTTCTTCCTTATCCAAACAAAAATGAGAGAAATCACAATTATTTCTTTTCTTTTCTTTTCTCTTATTATTTAAGTAATCATTTCTTTACTTTCCTCTCTTATCTTCCCAAACACAGTGTTAAGGGTTTTGAATCTAAGTGAAAAGAGATCGATGTCAGAGATAACAGTTCATCCAAGATTCACAGAATTTAGTAGGATTGGTACCAGAGATTCTTCTTGAAAATGTCGCTGAGGAAGAGAAAATGAAGGGGCTTTGGTTGCCGATAGCACGAAGAACAGTCCAATGGTTTGCTAATAGAGAAACAAGGTCTCAAGAACAGTCACAGAACACAAGACATTCATTGTATGCGTAAAGCATAGGCACTCAAGGTTTGTTTTAAAATTTCTGATAAATTCGGATTTGAAGTTTCGATTAATACAGATGCATACTATAGAGAAGAATGATAGAAAAATTCATGGGAAGTCACATGAAGGTTGTTGTTGTTTTTTTTTTTTTTTTTGGGTGGGTAAGTCATAAAAAAGGTAGTGTTTTTGTATTGAAGAAAACAGAAACATTTTTCATACTTCACATATATAAAAATTCAAAACATTGTTGTCAGTTATTGATGTTCTCATAATTCTTAGATTTTGTGAAGATATGCACAAAAACTAAACATTTTTGAGTGTTGAAATTTTGAGTTCCTTCAAGAGGACACAAACCATGTAGCCAATTCAAGTTGGTAAATTCCACTTACCCAGAAAATTTGTCAAGAAATTTACTAAAACGGAGAAGGGTGGTTGAGATTTAATTGATATATTGTGAAAACCATATATAAAATCATTCTAGACCACAAGTCGATATTTTTTTAGTAAAATTTCTGAATGTGTAAATTATTGATGCATGTAATTTATCACCGACAGAAAATGTTAGCATCATAAATAGCAAACAAGAAAAACACTTTCAAATTCATAGAGTACTACAGAGAGTTATGCCCTGTGGCACAATTCTCACTTGCAACTCTCTGCACCTTCATGTATTTGAGATTAGTTTGCCCGTTTACCATTTTTCTGAAATTATCCCAAAAAATATGGGAATTTCAGATAGATAAAATGAAGAAAAAAAAAATCACGTATTATATCTAAGAAGAAAAAGTTACTTCTTAATCCATGTTATGTTGTCTCTGATTTGGTTGTGTTTTATGAACAAATTATTTGATTGTGTTATAAACAAAGGTAAGTTGAGCAACAAGAAACCACTTGCTAACTGCTGGTTCTATAAATCAAACAATAAGTTGTTTTCTCAAAGTATTCTCTTGAGTTGGAGATCCCATGAATCAAGTTGTTAGAATCTCTTCCATTGACAATATTTTGACATAACTAAAAATAAAAATAGAATAAAATAAAGTGAATTTGAAATTTTTTTGGTTTTTACTCATGAGTGGGACCAACATCTCCTATGATCCTCATTTGGGAGGCTTGATTGGAAGATCACAACCGTCTGATCCATAGACTTCTTCCATGAATACTGACGGAGATTAGACTACCAAAGTGAATAAAGTTTTAATCTAGTTTCATGAATATTGTCAACCGTCTGATCTATAGTCTAATTTATCCCAACTGTAGTGTTCATGAAACTAGATTAAAACTTCTCTAAAAAAAGTTGCCAATATGCCAAAAGGATAAACACTAATAAAGTTTTTAATTATTTTATGGAATACCAATTGCTCATCATGCATTGCACAAGTGGATTAGTTGCTATTATTTAAGAATTTTATTTATGTTGACATTTGCTCTCTCTCTCTCTCTCTCTCTCTCTCTCTCAAATTTGGGATGAGTTTGTAAAAGACAGTTTTTTAACTCTTTTGATTGATCCATCACTTTGTTTATGTTCAATTTACTGTCTCATAGTTGTAATTGTTTAATCATTTGTTCTAATAATAATTATATAATTTGTTCAATTTCATTTAGTAGGTTTCTTATCTTAGCCATAATATAATACCTCCAATTAGGAGAAAATTAATGAGCAAATATGTAATAGGTGAGGCCTATATATGATATTTGACATACCATTTCAAAAATAGAAGTAAAAGTAAGTATTTTATTTATTTTTTATAGACAAAATGGTCATGTGTCCCCTTAATATTAAACATGTTATTGTATGCCATGTAACATCATATTGGATTTGATCTCTAGCCAATCACAACTGTGCTGAAAAAAGAGAGGTCTAATATTTTACTTTTCAAAAGGTGAGATTTCAATTTTATTTTTTTTAATTGGTTGATCATAATTGATCAGAGCTATATTTAAATCTAACATGGTGGTCTTGGAGTATTGAATATCTTTTTCAATTATATACGGAAACCCAAAAAAAAAAATTTATTATTATTTTTTTTTTTGTCCAAGCATCAAAGAGGCCAATTTGTGTATAGTATAATCAATAATTTCATATATGTGAGGTCAGTCCAAGGACTAAATCATGTCCAGCCAAAACTTGGATTGTGAAGTGTGATGACTACATATTGATAAGGCAAAAGTTTTTGATGATTTGATGATGATTTAATGTCAAGTGTCCTACATCAAGCTTCCTAAGAGATGTACATGCATCAATGTTGATGAATAGATGGATTATGGATATATTAATTCAATTAGCTATTTGCACTTTGCAAAAATAACCTTTACAATAAGGCTATAACTCTTTATTATTTATTTTTAAAAAAAATAGAAAGTTATCAATTGATAATATATACAATTCACGAGATCTACTGTTCCATTTCTCTCTTATCTCATGTCTCAAATTTCTTTTTCTAACTATGAAAGTGACATTAAACAAAGAAAATTTAAGAAAAATAAAACAAACGATGTATTCGTGCATATATGCACGTATGTATGTATGTATGTATGTAGAAAATTAAAATATATATATGTATATTTATATAGAAAATTGAAAAATAAAGTTTGATGACATTGCAACCGCATGTCATGTTATGTTTGTCAAAGTATGATTTATATGGGAAATTCTATATATATGCAAATACACATTATATATGTATGTATATTTTTATTGAAACTAGGTTTAGGATTATAAGCCGTGTTTGATTGTCTGGATTGGATATAAGGATTTGAAGAGGATATATAATATCTAATGATAAAAATGGGATATAATATGTTGTAGGATATGAGATAGATTATATATACTATGGGGTCACTTATATTATTTTTGACATTTGGATGAAAGATTTTCTATATCCGACGGTGGGGGATATACAATTCCAGGGAATTGGTATTGCATATCTCCTTTTGGGGGATATAATCTGGACTCCCTATATCCGAAGCAACCAAACACGAGATATAGGGAGACAAGAAAACATGTAGGACCCATCTCATATTATATCCGGTCGCCCTCATATCCGCTCCTTATATACCCCTAACAAAACAAGGCCATATTAATTTATGTCACATCTTTATGTTAACTACACGATCGCCAAGGACATTGTTTCATTCTCAAAGGCTATAATAAAGAGAAAGGGAATGGCTTCCTTCTAGTCTGTGATTGGACTAGAGAGTATTGTTGGGCCCGTGGGGACCCACCACGAGTCCTGTTTCGATAATCTGAACCGTTGAATATGTAGAACTCACTGAGAACTATACGTTTGTAAAAAATCACGTTGATCGGATATCGATACCTATGTGATCAAATAAGATTTTTGTAAGTCGTTTATTCTTCACCATCCTTTTTTTTCCATACAAAACTAATTTAATCACATAGCTATGGATATCCGATCAACGTGATTTTTTACAGGCATATAATAGTCGACGAGTTCTACACATTAAACGTTTCAAATTATCAAAACGGGACCTGTGGTGGGCCCTCATGGGCCCAACAGTGCCCTCCAGTCCGTGATTGGACTAGAGGGAAGCCATTCCTAAAGAGAAAATAACAATGCAGTGGGAATAGATTTGGTCAAAACCCCCTCATAATAAAATCTTAATGCATTAATGACAAGTACAAAAAAAAAAATTTGAAAAATTCAGCACATTTCACTATTACCAAAATATCCTTAGTGAGTAATTTAATATTTTAAACTTTAAAATAATATAACTTTTGATATAGAAGTCGATTTTAAATAAAATTAATATTTTTAGAATTTTCTCATTAAGATCTATCAAATAAGATTCATGCTGACTATGAAATTTGCTATAAAAAAAAAAAAAATTGCTCTCAAAATTAACGTAAACTGTAACATATTACTCTATTTGATAGTAACATGTTACTGATTATTAGAGTAACACTTTACTGTCTTCTTAAACAGACTATCTGTCATGACCCAAACCAGCCTCTATAGGTTTAGTGTTGTAACCAGCCAGTAATCATGGGATTACCCAAGGCCTCTAAACAAAATAAACAAAATATAAGGGCTAGCGGAAGCAATTACAAACACATAACGTCCGTAGGGTTGTGTAGACATACATGGAACAAAAAAAAAATTTGAAAATTTATATACATAAACATGATGTCATATTTACATTAATCTTATGCCACCAAAGCCCACATAAATACAACTTACAAAAACTTGTTTAGTCGGACAGAAGTCAAAACTTGATTACAAAATACAATCACATCAACACAAGAACCTTCTCGGGAGGTATAGTGGTTGGCCGACACAAAAGAATCCAATCAACAGCTTAGGCCTGATCATGCGCCTGATCACCTACATACAAAAAATAATACGGTGAGCTAGAGCCCAGTAAATAATAACAAAGTAAAGGTTTTAATAAATGATGTCCATAACAAATTCAGAAATCAGAATTCAGATCAGAAACAAATTCGTATTCATATTCATATTCGTGTTCAGAGTTCACATATTCCATATGATCATATGTGGTACATCCATTAGTGTTAACACATCCAATGACCCATAAAAGGGACGACCATAAAGGCATTCCGATGACTCATGTGCACAGAGACATTTCCAATGACCCATAAAGGGACGGCCATAAAGGCATTCCGATGACCTATAAAAGGACGTATATCATATGATGCTTAGGATGCCACGAATACATTTCAGAAACTTGGCCAATCATTTATTCATATAAAACATAGCATGTCAGAAAACTGATCATTTCATATCATCAGAAAATAATTAAAGTCAAACATACTCACATATGGCTCTAATAGCAGATCAGACAAATCAAACAAACCAAAAGGCTAAGGCGCGTGACCTACACAAACACATAGCAGATACACATTGAAACACACATTCGAAAAACACTTAACTCATTTCTTTTCTATCTTAGTGTGTTTTTAACTCTTATCCTCATTATTATGTCTTAATTAAGGCTTAAGAATGTCTAGGATACAATGAGGATGCCAAAATATGAGTTGTAACACTTAGTCAAAATTTTGAAAGCAAGGCCTTCGCTTGAGCGCAAGTTCCTTCGCTTGAGTTAAGGTTCAAAAATAAAGGTGGTCGCTCGAGTGCAATGTCATGACCCAAACCCACCCTATAGGTTTAGTGACATAACCGGCCAGTAATCCTTGGATTACCAAAGGCCTCTCAACATAATAACACATAGATAGGGGCTGCAGAAGCAAATACATAAACAATACTTAGTCCATTAAGCTGTGAAGACATACATGGGACAAATAATCTTAAACTTTTATAAACTTACGAGTGATGCCAAAAGATACAGCATTTACATGTCACTTCATATACATATTAAAAAAATCTTGTCCGAAGATCAAAAGAAACAAAGGCTAATACATTCACAAAAAAAAAAAAAAACAGCCACTAAACTAACTCAATCCGGAACCTCCTCAAGAAACGCAAAGGGTGGCTGACAAAACAGGATCTTAGGCCATCAACTCTAGGCCTAGTCTCGCGCCTGATCACCTACATACACAATATAAATAGTGAGCTGGAGCCCAGTAAATAATAACAAAGTAAAGGGGTTTTAATGAATGATATCCATCATAAAATTAGAAATTAGATTATATATCAGAAACAGAGTCTTATGCATATTCATATTTCAATTTAGAAACAGATTCATGTACTTGTTCATATTCATTTTCAAAGTTCATACATTTCACATCATAGTACGTGGCACATCCATTAGCGTTAACAAATCCGATAACCCACGAAGGGACAGTCATGAAGGCACTCTGATGACCCATAAAATGGACAGCCATAAGGCATTCTGATGACTCGTGTACACAGAGACGTTTTTGATGACCCATAAAGGAACAGCCGTAAAGGCATTCCGATGACCCATAAAGGGACCTGATGACCCATAAATGGACACATATCATATGATGCTAAGGATGCCACAAATACATTTCAAAAACTTGGACGATCATTTATTCACACGAAACATAGCATTTCAGAAACTAATCATGTCGTATCATCAGAAAATAATTAAAGTTTAACATAACTTTACAAAGTTATTACTCACAAATAACAAGTGGCTCCAAATAGACGAATAGAGTAGGCAAATTCAGATATCTTGTGGCACGTGACCTACACAAGTACAAAACAAATATATACTGAATTACACACCCGGAAACATTTACCTTGTTCTTTTCTTATCTTGGTGTGTCTCTACTTTTATCCTTATTACTGTGCCTTAATCTTGGCCTCAGTATGTCTAGAATGGAATGAGGATGCAAAAATGCACTTGAAAACACTTGATAAAACTCGCTAAAAACAGAGTCCCCGCTCGAGCACAACTTCCTACACTTGAGCAGACATACAAAATGTGAGTGGTCGTTTGAGCGCAAGATCTGTCGCTTCAGCGGTCTGTAAACTTTTGCAAAAGTGCTGGTTGCTTGATTTTTCCACTCGATGCTCACTCGAGCGTAAAAGACATGTCATCGCTCGAGCGCAACTTTTGCCGCTCGAGCAGACTGCAAAACATAAGAACCTTTGAGAGCATGCATTTCACGCTCGAGCAGACTTCTGGTGGCTCGAGCGGAAATACAAGATCACTGAGTGGTTGCTCGAGCGGAGAATCCGTCATTCGAGCGAAGAGGCAAAATCTGGGATTTCCAGATTGCTCTTCCCAGCTCGAAATTCAAATTCAAGGCCACAATTCACATCCTTTTGAGCCCAAAACTGAGACAACATATGTAAACTTGTAAAATATGAAGATTTAAAGATCATTTCATGAAATCAAGGTCCAAAAGTATGTCAATTGTGCAAAATTCAACTTGAAATGTAGAACATGATGTGAACATGTCATGCATGTATTCATTTGAGCTTATAACTTCCAAAACATGATCAAATGAGATATTCTACTCAAAAACATGGTGAATTTTTAGACTACAACCAAAATATGAACATGCATGAGCAAATTCTTAGACAACATGCTTTAAATGCAATGTAATGCAGATGTATATGTGTATACTCTTCTCTTCTACTTCATTAAACTTAATTCTTGCCCCATCTCACTTAATTCTTTTTGAATCCATGAGTTAAGCACCCTAATTACACAACTAAAGGCTTGATTTCATACCTTAAGTTCTCAACTCCTTGAATCCTAGTGAGTTCTTGGTCAATTTCTTCAATTCTCCTTAATTCTCTAGCAAATTCCTTGCTTGAAGACTTCTCCCTAGCCTCTCTCTCTCTCTCTCTCTCTCTCTCTCTCTACACGTTTGTGTGTGTGTGAGCTCAAAATGTGTTGATATGAGAGAAAAGAATGAGTGGGAGCATATAAGAAGCCTTATATAGGCTTGCCTAATGAGAGTTAATTAAGGCTAATCAAGTGGGCATTAAATTAATCTAATTTAATTGTTCCGAATTGAATTTCAATTAAACCTATTATAAAATTCTAAAAATTCCAAATAACACATAAATCAAGTCACACTACAAGAAATCTAAGCTATTGTGACAAAATTTGGCGACGAAATTTTTTTTTGTCTTAAAATTTAACCCAAAGATGACGAAATATTAATTTTGTCGTTTGTTTTAATTTTTCTCAAAAGTATAGGAGATGAAAACAAAATTTTGTCTGCCAAAATGAGGTGCCAATTTCATTTGCATTGGCGCGAATTATTTTAGCCCATTGGAGACGAACATTTTTGTCACAAAATATAATTTTTTTTGTGACGAACGTAATTCGTCGCCAATAAATTCCATACCTATTAAACGATGTCGTTGCATATTTCCATTTATTAGGCGACAAATATATTTTTGTCTGGGAAGGATAAGTTATGGAAGACGAAAATATTTCGTCACCAATAAACACTCCATCATGCAGACAATGTCATTTCATCTTTCTGTTAAATAGGCGACAAATATAATTTTGTCTCGGAAGAATAAGTTGTGGGAGACGAAAATATTTCGTCACTAATAAATTCTAATTGATTGCATGACGAGAATATTTTTCGTCTCATAAGGTTAAGTTGTGGAAGACAAAAATATTTCATCACTAATAACAAATTCTTTGTTCTGGTATTTAAGAATACAAAAATATTTTATCACTAATCATTTCTCTTTTGTGTTTCGAAGCATTGAAACTGTGACCCGAATAGATACACTCTGACGCTTATCACTCATTTTCATGAACACAGACTTGAAGTCGTGACTCAAGAAGACACTTTCTACAAACCCTCATTTATCTCTCGCACTTGAGTCTACTCCTCTCTCACAAGTATTGAAGTCGTGACTCAAGAAGACACTCTATAAACCATTTCTTCTATTTCGCACTAAAGCCCCTCTCTTCTGTCTCACACTTAAGCCCTTCGTGCATGCGAGCATTGAAGCTATTATCCAAGAAGGGACCCTATGCAAACCCACTATTCTTTCTCACAGTGAAGGCCCCTCTTGCACGCAAGTAGTTTTTCTCATTATCTGAACCAACTCTACCTTTTCCGTCTAGAGCACCCATTTCAGAAAAATTGAAGGTCAAAACCTCTCTCCACAAAAAAAAAAAAAAAAAAGATAATTAATGTAGCTATTTTTTTTGTGAGAAAAAATACAGAGAAACAAATAATAAAAAATTTGTAATTTTCAAAATTAATAGAAAACATTACCTTATTTAGTATGGAGTTTTCAATAATTAATTTTTAAAATTTGGTAATAAAATTTATTTTCATTTTAGAATGTAACCCAAACATGACCAAATATTAATTTTGTCATTTCTTTTAATTCTTCTCAAAACTATAGGAGACGAAAAAATAAATTCGTCAGAAAAAAAAAGAGGCGCCAATTTTTTTTCTTGTTGGCGCCAATTATTTTAGCTCATTGGAGACGAGCATTTTTGTCACAAAATTTAAAGTTTTTTTGCAACAAAAGGAATTCGTCACCAATAAATTCCAAACTTATTAGATGATGTCGTTTCATTTTCTTATTTATTTGGTGACAAATATATTTTTTGTCTAGGAAGGATAAGTTATGGGAGACGAAAATATTTCGTCACTAATAAACTCTTCATGCTCATTTTATCTTTCTGGTAATTAGGTGACAAATATATTTTTGTCTCGGAAGGATATGTTTTGGGAGACGAAAATATTTCGTCACTAATAAATTCTCCATGTGTCGTATTGCATTTTGATTGATTGTGCGATGAATATATTTTCGTCTCATAAGGTTAAGTTGAAGGAGATAAAAATATTTCATCACCAATAAATTCTCCATCCCCACACAACGTTGTTTTTGTATTTTTGTTGATTAGGCAACCAACATATGAGTTTGAGACGAAAATATTTTATCACTAAATATTTCTCTTTATTAAAATGTCGTCAGAAACTAAGAGACACTCTCACCTTAATCACTTACTTTCATACACACACAAATACTAAAGTCGTCACCCGAAAAGACACCCTCTACAAACCTTCATTTCTCTCTCGCACTTGAGTCTTCTCTCTCACGAGTATTGAAGCTGTGACTCAAGAAAACAATCTCTATAAACCATCTCTTTTATTTCGCACTGAAGCTCTTCTATTCTCTCTCACATTTAAGTCGTTTGTGCATGCAAACATTATTATCCAAGAAGATATTTTGTGCAAAGCTATTATTCTTTCTCACAGTAAACCCCTCTCCACAAAAAGAAAATAATAATAATTAAACAAGGAAACAAAATACAAGAAATCTATGCTATTGTGACAAAATTTGGTGACGAAATTTTTTTTTTTGTCTTAAAATTTAACCCAAAGATGACAAAATATTAATTTTGTCGTTTGTTTTAATTTTTCTTAGACGTATAGGAGACGAAAAAAAATTTCATTTGCAAAATTCAGGCGCCAATTTCATTTGCATTGGCGCGAATTATTTTAGCTCATTGGAGACGAACATTTTTGTCACAAAATATATATATTTTTGGCGACGAATGTGATTCGTCACCAATAAATTCCCTACCTATTAAACAATGTCATTTCATATTTCCATTTATTAGGCGACAAATATATTTTTGTCTAGGAATGATAAGTTATGGAAGACGAAAATATTTTGTCACCAATAAACACTCCATCATGCAAACGATGTCGTTTCATCTTTCTATTAAATGGGCGACAAATATATTTTTGTCTTGGAAGAATAAGTTGTGGGAGATGAAAATATTTCGTCACTAATAAATTCTGATTGATTGTGCGACGAATATATTTTTCGTCTCATAAGGTTATGTTGTGGAAGACAAAAATATTTCGTCACCAATAATAAATTCTCTATTCTTGTGTTTAAGGAGAGAAAAATATTTTATCAGTAATTATTTCTCTTTATTAATATGTTATGATTTTGTGTTTCGGAGCATTGAAACCGTGACCCCAAGAGACACACTCTAACCCTTATCACTCATTTTCATGTACACGAACACTCAAGTCGTGACCCAAGAAGACACTTCCTACAAACCTTCATTTCTCTCTCGCACTTGAGCCTACTCCTCTCTCACAAGTATTGAAGTCGTGAAGCAAGAAGACACTCTGTAAACCATTTCTTCTATTTTCCCACTAAAGCCCCTCTCATATGTCTCACACTTAAGCCCTTCATACATGCCAGTATTGAAGCTATTATCTAAGAAGGCACCCTATGCAAAACCGATTATTCTTTCTCATAGTAAAGGCGCCTCTTGCATAAGCACTTTTTCTTATTGTCTAAACCAACTCTACCCTTTCCGTCTAGAACACCCATTTTAGAAAAATCATAAGTCAAAACCCCTCTCCACAAAAAAAAGAAAAAAAAAAAGAAAAAAAGATAATTAATGTAGTTATTTTTTTGTGAGAAAAAAACAGAGGAAAAATTAATAATAATTTTTTAATTTTCAAAATTAATAGAAAACATTACCTTGTTTAGTATGGAGTTTTCAATAATTAATTTGTAATTTTTAATCTATATTTTTTTAGTGAACATTTTTTAATATTATAATTTTTTTTTTTTTTTACTTTTTAAATCCCTTTAATTTAGATGAGGGAAAATTGCAGCAATTGTCCCAGTACTTTGGTCCTTGTGTTATATAAATTGTATGTGCCATATTTATATCTATCTATCTATCTATCTATATCTATATCTATATCTACATCTATCAATCTATATCTATCTATCTATCTATCTATCTATATTATATTATATAAGGAAAATGGGGTTTTTAACTTACAAGCCTTGTGGGAGCTCCAATATCCCAATCTTAATTTTCTAAATTTTTGATTTAAAAAAAAAAAAAAACTCAGCATTTATTGATTTCTCTCAACCCACTTTTTGACTTCTTTCATATCTACTCCTACACTCTTTTCAACTTCTCTCATACACTATGGCTAGTGATGAGATTGTTAAATTATTTTTATAAAAAAATCTTTAAAAAAATAATTTGTATATTAAAAAAATATCTAAAACAAACGTAAATTCTTATTAAATCTATCTATCTATCTATATATTATATAAAGAAAAAAGGGTTTCTAACTCACATGCCTTGTGGGAGTTCCAATATCCCAATCTTAATTTTCTAAATTTTTGATTTAAAAAAAAAACCTCAGCATTTATTGACTTCTCCTAACCCACAAACCTTTTTGACTTCTCTCATATCTACTCCTATACCCTTTTCAACTTCTCCCATACATTATGGTTATTGATGGGATTGTTAAATTATTTTTATAAAAAAAAATTAAAAAATAATTTGTATATTAAAAAAATATCTAAAACGAATATAAATTCTTATTAAATCTATCTATATATATATATTATAAGTAAAATGGGGTTTCTAACCACAAGTCTTGTGGGAGTTTCAATATCTCAAACTCAAATTTTTAATTTTTTGATTTTAAATAATTAAAAAAATCCTCTATAGCTTTCATTCAAACAAAATTACACCATTTTCAACCTCTCTCATACACTATGGTTATTAATGGGATTGTTAAATTATTTTTATAAACCAATCTTAATTTTCTAAATTTTTTATTTTAAAAAAGAAATCTTAGCATTTATTGACTTCTCCCAACCCACAAGCCTTTTTAACTTCTCTCATACCTACTCTTACACCATTTTCAACTTCTCCCATACGCTATGGTTATTGATGGGTTTGTTAAATTATTTTTATAAAAAAATTATAAAAAAAATAATTTGTATATTAAAAAAATATCTAAAACAAATATAAATTCTTATTAAATCTATCTATATATATATATATATATTATATAAGTAAAATGGGGTTTCTAACCACAAATCTTGTGGGAATTTCAATATTTCAAACTAAAATTTCTAATTTTTTGATTTTAAATAATTAAAAAAATCCTCTATAGCTTTCATTCAAGCAAAATTACACCATTTTCAATTTCTCCCATACACTATGGTTATTAATGGAACTGTTAAATTATTTTTTAAAAAATAATTTGTATATTAAAAAAATATCTAAAATAAATATAAATTCTTATTAAATCAATCTATCTATCTATATATATATATATATATTATATAAGTGAAATGGGGTTTCTAACCACAAATCTTGTGGGAGCTTCAATATTTCAAACTAAAATTTCTAATTTTTTGATTTTAAATAATTAAAAAAATCCTCTATAGCTTTCATTCAAGCAAAATAAATAAATATTAATAATTAATTAATTAATTCATATCTCTTAATTTATGACTTTCAAATGAAAAGTATATCAAATATATAAAATAAAAAATAGAAAGTACACCAATCGAAGGTCAAAACCTCTCCACACAAAAAAAAAAAAGTAGATAATTAATGTGGCTATTTTTTTGTGAGAAAAAATACAAAGAAAAAAAATCATAAAAAATTTTTATTTTTAAAAAATAATAGAAAACATTACCTTGTTTAGTATGGAGTTTTCAATATTTAATTTTTAATCTTTATTTTTTTAGTGAACATTTTAAAATATTATAATTTTTTTTTCTTTTTTTACTTTTTAGATCCCTTTAATTTAGATAAGGGCAAATTGCAGCAATTGCCCTTGTATTTTGGTCCATGTGTCATAAATGTCGTGTCATATTTTTTTTATAGTAAAATTATAAATTTACTAACTTCGGTGAGTTAATTTCAATCAATTCAGTGATTATTTTCATTAAAAACACTAACAACATTATCAATGGATCAAATTGACATAGAATTTAAAATTAAGGATCAAAATTGTGCCAATTGAAAGTGTAGGGTCCAAAATGACACAAAAGACAAAGTATATGGACCACCTGTGTAATTTGCACTTTAAAAAGTACAAAATTTATGAAAACACGATAAAAAATTCACTACATACAAAAAAAATATAAAAATTTAGTACCTTGTCATTTTTTTATTGATTTTTTTATAAATATTTTACTTTTTAAGTATATTTAAATTAGGTGTATCTAAAAAATTAAAAAAAAATAAGAAAAAACTCCAACTTGATTTTTTTTCATATTATTATTGGCTAGTTTTTGAACTTTAAATTTTTTTTTATTTAAATTCTCATATATTATTTTTAAACGAATTTTCGTTTGTCTTTGTTGAATTTTTTTCATATTTTAGTTAGTTTTTTATTTTTTACTTTTTAGATGTACAACAAATACCCAAACTTTTCGAATTCAACAACCGACTCGTTTACATGCCTTGTTTGGCACGTCTTTTTTATGTGTTTTAATAGAATTTTGAGTTGTATGTTTGGTTATGAGTTGTAAGTTTTTGTATCAAATATCATATGTCACATCAAAAATTCCCCACTTAATTCAAAACTCTTTTCAAAACTCTTTCACCAAACAAATTTTCTACACTCAAATCATAATTTCAAAACTCACAAACTCAAAATACAACTCACACTCTTAAATCATATTTACAAAATTCTACCAAATACAACCTAATTTTTTATTTTTTTTTTAATCTTTGGTGACCTATCTTCAGCGACTAAAATTTAGTTGGCAAATGTGTTCAAAATTTTAGTGGGAAATATTTCATATTGGCGCCTAAATTTTTGCCCAAATCTATTAGTCTCTCTCTCTCTCTCTCTCTCTCTCTCTCTCTCTCTCTCTCTCTCTCAATCTCTCTCTCTCTCACAGAGAATCAATCACCACCGCCCCTCATCTCAGCATCGCACACGACCACACTGTCCGTCAATCTACCATCGTTGAACATCGCCACCGCAGCTCACCATTGCCTCGCCTCCCATCGACATTCAGGTTATTCTCTGTCCTTTTCCGGTTGAAGTTTTTGACTGATTTCGATACATGTAGATAGAGTTATGTATATATATATCGTAATCTTCGTTCAATTTTCTGTAGATTTCTTCGACATTGTGCTTGCTTTCTTTACCGATTGAAGTTTTTGACTGATTTCGACTCATATAGTTATGTATCTGGAGGCAATAGTCAGATGAAATACAACCTTTTCCACTTCGATTTTGGGATGTATTTTGAAGTTCTGTTAAATGCTAGTCAGGCTCTGCCTTGTCTATTTTCTTGGCCCTAATGTGCTTTGCCCTTACCTATTTTCGAAGCATATTTTTAGAAAATTGACTTGCTTTTATTTTATTATTTTCATTTTTCGTTTATCTATTTATTCTTTTGCCTTCAGAAATCCCAAAAAATAGAGCTATATTGTTTCTAACGACAGCTTTTGCTGTTTTTCCAACGATCTCATTCAAGCAAGTAGTTCTTCATATTCTTTTTGGCAAAAATTTACATGCTCATCTTCTTAACTGTTCCTGCATGATGATCAGATTAACCTTGCTTTACATGGTGTTCTGTTCTTGTGCAGTGTGTACAATGTTTATAAGGGTGTTCAGCCAAGGAAAGGAAGCATGCTAGTAGGCTTTGGCAATGGTAAACCTGTTACTACTGAATGCTTCATCTGTTTTTTATTTTTATTTATTTTTCAAGTTGCTCAATGGATGTCGTCACTGTTTCTTGTCAGATTTACCCATTTTTTGTGCTCTTGGTGGGAGTTGTGGTGTGGTATGTGTACGGGAAAGAGATTCACCTTCACGTATAATCCTGTTGATCAAGCCTATGTTCCTCTGAACGTCGTCGTTCTAACACCTGAAAACACAAAGTGAGCTGGCCGGCGGGTGAATGCCGGAAACCTCTCCGATGCCTAAGTCAGTAAGCAAGAAATAGGCAAAAGCTCAATGTAGTCAGGGAGCAAAAGTTGCATTACCTCTTCTTAGGTGATATTGGTGAGCTTATATAGGTTTCGTGTGGCACAGTCCTAGTAGGACTCTAACTCTTCCATGTAGAGTCCTCCTAGGACTCACATTCCTAAAGGATAATGCTTATCCTTCAACACCCCCCTCACTGCTTAAACCAAGTGAGATGGTTTTCCATGGTCGGGCTCCAAGATGACCGGAGTGACTGCTAGTTCGGCTCTCGCTATACTCTCCCCTACCTCGGCTTTCCCATACTAAGACCGAGCTATCCATAAGGGAGTTAAGCCGAACTACACTCAGCACCATGGCTTACCTCGGTTTTCCACACGCTTCGACCGAAGTAACACTGCAACACCGAGCTAAAAGCTTAACTGACGTTGATCCCAGTTCGGCTCTTCCATACTGGCTCCTATCTCGGCTCCACATACAAAGGCCGAGCTATCCATAGGAGACAGTTGCCGAACTACCACAGAACAGTCATAAAGATGTCTCATACTTCGGTCAGAAGACTCAACCGGGCTAACCGTAGCTTCCTTTGAACCGAGATAACAACATCGACCTTGGACCGGACTAACCATGGCTTCTAGGGCCGGACTACGCGCCGCGGTTTCTCGAACCGGATTAACTTCAAAGCCCATCTGCTCATCCTTTCATACTACAGCCCATTTACCCAGCTCGGCCCAATTTAAGTATAAATTACCCTCTCAGTATGTAACTATCTTGGCTGTTTGTTTTTCACATGCTTAGCTTGAGGATCTTATTTGACCATATTTCTTTCATTCTGCTTCTTATGTCTTGTGTACGGATTATTTGTCTCCATATGATATAACTGGGAACAATCCACATTTGGTTATGGTGGGAACTGAACTTGCATTTAGGTTTCTTGTGGTGAGATATCTGTCTTAATCCAATCCTTAAAGCTTGATATCTTTGTCAATTTTAAACATTTTGATCTCTATTGCTCTATATATAATTCATGGAGATTATAGTTGATTCACACAAGGGAAGGTTACATGAGTGGTGAGATATCTATCTTAATCCAATCCTTCAAGCTTGATGCCTTTTGTCAATTTTAAACGTTTTGATCTCTATTGCTGTATATCTAATTCATGGAAATTATAGTTGATTCATACAAGGGAAGGTTACATGAGTGGTGAGATATCTGTCTTAATCCAATCCTTCAAGCTTGATGTCTTTTGTCAATTTTAAACATTTTGATCTCTATTGCTCTATATCTAATTCATGGAAATTATAGTTGATTCACACAAAGGAAGGTTACATGAGTAGTCAATCAATAGTTTTATTCACACAAAAGTGGATTTCTTTTGATTCTAACCTCTATTTTTATACTTGGCATTCTGAGATTTTTGCTATTCATTCGAAATCTTAGATGTTTGTTTAAAGGTGAAGGAAATGAAGTACAATAAAATTAAATTGAACAAATACAATTGGGTTGGTTCTATTATTTGGGACACTTTTTGCAGAAAGTAAACCCAAGAATTTGTAACTGAAGTGCATTGCACCACAATATTTGGGACACTTTATAGCGATCCCGATTTTCCTTTCGTTGTTTATTGTATTCCGGACTCGGTTCCGTGGATGTGTGTTGTTGTCTTATTCTCGTTTCCATCCTTTACTCTTTGTATTTGAGTTTTGGGTTGTGTTGGGCAAGTTTGAAACAGGTTGGTTGTGTTTAGAAACAATTGGTTTATGCCCAGATTTTGGCCTTCACGCTCGAACGGGGCTTTTGACGCTCGAGCGGGCCCTTTTGTATTTGCTCCTCTGCTCGAGCAGACAGTTTTGACGCTCGAGCGGGATTATTCAGTCTTCAGTATTTTCCCTGCAGGACATCAGACACTCGAGCGTCCATTTTCACGCTCGAGCGGGGACCTTCATCTGCAGAACTTTTGGAAGTGTGCATTCGACGCTCGAGCGTCGCTTTTCATGCTCGAGCGGGGCGTTCCGCGCTCAAGCGGACTGTGATGTATATCAGTCCGAGAAAAGCTTTTTGAACCACTTTTTCGACCCACTCTCTCTCTCTAGCTTTTCAAAACCCTCATTTGAGAGCTCATCTCTCTAGAATACATCTTCTCTCCACAAAATCATCTAGCTTTAGTGATCTTCCACCCTAGTCCCTTTGTAAAAAGTGTGGAGCTTGGCGTGGCCTTCGTTTTGATCCAAAAAAGTTGGTGATCAGAGCATCTTGAGTTTTGTCCTTCTTCTCCTTTGAGCTCCGAAATTTGAGGTAGGGATAACCTACTCCTTTCTATGAGTTTTAACATAGATGTTATGTATTTTGTATAGATGGTGTTGTTTTGGGGTTTTTGGGTGAAGTTAGGCTTTTGAAATTTAAATTATGAAAGAGGGGTTTTCTATTTTTGGGTTCCAAGTGTATGAGTGGTCCCTAAAATGAAGTTATGGTGTTTGATTGATGAAATTGAGCCTTAGGGCCAAAGTTAGGAACAATGGGAAAAAACCCTAATCTAATGTGATTAATTAATTTGTACAATTAATTTGAGAAAGTATGAGAATGTGAAATTAAGTGAAAACCATGAAATTGGGAAGTTATGAGGTTGAATGGTGTAGTTGGATTAGTTAATCACTCACCTATGAAATTGTTGATAATTTATCTGTTTGATAAATTTATTACCTGTTTAGAAATAATTATTTTGGGCTATCGGTAGAGGATAGTCTTGATTGTTGTAGACACTGCATGATGATTAGGTGAATTAAAACTAATCAATTGAGTATGTCATTGAATATGACGGATGGAATAACACATTGAATATGTGCTTTGCTTGATCATTGTATATGACAAGTGTTTGAATACATTGCATATGTATGTTGTTTTGGAGGAGATTGGGGATGTACTCCAAGGTTTGAGAGGAGATAGAGGATGTACTCTCAAACCCGTTTGAGAGGAGATAGGGGATGGACTCCATTGATAATCAAGTTGGCCGGAGTGTCCAAGGTGAAAGTCCTGAAATCTTGATTACGTTTGCATAACGTGGATGAATTGAAGTGTTGAAGTATTATTGATATGAGTTGTAGTCTCATATTACGTGATTATGATTTAAGTATTGTTAACACAAGTTGTAGCCTCGTTATAAACTGTCTGGATGAATTGAGAACCATATCTATGAATTGGTTTGGGTAATAAAACGGAAAAGGATTGATGTATACATAAGTATATATATACATATCTGTAAACATGGATTGATTAAGAAAGAGATGTATGTCTGTTTATATGAGTTAAACATTTATCAAATGCTATTGTTTTAGTTATTGCTCATATTTGGTTTTGTATATCTCTGTTGGGCTTTGGCTCACCCTATATGGGACATCATTTTCAAGTTCAGGTGATATGCCTCCTCCAAGGACGTAGCTTGGGAGGTTTAGAGGCTAAAAGATCTTTTGTTGTTATCTTTTTGGTATTTCATGTAAATTCAAGCCAAGGGCTTAATGTGTTTGAGTTAGTATTCTTTAATTGTAACCAAGTGTTGGCTTGGAAAATTGTAAGCCCGTAGGGCATTTACTTTTGTTGTCAACATGTAATACTTTTGTAATGAATACTCTGATAAATAAAAATATGCTTTATTCTCTTATGTCTATGGATGTCATGGATGTTGGGCTTATATGTATTATTTTGAGGGCGTTACACACTTTTTGCATCTGTTAATAATGTTTTCTAGTGTGCCTCTGTCTACTTATTTTTCATTGTCTTCCTGTTGCTTTGGACCTCCCAATGGATGAAGTTTAAATTTCTGTACAAAAGATACTACATATAAGCATTTAAAAAAACCAAAGAAAAAAAAAATACTTCAGTGATTGCTAAAACTTTTGCTAGCAATTATATTTTCTTCTAACATTGTCCTGCTGTTTGTTTATTATGTTTGATTTGTTACGTTTCATGTTTTCCCAATGAGCCCTTGTGCAGATTTATATAAATTCGAGTATGCAAAACTAATGATTTATTTGAAAATATTAATTATATTCGACTTTTATATTTTTTTTTTATATAATTTTAAGTATGCCAATATTTAGTTAATACTAATGATTAATTCTATTTTTACAGATGGTTTTTTGACTCTGTTCCAATTATTGAATGAAATTGCATATTTTTTCAAATGAAATTCTATAATTCTGGGTTTGTCTTATACTTAAAAGCTATCAAGTTGCTTTATTCTTGGTGTGCGCGCGCGTGCACACACACACACATGTTGGAAATGGTTATAAAATTCTGAGTAAAATCAGAATTTTTTCCTAAGTTTGGTCTATTTTTTAGGTGGGCCCCGTGCGTCGATTTACTTGGGTCAAAGTGGTAACGCGTTCTATGCCGCGTTGTGATTCACGTGGTATATTTGGTTGCTCAAAACCATTACCGAGTGAATGGGAAATTGAAGCCAAAGTGTGCTCCATGGAAATGGAGTTTTGGTGGAAAATCCTTAAAGGTTTGAATAAGGCTTGTCCCACATCGATTTGGTGGGAAGTTTTGAATGGGTTTATAAGGCATGGGTTAGGTAGTTGGGGTGTGCCCCAAGGGGTACCCAAGTGTTTTAGAGGGAGAGGTTATGGGCAAAATGGGTTAGACCCATTGGACCCAAAAATCACCACACACGCGTGTGGCGCCGCCGCCGTCCCTCCGGTCGATTGGGCTGGGCTTGGGCGCAGGTGTGTGGTGTGTGATTAGGTTGGGCTTGTTCGGCCCAATACTAATCTTTTTGGGCCAAAAATATTTGAATTTAATTTTATTTTTGGTAAAATAAAATCCATAATTCAAAAACTGGTTTGGTTTTACTGTACATCCAAACAGGGCCCTTCTCGTTGGAAATTAACTGGTCTGCTTTTACTGTACATCCAAACAGGGCCCTTCCCGTTTTTTATCTATTTAAATTATGAACCCAACAGATTCAAATCTGTTTAAATTCAAAACCAACAGGTTTCATACCTGTTCAATTCAAAACCTGCAGCCACCTTTACATCTATAAATCGGACAACCCTCATTTGATGTTTTACATTCAGAAATTTCGTATTTCACCTCTGCAAATTCTATTCTTCATTTTACTGCATTTTATTTTTGTGAAAAAGAGTATAAACACTTAGAGTGTTCGTTAGGCAAACAATTTGTAGCGCTGCTATTGTTTGTAGTAGATCATTTTATCCTGGGAGATAGACGTCCAAATTCTGAAAGCACCGAGGAGAGGACGAATCTGTCTTAAGGACACAATGTCAAACACTGGACTTGATCAGATAATTATTCAAAGAAATTAATCAAGTAAGTTATTTAATTTATTTTCAGTGTTTTATTATTTATTTAAATCAGATTTTAATTTTGTTTTTGTAACAAAATAAAATCTATTTTTATTTATAGTTTGATTTTTGTAATCAAACAAATTCTCTCCTTTCTTTTATTTCTTTATATTCTGGTTGTTGTTTAGTACACAACAGAATTTAAACTTTTTAAATACAGTGAAAATTGTCCAACAACACGCGCGCGCACACACACACACACACACACACACACACACACACACACACATATGTATATATATCTCTTTGATATATACAACCCATTATGCCTATGGGCAGGTACAAAGGACAACGTGATATGCTTTACAATCAGACATTCAATCTAGACCAAGTTGCATTTGCTGCTGAGGGAATTAAGGATGCTCAGCAAATAGTATGTTCTACATAGCTCCTTGATATGTTTTTATTTTATTTTTTTAGATAATTACTATTGGGGTCTCTTTGAACTCATCTATGATGTTTTGGGTTTTTTCAATCAATAAATATTGGGCAATGGGCTATGAGGATGGATACGCAGTTAGTGGAACATTCTGCATTATAGTTCTTGAAATGATACACATGGGCAGGCTTATCTATGGATAAGCTAAAATTTACATGCACATCAGTGTTACCTGATTTAATGCAATTTAAATTCAGGCTTGTGAGTATTGAAAACCCAGGGCTTAGTGTCCCATGAAACTTACCCATAACACATTACGTAGCTTTTATAAATGAAATGTTTAATATCTGTGTCCTTTTGACGCCCAAATTAGCCTGATCTAATTGATCTTAATCACCTATCTTGTTAAGAAAAGTGCTAAAACGTCAGGTAGTGTATATGTACTGTAGAGCATGCTCTTTTTTTTTTTTAAATCTTCATGGGGCTTCCTCACCTGTTTGATTTTTGAAGTTGTTGAAAAATTGGAATTATCTTTTTCATGTTATGATCGAAATATGATATGATTGTTTGTTAGTAGCACTAATAGAAGATGGAACTTAGATCTGAATTCAGCATTATATAAATTGGCTAGTTGGTGAATAAATGTTTCTATGAAACTGAATTCACCAAACTTGTATCAAACCAAGGGAGTGGTTTGGTTTGGTTTATTTGATGAAAAAAAAGAGTAAGGATTGGAGTGGTCCATACCAGATTAAGCTTTTAACCAATTTTTCACTCAAGTTTACTGAATAAAAAAGAGAGTAAGGATTGGATTTCTACCCACATAGAGAAATAATAATGCGTGTTAATTATTTTTGAAGGTGTGAAGGAGTTTGAGGCAAGATGGATTGGGTGGGCTAGTGTTAATGTGCCAGATGAGGCTGGACAGAGAGCACTTACTAAAGCTTTGGCTGAAAAGGTTCAAAGTTTCAGCTACAATCTTTGTACCCTTGTTTAGTCTTGGGACATTGATAGTTGATATTATATTTTGAATCATGAAGAATTCTTGTGAGCATCATTAAATTCCTGTTTTTATTTATTTATTTATTCACTGCAGAGATGTATTCCTATATTCCTTGATGAAGAAATTGTTCACCAATGTTATAATGGCTATTTCAACAACATATTATGGCCTCTTTTTCATTATCTTGGACTTCTGCAAAAAGACCGTATCGCCACTACCCAGAAGTTTTTAGTCTCAGTTTATAGCGATCCCGGGTTTACCCCTTGTTGTACAGTAATCCGGACATGTGTCCGTGGATGTTGGTAGTTGAGTATTGTCTTATTTACATCCTTTCTTGCTTTGTATTTGAGTTATAGGATGTGTTGGGCAGGTTTGTTACAGGTTGGTTGAGCTTAGGAACAAAGTCTAGTTGCCCAGGTTTTGGCTGGTCCGCTCGAGCGGAGATGTTTACGCTCGAGCGGAGAGGTTGTGTTGCTTGTGCGCTCGAGCGGGTATTGTGGCGCTCGAGCGGAGAATGCACCCATTCAGTATTTTGTGCACCTGCAAAACTTCTGCAAGTGTGGTTCCTACGCTCGAGCGGGTTTGGTGCGCTCGAGCTGGTTGCGCTCGAGCGGGGATGTTGCGCTCGAGCGGACAGTGTGTTTGGGGTAAGAGTTCTGGGAGGGGGAGACCTGCGCTCGAGCGGGCTGGTATCTACGCTCGAGCGGACGAACTTTGTGTTTGTGTCTTGGAGCTCGAGCGGACAATGTTGCGCTCGAGCGGACCATGTGTTTTGTGTCTTTACGCTCGAGCGGAGTGTCTTACGCTCGAGCGGACCTGTCGTATAACTGAGTGGGACTGGGCATTTTAAATCACTTTTTGACTTATCCTCTCTCTCTTACTTTACCCAAAACGCCATTTTCAGAGCTTCTCACTCAAGAACCTTACCTTCTCTCTTAGTATTGATCTAGTTAGGGTGTTTTGCTCACCTTTGGTCTTCACAAAAAGGGTGTAGATCGTCGAGGGCGTTCTTTTGATCCGAATAATTTGGTGTTTGGAGCATTTTGGTTTTGGGTCCTTCTCCTTTGGAACTCATCTCTTGAGGTAGGGATATCCTACTCCTCTTTATGAGTTTTGTCTTTAAATTTTAGCATTTTGATATGTTGGGGGTTATTGTGTGATTTTGGGAAACTTTGGGCCATTGTGTAATTTTACAAAAGTTGGGGGTTTTCATCTATGATAAACCTAGAAGCATGTTTGGTATAGAAACATGGAATTAATGTTGAAACATTAAGGAAATTGGAACCTAAGGGTTGTGATGTTAATTATGGAGAATGCCCTAATTACATTGATTGATTAATTTGGATAATTAATTGTGTTGATTTGTGATGTATATAATTGTTGTTTATATGCATTGTGTTGTGTTGGAGGAGATAGGGGATGTACTCCACGGTTTAGGGGAAGATAGGGGATGAACCTCTAAACCGGATGTTGTTGGGAGGAGATAGGGGATGAACTCCGTAGATAGAGCGGGTATGCTTATCTAGAAGTGTATTGACAGAGCGGATATGCTTGTCGTTGGAAGTATTGATATAACTGTTATGTTTATCTTTGATGAAGTGAAAAGTGTTGGCATGAGTGTTTGTCTCATGTGTGATGTTTGGCCAGGTTCTGAGCCAAGGTTATGAAATGGCAAGTAAAAGGAAAGGAAATGGAAATGAAAGGAAATATAGACTTAAGTGTCTTGGAATTGTGTTATGTTATGAATGAATGTAAAAGTGTTGACCATCTATCAAATGTTAATCTTTTAGTCATTGTTCATAATTGGTTTAGTATATTTCTACTGGGCTGTGGCTCACCCTATATGGGAACATCATTTTCAGGTACAGGAAGCATGCCACCTCCAAGGACTTAGCTTGGGAGGCTAGTGGCGGACAGGCTTTTTGGTTGTCTTTCCTTTTGTTGTATTACATGTAAATTCAAGCCAAGGGCTTTATGTGTAAATGAGTTAGTACTCTACTTTTGTGTAACCAAGTGTTAACTTGGAAAGCTGTAAGCCCTTAGGGCATTTGCTTTTGTTGTTAACATGTGATACTCTTGTAATAAGACTCTGGTGAATGGAAAGATGTGAACTTTTTTATATATTATAGCATGTTTATATTGTTGGGATTAATGTTATTATTTTGAGGGGGTTACACAGTTCGCTGCATATGTGAAAGCAAATGTAATGTTTGCTGCTGTGGTAAACCAACATTACCAAGAGGGTGATGTTGTTTGGTGCCATGACTACCACCTCATGTTCCTTCCAAAATTCCTGAAGGAGCACAACAGTGATATGAAAGTTAGTTGGTTTCTCCACACACCCTTTCCTTCTTCAGAAATCCACAAGACACTGCCATCTCGATCAAAGCTGCTGCATGCTGTTCTTGCTTCTGACTTGGTTGGGTAAGTTGTAATATTTAATCCCGTGCCATGCCATGTTTGCCTCACTTAACAGGTCAATTCCTTTTAACTTGCAATATTGATACTGATCAATTGGCATGTTTTTCAAACTTTTAAACTTGAAACCTATGTACTACTCAATCATATGATCACATTTCTCGTTTAAACTGTCAATCACATTTCTTATTTAAGTTGTTCTGTTTTGTTATTACATATGGACTTTGTTATTAAATTCAGCTATAGATATAGTTAGTTCCTTGATAAGTTTCTGCAATGTACAAATGATGTAGAATTTGTGTGTAGTCATCTATTTGTATAATTAAATTTGCATTGTATGTCTCTTAGGTATAATGACACATTAATTTCAATACTTTATCTGAGATTATTTTGATCGATTTCTGTTTTAAGAAATAAAGCATTTTTTTTCCCATCCACTACAACAAAACTGAGTTTTTACAGCTCCATATTAACGACATACAGTAAATGCAAGTCGTAGTTTCTCACTTTTACGACTTGTTTTTTTTTGCATGTCGTAAATAATTTCCCAACCACGGCATGTCTATTGCGTAGGCCATGAATGCTAATAATGATGATTTTCTTACGGCTTGCAATGTTAGCCGTAAATAATAAAACTTTCTACAACGTGCATATGGCATGCCGTTAATACATCAACTATATACGACACACGTATACCAGCCGTTAAAAATATTGAACATTTCACGGCGCACAAAAAACCAGCCGTTAAAAATATTACACTTTTTACGGCGCACAAAAAGTCCGCCGTTAAAAAGTACACTTTCCGTGACGTGCATATGCTAGCCGTTAAAAATATTTTATTTTTCACAACACACAATTTCTGTCGTGAATAGAATGACTAAAATAAAAATTTGAGCGCCAATCAAAAAATATATATATATATATATTAAAATTTTGAGCTTTTACAAAATAACTCTTTTGCCTTCTAATTAGCCCAAATATAAAGGGACATAGTGTTTTAATCTCTCTCTCTCTCTCTCTCTCTCTCTCTCTCTCTCTGTGATGTTGAAGGTCGAATGAATTGCTGAGGGTTACTAGGCTCATCTCATCTCCTCTTCGGCTGTGAATCTGAAATCAAAGGAATGTTTCAATCTCTCTATGGACACCCCTTCTTCTTCTAGGTCTTCATCTTCATCTTGAATAGAACCAAAAAATCCTTATCTCTCTCTCTCTCTCTCACTCTCTGTTCTTCTTGAGCATAGCCAAAAAATGCTACCTAGAAAAACCCACTCTCTATTCCCTTACATCCCTTACAACCCTTCGGATTCAATTTACAACTCGCAAGGGGTAAGATTTGTATTCAGTCGCTGTTGTACCAACGCTGCTTCCTTCAAACTCGCAAGGTAATTTCGAGTCGCTGTCGTTGATTATGTTGTTTCTCTCTCCTCCCTCGAACTCCGCTGATGGCTGTTTTTGTTTTTTGCTATGTTGGGTTAGCATTCTTCTTTATACCATAGTTTTCCCCTAATATAATTGATTGATTTTGTTATCTCTCCCTGTTTTGTACGAGGTAGTTTGTGAAATTTTTGACAGCTTACCGATTCTCCAGCCTCAATCACTGCATAGCCCATCATCCAATCGTAATCTCTCATCTCCTCCCTCCTTCTCTCTCTCTCTCTCTACTAATTTCTCTCTCCACTTTCCTCTTCTCTTCTGAACCCATTTCATCATATTGGTTTTTACTTTTTTTAGCCTTTCTCAAAGTTTTGTTTTGTTATATCTATCTTTTTGTTCCGAGTTATACATTCTAGAGATTTCACAGTTTCGAATCTATTCGAAACTTGAAATCTTCACTTGGGTATTCTTTATTTAGCTCTTTTCTATAATTTCTTTTTCTGGGTACCACCAAATTCACTCACTTTCCAATTGGTTTTGAGTTTCCAATTATCATTTTAAAAAAGAAAAAAAATAATTTAAAGTTAGAATTAGGTTCTGTTCTGATCTTGTGGAAACAGAGAATAATGGTTAACAGTTACAACACAATTGAATCATTTTAAGGTCTCATAGTTTTTGACCAATTTTTATTGTTGATAAAAAATTTATCTCAGCCCTTTGGGTTCATGGTCATTTTGGAGCTTCTTGGAATTAATTCATTCTATTGTTAGACAAGTGTTTGGCTTGGAGAATTAAAGTAGGTTAGGATTGGCCAAACATAGATGCATCAGGGGAATTGGTGTTTTATGGGTCTTTATCATTTGTTTACAATATGGGGAGGGTTAAGTTAAAGATAAAGAGATTAGAGAGCACTAGCAATCAACAAGTGACCTATTCGAGAAGAAGGAATGGAATCTTGAAGAAAGCTAAAGAATTATCCATATTATGTGACATTGACATTGTCCTTCTCATGTTTTCTCCAACTGGAAAGGCAACATTATTCCGCAAAGAGGTATTTTCAAGTCTTCAATTGTGCCTATATAAAAATGTTTGTGAAATATAATGTATGGCATGAAAAATTAAACAAAATTCACTTGGATTTATGTGCACCATTTATCATTTCTTGAAATCATGTGTGTTTTTGTTTAGCAACATTGAAGAGGTTATTACAAAATTCGCTCAACTGACACCACAAAAAAGGACAAAAAGGTCAGTACAGATATGCTTTAAATCTATAAGGATGAGGAGTTGTTTTTCTTCTTTTTTTTTGGTTAAATTTGAACTGCATTTGTCACAATGTCACTAAATAATTTTTATTTGAATGACCAGGAAGTTGGAGAGCCTTGAAGTAAGATTAATACTGCCCGTTCTCTAGTACACCAATTCATTCTTTCTTTCTCTGTTTTCATTAAATATGAAATGATAAACATATCATATTCATTCAAGCCATTTGGTGTTCTATTTGAGAATATAGGCACTGAAGAAAACCTTTAAGAAGTTGGACCATGATGTAAATATACAAGACTTTTTGGGTTCAAGGTTTGTGTTTATTTTGATGAATCTTTTAAATCTTAAGGTATTAACCATCGTGAAAGAACTAAATTTTTTTTTTTCCTCCTTTCACAGCACTCAATCAATTGAGGTTAGCCCTTTGTCACTGTTGTCACCGTAGTGTTTTGAATTTGAGTTCTTATTCATTGCTAGAATCCCAGTGAACTTCTTTTTTGACATCTTTTATTTAAATTGTTATGGACAGGAATTATGTCACGACCCGCTCCCCGTACCCAAGGGTTAAGTATCCTGATGGCCAGTAACTGAAGTTACCTCCGGCCAATTCAAAAACAGATCAATAAACGCAAGCGGAAGAAATATTTAAATAAGGGTACCAAAATAATCATTGGAGCTTCTATTTTTATTACAAAATATATTGACCAAAAAGGCCGATATTTACATATAAAAATATCAATAAAAGTGCTGTGTGTGTCTATTCCGCAGCCTCGCATCTAAGACTTTCCAGAAGCTATTTCTGAATTGCATATTTCCTGAAAATTGGTAAAAAAACTATAAGCACATGACAGAGTGAGAAATATTATACCAAGAGTATAGGGGACACGAAATAACCATGGATCGTTAGTTAGGCCAAAACATTTATGATAACTGAGTCGGAACAAATAATCCTTTAAGTAGCAAAACTGAGATTATGTAAACAAATCATTTAAGTAGCAGAAACCGAAATACATAAATTATGTAAATATATAGCCATAACCACGGTACAGAACAGAACAGAGGTCATAGAATGACAGTCAGAACAGAGATACGGATTCAAGAGGTGGCTCGTACGGATTCTAGAGGTGGCTCCCACAATAGTGTAGCACTTAGTTCCGCACAGCACTTTGTTCCGCACAAAACAGAGGTCAATGGATCCATGACAAACAGAGGACCACAAAGTGGTCAAACAGAGGCCAATGGTTATTTAAGTCCCCCAAGGCGTGGGACTCCCGTGGTGGTACTTACAAAACGTAATTACTGATAAGGTCATAGCCAAATATTCTTTAAAATATAAACAAACATATCCATGGGTTTCCTTTTAAGAAAATAGGGTTCAGAAGATAAACCACGTAATTGAAACCTTTATAAAACATAACTTTTATTAAAAACATAACTTGTATAAAACAGATTTTGGTAAGTCAAAACATAAGTAAAATACATTTTGGTAACTCAAGGTATAATATAACTCACCTTAACTTTAATACCTTACTCTTCCTTTTCACTATCAAAGATCCTTTTAGCTTCCACTATTCTTTCCTTTTCTTTCCTCTCTTTTCTTTCTTTTCTTTCTCTTTTCTTTCCTTTTCTTCTTTCTTTTCTTTCTCTCTTTTCTTCTTTCATTTCCTTGCTGTTTCTTTCCTCAGGGTGATCAACGCCTCCCTTAAATAGGGAGGAGGAAGCACAAGCGCTCAACACGTGGCAGATTTCAATAATAATTACAAAGATTCATTCTTATCTTATTAGATATTTAGGATAATTACCTTTTGACCTAATATTTTAATATAATTATATAAATTAATTAATTCCTAATTAAATTACACTTTATCTTATACTAACAGAAAATTAATTATTTATTTTATTACCACACCCATTATTATTATTATTTATATTTTAACCTCTAAACTTTTAATAATTATATTATTTTACAAAATTACGCATAATAATATATAATAAATTATATATTTTCCGAACTGAGATTAAATAATATTAGTATAAATTCTACAGAATAATTAAAAATCTGGGTTGTTACAAATTATCCAACCAATTGAGGATGATGCGAGCTCAACTTACAAAAGCACACAAGAGACTGAGGTGCAACTTTGAAGCTCATATTTGTTAAAGTATTACCTTCCCTCCTCCTCCCCCATTTTCTTTTTGGTCTTGTGAATCATAAAATTGGCATGATATAGTTACGCCCCGAAAAGCCCAATCAATTAAATTTTGCAATATAATTTTGTCTGCATTGTTTTGTTCTAGGTTAAGATAAACTTAATACAATGTTTATAGATGTGGAGGCTTTGAACAATCGTCATTCTGTCTTTTACTTTTTCGTAGCCGGTAAATTAGTTCAAGTCAGTGATTTCCCCATTGTGGTATAACAGTTGCAGCTTTTTTTTGTTTTATTTTAGTCACATTTCATATAGTCTGTTTCACGGTTTGTACATGTGCATAACTGTTTCTCACATTTTGTATCTGTGTGGCTTTACACTCTTACCAAAAAATTTATATAAATTGATTTATGTGTGTGATGTTTGTGTTTATATTTTTTGTGGCCGCGGGATATTTCATGGATTGCTTACTGCTCCAAATTATTTCATGGATTGCGTTTATATTTCTTAAAATATATGATTTGGCAGAAATTTAAAGATTGACTAAGAAAGAATAAACAACTTTAGAGTTGTTCATAATTGTTTTATGTTTTGTCTACAAAATCTACTTAGATTTAATGTTTAGTGGTGTTTTTTGTTTACATGTATTTCTTTAGTGTTCAAAAACTTGAAAACAAGTCATGATTCTATGGTGGTTCTATCTTATTCATAGAATGCCAGTTGCATAAAATGATTTCTGGTTCATTATTAAAGGGGTAAGAAGTTTGAAGATATAAGAGTGGGGTTTCTGTTTGATTAAATAGTGAAGCTTGTCTGTCTTTGCTAGTAGTGGATGAGGATGCATAATTTATTTGTTATGAAACAGAGGCTTTTACCTTTCTGATTCTTCTTTGTTCCATTTGTTCATCTTTATGTATGGTGCCTTGTCAACTGGGATTATTTGTGACTGTAAAACTGGTTATAAAATTTCAGCGGCCGGTATATAAACGCAGCCACAAACCGCCATTTAAGAGAAACCCTACAAAATCTGTGTGTGTGTGTGTGTGTGTGTGACCCTTTTCTTCTCCTTCAAGACATACCATACCCTTCTCTATAGGTATATCATCAATCAAATCAATATATAATTTATTAGTCTGTGAAATTCTTATAGTTGGTACAGTCGAGTTCCATAATCCCATTCATGGCTGTTCTCTAGAGCTAGATCTGAGCTCCTCTGTTATTAGTGTGTTTTGTAAAGAAAATCCATGGTGGGTTTTGGAAGTTCAGTTTCTGTTTTGTTAATGGTCTTTTTTTTTCTTTTTTTTTTTGTGTTTTTTTTGTTTTTCCTTCTCTTCTCCTAGTGTTGTGTTGATGTTGGTTTAGGTGTTCGAGGGAATGAAAAAGCAAGAGGAGATGAGGCTGACAGAATTGACTACAAAAGGGACAGAATTGACTACAAAAGGGGTAGAATTTAAAGCTATGCGAGCTAAAGCTGAAACTGTATGATTGCCATTTCTCTATCAATTTTTTATTGAATTCTCTACATTTTGGTAATTCATAGTGCCTCGTGAGAAATAAAATGAAAAGGGAAGTAACTTGTTCTGCCTTAGTTTCATGTAATTGTGAAACTGATAAGCTGACTCCTTTACATTGGTTCTATTGGGTCAAAATTTATCCACGCACCATAGCAGCTTGGGTTAATAAGGGATATTCAGAGGAGAGGAGATTGATGAATCAATCCCATTTGGCAATCCTCAAAATCATAGACATTACAAAGAAAGTAGTAGCCAGAATGGTTGGTTGCACCTTTGTAGCTCACCAAATAAGGCTTTCCAACAGCTGAAACGTTACCCAATTGACTAAAAACTGGCTCAGAGGAAACAAACTTAGCTATCACTCTCAGGAGCTCTAGAGTCCACAAGGCAAAGATATTTTTGATGAGTTAAAAAAATGGTCTATTTCTGTTTTTTTGGTTCTTCTCAATATAAGAAAAAATTTGTTTTTTGAACCACATGCAAATTAAAGGCTAGTAACCACAGATGTGAGTAAAATTATTTTGATACGTAGCAATGAATTAGCTTTGCCTAAAGGCAGTTCTGAAAAAAAAATTATTATGTTGGGATGTTGGAATATACTTCAAAGTCAAAGGGAAAATAGCATTGCTTGAAAAAAAAATTTGTGGTATGCATTTCTGGATAGGGAACTTTATGATTATGATTTCTAATGAGTTATTTTTTTCTACTGAATCATTTTTCTATTTTGGAAGGATTGTTGCATTCATAGGTGTACTAAGTAGGATACTCTAAATGACATAGACAAGTACTTCAATTATTTGTCTTTTTTATTACTTTAGTTTTTCATGAGAGAGAAAATTAATGTGGGAATCTCTTTATTTTGTTGTTTTGCGGTGACATTGCTGATAGGATATGAGTCCAAATGGCAGTTTGGGTGATTTTGAAGATAGATAATGGTTATTTCACAATTAATAGTTTTTGTTTTTGCACGAAAATGGGATGCTATAGCGATCCCGGGTTTTCCCCTTTATGTACTGTATTCCGGGCTTGGGTTCCTCGGTTGAGTAATGTTGTTTATGTTGCATTTTCGTCTTTTAATTCTTTGTATTTGAGTTTTGGGATGTGTTGGGCAAGTTTGTAACAGGTTGGGTGTGTTTTGAAACAAATAGTTGTTGTCCAGTTTTTGGTCTCTTTGCTCGAGCTAGGACTTTGTCGCTCGAGCGAGCCTTGTGTTTTCGCTTCTTCGCTCAAGTGAGGGTTTGTACGCTCAAGCAAGTATTGAGGGTCTTCAGGTTTTCTTTTCAGACACAGCCTTGGCTCGAGCGACCTTTTCTTCGCTCGAGCGAGATTGGTCTGGTGTGTCTCTTCGCTCGAGCGAGAGGTCTTGCGCTCGAGTGAGGTTTCTTTGTGTTTGGTCGCTCGAGCGACCACTCCTTTGCTCGAGCGAGGTTCAAATATATCAGTTCGTAACAGCAGCTTCTTCTTCACTTTTTCATCATCTTCTTTACTCAAACCCTAGCCCCGGCTGCTTCTCTCTCTACATACATCTTCTCTCTACAAATACATCTAGTTCTAGGAGTCTTCTACCCTAATCCCTTTGTAAGAAAGGTAGAGCTTGGCGTGGGCTCCTCTTTGATCCGAAAAAGTTGGTGTTTGGAGCATCTTGGGTTTTCACCTTCATTTCCTTTGAGTCTCTTCTTTTAAGGTAGGGATAAACTACCCATCTTATGAGTTATGACATGAATTTTAGTCATTTTGATTAAATGATAAGTTATGGGAATTTTGGGAAGTTAGGGTTTTGATTTGAAGTTATAAAAAAGGGGGTTTTAGATTGTTAAACTCCATGTGTATGTGAGACCTTGGAAAATGGAATTATTGTTGTTGAATTGATAAAATTGAGCCTTAGGGCTAAAGTTGGGGAAAATGGGAAAAGCTCTAATTTAATGTGATTAATTAAGTTGTATAATTAATTTGGGGAAATCATGAAAATGTGAAATTGAGATGAAAATCTTGAAATTGGGAAAGTATAAGATTGAATGGTGTAGATGGATTAGTTAATCACTCACCTATGAAATTGTTGATAATTTTACTATTGATGAATTTATTATCTGTTTAGAAATAACTGCTTTGGGCTATCGGTGGAGGATAGTCTTGATGGTTGTAGACACTGTATGTTGATTAGGGAAAACTGAAACTAATCACCTGGAATATGTCATTGAATATGACGGTTAGAATAATACATTGAATATGTGTATTGATTGATCATTGTATATGATAAGTGTTTAAATACATTGTATATGTATATTGTTTGGGAGGAGATAGGGGATGTACTCCATGGTTTGAGAGGAGATAGGGGATGTACTCTCAAACCTGTTTGGGAGGAGATAGGGGATAGACTCCATTGATAACTAAGTTGGCCGGAGTGTCCAGGGTGAAAGTCCTGAAATCCTAATTACGTTTGCATAACGTAGATGAATTGAAGTATTGAAATGTTGATAATATGAGTTGTAGACTCATTTGAAATTGAAGTGTCGAAGTGTTAATTATGTGAGTTGTAGTCTCATATTAATTGATCATGATCGAAGTATTGTTAATATGAGTTGTAGTCTCAGTATAAACTGTCTGGATTAATAGAGAACCATATCTATGAATTGGTTTGAATAATGAAATGGAAAGAGATTGAAATATATTTGTGAATATGGATTGGTTGTGAAAGAGATGTACGTTTGTTTATATGAGTTAAACATTTATCAAATGCTAATGTTTTAGTTATTGCTCATATTTGGTTTAGCGTATCTCTACTGGGCTTTGGCTCACCCTATATGGGACATCATTTTCAGATACAGGTGATATGCCGCCTCCAAGGATGTAGCTTGGGAGGTTTAGAAGCTGAAGGCTTATTTTGTGATTATCTTTTTGTATTACATGTAAATCAAGCCAAGGGCTTATTTTCTATAAAGAGTTAGAACTTTTCTTTTGTTGAACCCAAGTATTGGCTTGGAAAGTTGTAAGCCCATAGGGCATTTACTTTTGTTGTCAACATGTAATGCTTTTTGTACTAAATACTCTGATAAATGGAAATATGCTTTATTCTCTTATGTCTATGGATGTCATGAATGTTGGGTTTATAGGTATTTTTTTTAGGGCGCAACAGATGTAATTTCAGCAACATGAGTGTTTTTTTTTTCATTGACAAGCTGTAGAGAAGCAAGAGCTAGGAAGAACAAGTACATGATCTTTGATGGTGATAGTTACTGTGTGGGATGAGTACATTGAGTAAGCATTTTAGTACAATTCTGGGCCACTTAATTTAGTTATAGAATTTGATGCTATTCACATTATGAACATTTGGTGATTTCATGAATTTCAAACCAAATTGACTATAATTTTAAACAGTAGCATTGTTTAGAATGCCTAAATTCACCTTAATTTTTATTTTATTTAATAAGTTCTTGTGCGAGTAGAAATGTAGTTGTGGGCTACTTAATCCAAAGTTTATAATGTCCTCTATCCATCTGAGCTTTAACTCAACACATGGAGTTCAAAGTGGAAAATTATGAAGCATGTTAAAATAACAATATCTTAAACCTTGAATCAAATATAACAAGCATCCTAGTAGTATTATCTTGTCAAAATCCTCTCTTATATATTTATTTATATACATGCTATGTATATATGTACATATGTAATAGATGGTAGTCTGTAAATGTTATCTGATATTAAGGGTCCTCTAATTGTTTGAAAAAATGCCTAACTCAAAAAAAAACTGTGTTTGCTTATCCATGATGACTGAACAATCACAAGTGGAATAATAATTGAGTTGATTTTGGAACCAATGTCCTTTATACAAGCTGCTATGCATATTCTTTCCTTTTTTCTACAGCATTTGCTTGGATGTGTCTTCGAGGAGCCATTTATCAAAATACTTGACATTTATGCTTTCCTCATAAACTTTAACTTTATGTTGAGAAAACTACAAGGGAATTTTCAAATATTTTAACTACCTAAATTTCAACTTTATGTTGAGAACTCAGATGTTGAGAAAACTACAAGGGCATTTACAAATATTTTAACTACCAAGATTTCAACTTTATGTGGAGAAATTAGATATTGCACTTTGTGTCTTTTGAATGGATGTATAAATTTTGGGCACTGCTGAGCTAGATGAGTTTTTTTTTTTTTTTTTTTTACTTCCTAATTTTCTATGGTTATGTACTTCTCTAAATCCAATTTTAATTTTCTTGTTCTTCTTTAATGGAAATTCAACCTCTTACATAGAATATTTGTGGATATTATATGATTAAGGACTGAATATTTATTTGGACTGTTTTCTGCCCTGATATTCTGCACACATGGGTGTGTTCTTGTTGTCATTTCTCAATTTAGTAAATTTACTTAATTTGCACTGACGTTCTAATATAAATTCCTTGTATGCTAGCTTATGTCTTCTCTTTCATACAATGACTGTTTATTTGTGTGTGTGTATGTGTGGAACCAAAAGAAAAACAATCCAGGTATTTGTTATTTGAAATTGTCGCCCTTCTCTAGAAAAATAATCCTTGTAATTTTCCTTTGGTTTTGTTGCTGAAATACTGAAAAACAATGGATTGGCTATTGAAAAGAGTAAGATTCTTGATTTTGTTGTTTATCATGAAAGAAAATATGTTTCTTCATATTTCATCTGGTAAGCAAAATGTCGAACTCTTGATTTCTCTCAAATTTAATGGTTATCATTTTGCAAAGATTATGACTTCAACTGTCGATATGAAGGATGAGTCAAGAGGGCGACCTACCCAGAAAGCTAAAGTAAATTTGGAATTAAATGGAGTTTTATGATTTTGGTCATATGTACATGATTTACACTGAAAAAAATAAAATAAAAATGGAGCCCCTCTTGTATTTCTTGCATCTGACGGATTTTTCATCCTTTTTATTAGTCTTATGCATCTGGTTTCTCTGGACTTTTTTTTTTTGGCTTGTCTGTAGATAGGATTTAGTGTGGATTTTTAACTTCTTTATGGTTCACTTGTAAAATCATGCAAATTAAGCTATTGTTATAATCTAGCCTTGACCTATTGATAATATCTGTGTCTTTTAGTTCACAGATTAAGATATTGCTGGGGAAGACTGAGAAGTTTGATGAATTGATGGCAACTACTGCTGTAGAAAGAGAACTTAGAGAAGGTGAAGAGCAGAGTTGAAGTGGTACTATTTTAGTTTATGGGTTGTTGGTCTTAATGTAGTATGAGTGAATGCAATTTTAACCAGTTTCTTTAATTATAGTAGTTTTAGATATTCTCTTAATAGTTGTCAATATGTTTAGAAAGCTAGATATGCATAATTTTGGATGGTTTAAACTTTTTGTACAGTTTAGAACTTGAGGATATGGTTTTCGAATGTTTGGAATGTATAGACAATTGTTGAATGTTTATAATTTATGGATATAGTTTCTTTTTGATGTTTCAAACAATATTTTCATGGTTGATTGATGTTTTGTGATGTTTGTTTGTAATATTTGTTAGATTGTACAAAATTGGTCAAATAGAACCTGCTGAATTTTTATTTTTATTTTTTTTAAAATGCATATTCTACGACAGGCATAATAAGTCGTATTACATATTTTACGACGCGCAATCAGCGTCGTTATTTGTCTCACCAATTAACGACGTGAAAAAGTAGTCGTAGAAAAATTAACAACGACGCACAAAATCTGCCGTTAAATAATTTTTAACGGCGTACTACATCATGTCGTAGAAAAAGCAACAACGACACCCAAAATCTGCCGTTAAATAATTTTTAACAGCGTACAAAGCATGTCGTTGAAAGTGAATGACTTTCCATTACTGGTCATAATATGATGCACGTTGTACGTTGTAGAAGGGTTTTTATGGCATGCATTGCGCGCCGTAAAAACCCTTTTTTGTTGTAGTGATCTATATTTATTCACCCACGATTTTGTTATAGAAGTTACTATCTTTGCTACTTCTTTTGTGTTTGTGGTCAATAATTGCCTCTACCTAGTTGTTTCTTGCCTGTATTTTTGAATAATGATAGGTAGCATGTCCAGTGAATGTGTAAAATATGTTGTCTATCATTGTTTGTTTTTGTCTTGATGATGGCCAAGATATTTTTAACTTCTATACTTGGCTAGAGTGTGATTGGAAGTAGATGTGGAGGCATATTATGATAGTGACATTAGTTCATTGAATGTGAGCATCCTGTTTAATCCAAATCCTTATCTCCAATGGGCTCTCCAAGAACCTATTACATTAGAATCAGACATTAGCACAGTTAACCCTTTGTTTTCTTTTCTTTTGTCCTCAATGCTTGTCAATAAGTTAATAATTTTATTAATGACTTCACACTGACTAACAAACATCAGCTTTATTGGCGTAGTAACCTATTCTTGAGCTACCTCAAGATGTGTTTGGACAATTTAAGAAAAATATTAAAAAGAACAAGAAAATAAAAGAAAACAAATAAGGCATTGTCCTTGAGTTCTTATATTAAAATAAGGGAACTATTAATAATCTCGGGCTTAAGAAAAACTCGGGTTATATAATGTAGGTGGGTATTATTAATAATAAGAAAAATGGCGTTTCGGGGGCGAAAATTCAAAACAGCCCCCAAACTACTGTATGACTCTCACGGACAGCTTCCCGATGACAAATAGGACTTGTGACAACTGGTGGAATGTAATTTGGACCTGTAGGTAGAGAGTTAGAGGCAAATATGCCCTAAACTTACTCGAAAATGGGCGTTTCAGGGGCGAAAATAGTCTAAAAAATATTTTTTTTCTCTATACTTAAAGCTTCAAAAAAGGCCGTCAAAATGCTAAATTATCACACAATCACATATTTGTACAAGAACTAATAGAAACACCTTAAGAGGGACCAATATAAGTTGTATGAACTTACGGCACATTAATGGGATGCACCATTTGTGAATTAGCCTTAAAATTAATTTTTTGTTCTCTATCTCGAAAAAAGTCTATTAGAGGGATAAATTTTATAATTGATCTAATTGTAAATTGACAAGTTACTAATGTTTTTAATCTTTTGTATAATTGATTAATTACTAAAGCTTTTAATTTTTTTTTTTTTTTGCAGATTGGATTAGGGTGGCATTTTTGACGTGCAACAATGATGTAATTTGCTTGAATGTTCATTTTTGTTTGATAAGGATACACATACTTTGTGGAGTTGCACTAGTTATTGTTGGATGTTTGGTGGAATTGAACAAGTTACAACTTTTGGATATTTTTGTGGATATTTCACTATTTTATTGTATTAGGATGAAATTATTTGTAATGATGAATGGATATTTTCATTTTGTTAATTCGTAAATGTGTTGATAACAGGTTAGGTTAAGTTGTGATGGAATTGTTATATTCAACAGGTTTCAATATGAACAGGGTTATATTTGTCGAACTAAAATTTAGATTTTGATAAAATAGATATATAATATGGAAAAAAATATTATGGAATTACTGACAAAATTTTCCATCCCTAAAGAAGGTTTGTTTGTCTCTTATTTGGCTTAGGTGGATGATTAATTTTGTCATGAATTCTTTATTTCGTCGCTAAATGAATTTGTCATGACAAAATATTATCACATTTTGTCACTATTACCCTCAATATGTGATGAATTTTTTTGACATTATTTCATCATTTTTAATGATAAATTTGTTTTTGTCTCTATTGGTCGCTTCTTTGACAAAATTTTTTTGTCTTCGTTTATATTAAACGTGACAAAATTATTTCATCTCTATTTCTTATATTTATGACAAAATACTTTTGTCTCTAATTTCTTCCTTTAATGACAAAATATTTTGTCGCTAATTACTTACAAGTATGTTCCCAACAGAGTGTATTGGAGACAAAAAAATTCGTCACAAATTTATCATTTTTAATGATGAATTTGTTTTTGTCTCTATTGGTAGCTTTTTTGACAAAAAAATTTCATCTTCATTTATATTAAACGTGACAAAATTATTTCGTCTCTATTTCTTATATTTATGACAATACTTTTATCTCTAATTTCTTCCTTTAATGACAAAATATTTTGTCACTAATTACTTACAAGTATGTTTCCAACAAAGTGTATTGGAGACAAAAAAATTCGTCACAAATTTATCATTTTCAATGACGAATTTGTTTTTTCGTCTCTAAGACCCTTTAGCGACGACGCTTTGGCGACAAAACGGGTGACGAAAAATGTTCGTCGTAATTAGTTTGGGTGACGAAATATATACATTTTGGGACAAATTTGTTTCGTCTTTAAATCCCAAATTTGTTGTAGTGTCAATTTCTAAATCGGATGTCGATAAGGCCTTTAATTCACAAACCGAAACGAAAACATGAATAGATCTTCCTACGAGAGATAGATAAAAGTATAAATAATGTATCATGCATGCAATTAAATTAGGATTCGATCTCAATAACACATTAAACACATTAAATCATGGATTAATGTTAATCATGGTTCGAGGCTGTTACACGCAACTTTGGTTGCTCGAGTGGTCTACAAAACTCTACAAAAAATACTGGTTGCATGATTTTTCTGCTTGACGGACGCTCGACGGTCACTTAAGCGCAAGACTGAATAAACAAGGTCCTTGCTCGAGTGCAACTTTGGTCGCTCGAGCGGTTTGCAAAACTTTGTAAAACTTCTGGGAGCATGAATTTTCCGCTCGAGCCAACTTTTGTTTGCTCGAGCAGAAATGCAAAACCAAGAATGATCGCTTTAGCGCAGAATCTGTCGCTCGAGCGGTGATGTAGAATTCTGGAATTTCCAGATTGCAGTACAAGATGCAAAACTCAATTTCAAAGCTTTAAAACACATTCTTTGGGCTTAAAACTTGAGAAAACATGCCTAAACTTGTAAAACATCAAGAATTAAGGATCATTTGGCAAAATCAAGGCCCAAAAGTAAATCAATTGTCCAAAATTCAACTTGAAACTTTGAAAGCATAACATGCATGTAATGAATTGAATTCAATCAAATACGGTAAAATGATGGAAAACATGATGAATTCCCAAAACTAAGGTACAATTGCTACATGCATGTGAGAATTCTTGACAATTAAGCTCAAAATGTAAGAAAACATGCATGTATGCATGGCATGACCTAATTTCCTTCATTTCTAGCTCAATTATCATGTTTAAACACTTAAATCTCTAGAATTCTTACACTAATGTCTTAAATACAAACTTTAGGAATATAATTCTTACCTAGAGTGCCCAATTCTTTGAATTCTAGGAATATCTTGCACAACTCTTCCAATTGACTAGCAATCCCTCTCTTTTTTCTTTCCTTAAGCTTCAATCTCTTCGTCTCCCTCTCTTTCCACATTTTTTATGACAAAAAGATGATGAAATGTGTGTATAGTGGTGATATGAGGCAACATTAGGCTTATATAGTGTAACAACCCCGACTTGTGATTAGTTGGCTAACCAGGATTAATTATGCCTAATAAGTAATTAAAGTGAAATTTTGCAATCATTACGCGTGCTATGTGTTAAATGAGTTTCTATCTGTTTGGTGTAGAAATATATGTCTCTGATTTTATTCTATTCTGTAAATTAAAGGCCTTAACGGCATCCGATCAAGAAATTGACTTAATATATGTGTTATTTGGAATTTTTAGGAATTTATAGCAGGCTCAATTGAAATTCGATTCAAAACAAATAAATTAGAATAATTAGTGTCCACTTGATTAACTTTAACTAATCACCATTAACTAAGCCTATATAAGGCTAGTATGTGCTTCAACTCCTCTTTTTACAACTCTTTGAGCCTCTCAAGCAAACAAAACGTGAGGAAGAGTGAGAGCTTAAAGAGAGAGAGTGAATTCAAGAAGAAGAAAGTGAGGAATTGCTAGAAAACTCAAGGGAATTGGCTTGACATCCTTGTGGATTCACCATCTAGAGCTTCATTGAGAAGTTGAGGTAAGGATTCAACACTTAAATTGTATAATTAAGATATCTGGGACATGAATTCTTGAGGATTGAGTAGAGTTATGCAAGATTTGAGCTAGCAATGTAGAGAAGACGAACATTTCATACATACATGTGCATTTCATGGATTGTGAGTGTTGATTTCAACCAATTTTTACATACTAGGACCTATTTTTGTTCAATTATGAGAGCTCTTGTGATTTTGCACTTTAACACTCCATTTTTACAAGTTTTAAAAGGTTTGAGTTCTTGGTAACACATGCATGGCATGTATACATATTGATCAAGTTTGGTTTTGGAGAAACTCACTCACTTTTGGGCTTTGATTTTGTGTATTCAACCTTAATGCATGATGTTTTCTGAGTTTACAAGTGTTTTCTCAAGTTTGGGGCCAAAGGTTGCATTTTAAAGCTTTGAAATCGAGTTTTACACTTGGCAGAGCAATCTGAAAATTCCAGATTCTGCCTCTCCGCTCGAGCGACAGAACCTGTGCTCGAGCAACCACTCTGTGATCTTGCACTTCTGCTCGAGCGACCAAAAGTTAGCTCGAGCGTAAAATGCAAGCTCCCAGAAGTTTGCATGTTTTGCAGACTGCTCGAGCGACAAAAGCTACGCTCGAGCGAGGACATGAGTCTCACGCTAGAGCAAGCGTCGAGTGAGCATCGAGCGAAAAAATCAAGTAACCAGTACTTTTGCAAAATTTACAGACCGCTCGAGTGACAGAAGTTGCACTCGAGTGACCACTCACATTTTGCATGTCTGCTCGAGCGAAGGAAGTTACGCTCAAGCGGGACCCCTGTTTCCAGCATTTTTGACCAAGTGTTTTCAAATGCATTTTTATATCCTCATTTCATCCTAGGCATTCCTAGGCCAAGATTAAGACATAATAATGAGGATAAGAAGTAGAAATACACCAAGATAAGAAAGGATTAAGTTAATGTTTCCGGGTGCGTAATTCAGTATGTATTTGTTCTGTAACTATGTAGGTCACGCGCCACAAGACGTCTGATTTGCCCATTCTGTCTGTTTGCCTTGGAGCCATCTGTTAATTATGAGTAATAACTCTGTAAAGTTATGTTTGACTTTAATTATTTGCTAATTATATGAAATGATTATTCTTTTAAAATGCTATGCTTTGTATGAATTAATGATTGTCCATATTTTGAAAAGTATTCGTGGAAACAATTCCATGGCTCAAGGGTGTTATCTATTCCCGATCCGGAGGTTCCTTTGTGGAATTGACAAGTTATCTGTACCCAACCGGAGGTTCCTTTATGAAACTGACAAGTTATCTGTACCTGGCCGGAGGTTCCTATATGGAACTGACAAATATGACCCTTGATTCTTTGTATGTGATCTGTTAGCGCTAACGGATGTGAGATTAAGCATGTATTCTGATTTTTGTTATTGACTTGAAAAAGAATGTGAATGTAAATCTGTTTCTAATATAAATTCTGATTTTATGACTATGTTATGGACATCATCATTCATCAAAATCCTTTACTCCGTTATTATTCATTGGGCTCTCGCTCATTATTTATTTATTATGTATGTAGGTGAGCAGGCACGTGACCAGGCCTAAGTTGCTGCTTGGCGAGTTTTGGTGTTAGCCAGCCATCGTGCCTCCCATGGAGGTTCCCTTTTGAGATCTAATCAAGTTTTTGAGTCTTGGGAATTTCTTTTGTACCTTCTTATGTTTATGTTTTGTTTGAATATGTTTTGGAAAGTCTTGTACATGTGGCTTTGGTGACATAAGACTAGTGTATTTATGATGTCACACACACACACACACACACACACACACACACACACACACACACACATAAGTTTGTTTTAGAGACTTCTGTCTCTCATACATTAACACAGCTCTATGGACAATGTATATTTCTATATTTGCTTCCGCAACACACACATAAGTTTGTTTTAGAGACTTCTGTCTCTCATACATTAACACAGCTCTATGGACAATGTATATTTCTATATTTGCTTCCGCAGCCCCTTATAATATGTCTTTCTGTTAAGAGGCCTTTGGTAATCCAAGGATTACTAGCCGGTCACGACGCTAAACCTATAGGGGGGGTTTGGGTCATGACATATAGGTGTCATTAGTAAGATTAAGCAATCCTTGCTTAGGTTAAACAATTATACTTATTTTATTCTAATTATTTGGTCTCGAATCGAATTTCAATTAAACCTATCATGAAATTCTAAAAATTCCAAAGAACACATATCTTAAGTCAATTTCTTGATTAGGCGCCGATAAGGCGTCCAATTCACAAAACAGAACCGAAGCACAGACAAATATTTCTACAATAGACAGATACAAACAAAATTAACATATTTCATATGCAATTAACATAGAATTCCCTCTTAATTACTTATTAGGCATGCTTAATCATGGTTTAACAGTTAATTACGGATTGGGGTCGTTACACCATCAGTAACAAAAAAAAGAGTATGAACTGAAGGAAACTCTACAAGTTCTTTCAATACAAATTCACAAACAAATCAACAATAATCAACAAACAACAATTCATAAACAAATCAACAAGGATACATATACCATCAAGCATCGAAATTGCCTCTTCTCGAGGGACTTGTTATTGGAAATTGATTCATTAAGCTCTTCTTCAAGAGCATAAATACTCTTTTGTTTCCAATTCATATTGCAATTTTTCCATTGTAATCTTATATATCTTCATCAAGTTATGTTACTCTTGAATCTCGACTAGTAACATCGTAACATGAGACGGCGAAGAATCGATCTGTTTCTTCAATAAGCTCTGTTTCAGTTCCAAAAACAATTTCAATAGGTGGAGAGAGAGATAATGTGAAAGAGAGAAAGTGAGAGAGAGGGTTGGGAAAGGTAAAGAGAGTGAGAGAGTTGGGTGGATTAGTGTTATTGAGGGATCGGAAGGGCAAGATATGTCCCTTTTTTTTTTCTTTTTTTTTTTTTTGCATGGGTCTCTAAGTGAAGGGGTTGTTGGACAATATTCACTGTATTTAATGAAATAAATTTTGTTTGTGTACTAAACAACAAACGAAATACAAAAGAAATAAAGGAAATGAGAGAGATTGTTTGATTACAAAAATCAAACCAATAAATAAAAACAGATTTTTATTTTGTTACAAAAAAAAAATCAAAATCTGATTTAAATAAATAATAATAAAACAAAAAATAAATTAACAACTTACTTGATTAATTTCTTGAACAAATTTTCTGATCAAGTCTAGTGCTTGGCACTGTGTCCTAAAGACAGATTCGTCCTCTCCACGGTGTTTTCAGAATGTGGACATCTATCTCTCAAGATAAAATGATCGATCAACGAAAAATTACAGCACTACAAATTTTTCGTACAACAAACACACTTAGTGTATACACTCTTTCTCACAGAAAAATAATAGAATTAATGCAGCAAAATGCAAAGATGAATTGCAGCAGAACGAAAATTAGGAGTGAAAAACCAAATGAGGGACTACCTATTTATATAGGTGAAGTGGTGAGTGCTAGTTTTGAATTAAACAAGTACAATACCTGTTCAATTTAAATTAAACAGATACAAATCTGTAGGCACTGTTTGGTTTGAATTTCAAACAGTTAAAAAACCTGTTTTGGGTGGATTTGAATTTGAACAAATTCGGTTTGGACAGATATGAAACTTTATAGAATTTCTAAAGAGGTGCAAACCAAAATTTGAATTTTATTTCCAATCAGAATTTGAAATAAAAAATGGACATATTTTATTTCTAAATAAATAGAATAAAATTCAAATGTTTTTGGCCCAAAAATATAAGTATTGGGCCGGACAAGCCCAACCACACACCAGCGCCCAAGCCCAGCCCGCCTGCCCGGCCCGACGGCAGCGGCACACGTGTGTTTATTTTGGGTCCAATGGGTCCAGCCCACTTTGCCCATAACCTTCCTCTCTACAAAACTTGAGTGCCCCTTGGGGCCTACCCCAAGTTCCAACTCCAAGTCTTATAAACCCACTCAAAGTTTCCCACCAAATCAATATAGGATAAGCATTTATTCAAACTTTTAGGAAATTTCACCAAAAACACCATTTCCATGGAGCTCTCTTTGGTTTCAATTTCCCATTCACCAGATAATGGTTTTGAGCAACCAAATATACCATGTGAATCACAACGCAGCATAAAACGCGTTACCACTTAGACCTGCCAACTTTGGTGCATGGGTCCCTCCTAAAAATTAGACCAAAGTTTAGGAAAAATTCTGTTTTTCCAGAATTTCCAAAACCATTTCTAACAGGGGTTTATGAAGAAAAAATTGATGGGATGTCCTGTTCACCAAAAAAGGGCTCAATGGAGGGGTTTTAACCAAATTTTTCTAGAATGGAATAATTACAGAAAATTTGATAAATTTGATAAATATTAATAATTAAAATTATAAATTTTTTCATTAATACGTAATTAATTTTGTTTGACATCAATGTGTAGTAATTGTCCCTATAAGAAATGCTCCTTACTAATCAACTCTAGAACTTTGAAATACAAGACATGGCTCAATTGTTATGTGAATTGATAAAAAAATAAGGTTTATTTGTGATAAGTTTATTTTTATAGGAGAATATGACATTAAATTCAATGTTTTTTTTTATGAAAATAAAAATTATAATTAATGAAATTATTTGGTGAGAATAATAAATTATTGTTTTAAAGAAGAAGAAAAAAACTCCTTAATGTTTGTGGGGTTCATCATAGGTTCTTTTTTAATGATCTGAACTATTCATTTTGTTGGGTCTTCCATGTATAAAAAAATTGATCGATCTTATAATCCTAATGTTTTCATTTTATGATATTAGTTTCTAAAAAAGTAGACGATAAATATATTTAAGAGAAATTCTATAATACACACCCCAACAAAAAGGGGTGTACCATATGCCCAATCACAACTTGTGTGGTCATTGGTTATAACCAATTGTGATATTTGTTATGACTAATTATCGTGATAATTATGACTTACTAATGACCTATTGTGGCGGCTATTTTGGTGATGATCGAAAATGTCCTTGCTATGTCCCAAGTAATGTTTGGTTGTGATCCATTTTGGCATTCGTTATAACTTGATTATGACTCACTGTAGACTGCAGTGTTGATTATGATCTATTGTAGATATTATTTTGGTTGTAACCGAAGAGATCTTTGGTTATTGTTGGACTTATTTATTTTGATGATTTATTTGATTCTATTTTTTGATTTATTTGGAAGAGAAAAATAAATTGAAAACTTATTTTTCTTTCATTATTTTTTTCACCTAATTTCTTATCTTAAATACATTTTTGGAGTATTTATAATTGCTTAATCAGGTGATGATTTCAGCCCAAAATAGAGTCCAAAACAACCCAGCATAGCAGTAGTTCAAACAGTCCAGCCCAACAGGCACTGACATCCGGGTGGACATCTGGCCGGACGACTGACCAACAGTTTTTGGCCCAGTTTTGATCCAGTTCAAATTTGCTTCTCATCAGCTATCAACCGAGCAGTATCCTCGACAACCGCGAAAGTCATCCTTGACGACCGGGACCCTACCGAACATCCAGGAGGACATCCGGGCAGACGTCCCTCAAGAAGAAAATTTTATTTTGGACATCAGGTGGACAACTACTCTGTACAACAACAGCTCTTTTTCAAAAGTAATTGTTATCAATCAGACCATCTTTCAACTACTAAATATTTGAAGATCTAATCATGTATGGGGAATACAAATTTGAGTAGAATAGATCTCACTCAATCTTTTCCACATACACAACAGTCAACGTTCGATGATCTTCCCTTATTTAATAGCAGAGCTTCTATTGAACAAATCAGAACAAGAAAAGCAAGAGAAACTTTTTCTGATCAATCATCATTCTCATCTTTCTCTATTCTCTGAAGTGTTCTTCATCTGGGTTTCATTTTTACCTTCAGAAATTTAAGTGAGATTTAGCCTTAAGCATATGTACCTGTGAGAGTTTTTATTGACATAAACTCAGAGCCTCAATATTTGTAAAATTTCTTGAGAGAGTTTCATTTCAAGCTTTATGTGAAAGCAAAACCTATCATTCAAATATTGTAAAGAGTTTAGTACATTCAGATTTCTTGACTCTTTGAGTGTGATTAAAAATCAACTAAAGAGGGCAAGGTTTTAAACTTGGTATAGTCTTTGTAAAAATGTGAAGAATTGCTCCATTTGTGAAAAGGTTGCTAGCACCCAGTGAAGTTAGAAGATAGTGAAAAATCTCAAGTGAAGCTTGAGAAGTAGATGTAGGTTTTGTTGAAGCTGAACCACTATAAATCTGTTTGTCTCTTCTTTCTCAATCTCTTTACTTATCTATTATAACTATTTATTGTGATTTCATGCTTCACTGTTAAATTTCTTCATTTAGCACTGTCATTAACAAATATTCATCTCTACTTGGGATTAATAACCAGTTGTGCTAGTTATAATTTTTATTGGGGCATTATTATTTTTATTTGTAAAAACCTAATTCACTCTCTCTCTTAGGTTGTCTTTTGAGTAACAGTTAAATTTTAAGTGATGTTTGGTTATCACTTATTATTTTTCTTTATGTTATAAAAGAAAATTATTTACTTATAACATTTGTGATATTATAATAACTTGCATATGGTACACATCTGTATAATAATCTTTTTGAAAATAGACTCTCACTTTTTTTGAGATAAATAAGATAAAATGAAAAAATAAAATTTATCAGATTGATTTAATATTTTCATGAATAATATTACAAAGAATCTTACAAAATAAATAATATGGATTATCAAAACACAACATTTGGTGAATCTCATGGGCTTGAACATTTTTGTTAAATTGAGAAGCTTGAAAAAAGCCATTTACTTTGAAATTCATTGGTCTGGAATAACAGCAGGGTTAGGTTGGCCTAGCCCGTGTTTGGCATGTGAGTTTGAGGGGCTATTAGGCTAATAAGGTAAAATATCACATTTAAATCATAATTATTTCACTTTTTTCTTTCACAAAAGTTAAAAAAATCATTCCAAATGAGACTTTTTAGTCCCAAGCTAACCAATTTGGGAACATGGTGACTTTTAACCTATTTTGGGTCACATCACCTCACTTTCTTACATGTTTTTTTTTTTAAAAAATCAAAAAATTAACTTTTAACCAATTTCTTAAAACAATCTAAAATAATATAAAAGTGCCCAAACGAAACTATCAACCTTTTAACTTTTAAGTTGCAAGCCCTTTGGGTCACAATTCATCCCACAAAGCCAAAGGATCTAACCTTACAGGCAAGACTTGCCTCCAATTCCATGGTCATCTCATGGCCCTCATATTCAGAATGAATTTGAGTTCCAATCCTATTCCTATTATACTTTTTTTAATTTCAAGTTCAATTCAAGTATATGAGAAGTGCACCCCTGTTTGATTTTGTTTTTTTTTATTTTTCTGAGTTTTTGAAAAAATAAATTAATAATAATAATAAATAGATTATAAAAAAAAAAAAAACACCCATCTTTTTCATAACAATTTTATTTTTGGGCGAACACAAGTTTTGAAATTTTGAAAATTTTTAACCTTCCTTGAAAAAATTTCTAAAAACATCAACTGCTCAGTTTTCGTTCAAACAAGTATGCCACTTAACAATGGCATAAAAAAAATACTAATTAAATTAAATTTGCGAACTGGTTTCATGCCGATCTTCCCATCTCCAGCTACCACGATTTGCAAGGAACTAAAATTTTATTATAGTTAGGGGAAGTAGGAATGGCATCGGGCCGGGGCGGGGCCGGGGATCACACTCCCTGTCCCCGATCCCCGATGGTAGGAATTTCCCCGTCCACTACCCCGATCCCCGACGGGGAGCCTATCAGCACCCCCATCCCCGTCCCCCAACGGGGATCGGGTTTCCCCGACCCCGACAATTCCCCGGCTAAAATTTAAAAAAAAAAACAACAACAACAACACCAACAACATAAACATCCAACAGATCTGATCTGAGCACACACACACTCATCAACATGTTGACAACAACAAGAACTTCATCAACAGATCTGCATAAAAAATATAAATAAAAAATCTGGCTTTTATTTTTACCAAATAGTGCAATTATTTTTAAACTTTTATTTATGCAGATCTGCCTTTTTTTTAATTTATTTTTTGATGAAAGGCAGATCTGAGCTATGTAAAAAATAAAAATAAAAAATAAAATACATAACACATCATTTTCTTCATCTTGATCTTCATCAGATCTGAGCTCTGATGGATGAGGCGGTAGAATCGACGGAATGGAGGGCGATCGGAGGGAGGCAGAGAGTCGGCGTGAGGCAGATCGGAGAGAGGGAGAGAGATCGGCGTGAGATTGGAGGAAGGGAGAGAGATCAGGGTGTGGGGCAGTGAGGTCGGAAGGAGGGAAGGTCGGCGTGGGAGGGAGGGAGATCGGCGTGGGACGGAGGGGAGGGTTTTAGAGAGAGAGAAAGAGTTAGACTAAACTGATACACACAGAACAGGAAACATATATATAGACATATATAGCGAGGGGTATAACTGTAATTTCATACCGGGGCAAACAGGGACGGGGTTCGGGGACGGGGCCGGGGCCGGGGCTGGGGAAGGTATCACTGTCCCCGGCCCGAAAATACTTGGGGATTTATTTTTTAATACCGTCCCCGGCTCGTGGGGAGTTTTTTCCGGAGAAAAACCGTGTCATTTGGGGTCGGGGGGTCGGGTCCCCGTCGGGCCGGTTTCAAATTGCCATCTCTAAGGGGAAAAGAGAGAGCCCATTCATTTACATATGTACTAGCATATCATCTGTGCTATGCATGGGAATAAAATAATATATCATGTATTAAAAATATGAAAATAATATTTAATTTTTTTTACATTTTGTCTCTCGTAAATAAAATTTTATATATAAGTTTAGGGGTTTTTTTTCAAATGTTCCTTTACTATAATATATAGTATAGATAGATTAAAACTGTTGTATTGACAATTAATAATTAAAATTATGCTTTGTTATAAAAAAAATGACATAATTCTAATATTTCACTATTTTAGAATAAAAATATATGAATTTTAAAAAATTATCATATTGGTTTTTGAAAGGGAAATAATTAAAGAAATTTTAAAGAATTAATGAGTACGAAAGAATCACCGTAACATGTAAAACTGCTAAAATCACGGTTCAACCAGCAAATCATTCAAACCAAAAATGGTTTAGCTTAATCAGTTAGGCCAAAAGATCAACCAGCTTACACAAAAATTAATTAATTAAAACTTTTAGATTTTATTTTATTAAAATTTAAACTGTTAATAAATATGGAAAGCAATCCATTAATTTAAATTTAAAATAGATAGATATATAGATAGATTTAATAAGAATTTATATTTGTTTTATATTTTTTTTAATATACAAATTATTTTTTTTTAGATTTTTTATAAAAATAATTTAACAATCACATCACTAACTATAGTGTATGGGGGAAGTTGAAAAGGGTGTAGCAGTAGGTATGAGAGAAGTCAAAAAGACTTGTAAGTTGGGAAAAGTCAATAAATACTAAGGTTTTTTTTTTTCAATCAAAAAATTAGAAAATTATGATTAGGATATTGGAGTTCCCACAAAACTTATGAGTTAGAAATCTCTTTTCCTTATATAATACTAGTCTATCACTCGTGCTATGCACGGGAGAATTATAGATATTTATATTTGTTTTAATTTTTTTTAATATATAAATTATGTTTTTAAAGATTTTTTTATAAAAATAATTTAATAATCTTATCACTAACCATAGTGTACAGAAGAAATTAAAAAGGCTACTGCAGTAACTATGCACAGGCTGTATCTATAATTATTTGTATGAGGGGATTTTAAATGCTAATGAGGGATTTTGACCAAATCAATAAATGTAGGCATGTGGATTGGAAAAAGTTAATAAATGCTGATCAGGGGATTTGGACCAAATCAATAAATGCTGAGGTTTTTTTTTTTTTTTAAATCAAAAATTTAGAAAATTAACATTGAGATATTGGAGCTCCCATAAGGCTTGGGGTTTAGAAACCCCATTCTCCTTAATATATTTACAATTATTTATATATGTGAATTGCGATTTTTAAATGTCTTTTTTTTTTTTTTAAATGTCTTCTTTTTCTCCTTTTTTATATTATATTAAAGTTTAATATTTTAATAACAATCATATGTGTTGGATTTTTTAAGAAATTTTTTTTGTTTGTTCTTAATGCATTAAAGTATTATTATAAGGGATAATAATCATATGTGTTGGGACTTTTCAAGGAATTCATGTGTTGGATTTCAAAGAATTTTTTTTATGCTTGTTCTTAATATATTAAAGTGTTATTATGAAGGTAAGACTTGAGGGTTATGAGAAGTTAATAAATGCTAAGGCTTTTTTTTTTTTAAATCAAAAAATCAAGAAATTTATATTGGGAACTCCCACAAGGCTTAGGGTTAAAAACTCCCTTTTGCTTAATATATAGTATAGATAATAGTCACCCATGCAATGCACGAGATTTTAGAAAGTCAATAATCACTAAAAAAAAATTTGCTATTTGATTGTATTTCTCAATATTTTTATTTAGTTTGTGTATATAAATCTTATTTCACATCATTAAAAATATTTAATATTTCACATTATTGAAAAATTTTAAAAACTATCATACATTAAGTAAATCATCACATATATAATAGCTAATTTATCTAAGAATTACTTCAGATAACCAAAAGTAGAGTAACAAAGGCACATTATAATTAATCAAAATGACTAATATATTAAATAAAAGTAACACTAATTTTGTTTAATCAATAGTAGATATTACATTAATCATCCCATATAATATAATAAATTAAAATAAAATTAATTTTAATTCCCATTATATGGTTAAAAAAATTTTACATGCTATTTGTTTTTTGGTTATATTGATTCATTAAACACAAATAGGTTTGGAATGATTAAAAAAAAAAAAATTTTTAAAGTTTGGAGATGCATTAAACTTGAATTGACAAACATAAAGAATATAAATATTTAAATTATTCAAAAAATAATTAACATTTTTATTATGAGATATCTTCTATTTGCTCAAACTCTGAATCTAAATAATAAAAAAGAATTTAAAAAAAGAAGAAATTTGTGATTTAGTTCTGAAAAGAAATGAGTTCCTAAAAATAAATTTAATCATAAGTTATTTCAATAGGATAATCAACAATAAAAAAATCAACGATAAATACATTTAAAGTATAAGCCCATATCCAATAAATTTTGATGTGTTCTTCATTTTGAATCTAACATTTGCACCAAAAAAAATTAAACACAAATAGTCAATAAATGAGAGAGTTACAAATTGATAATAGTAGCACTTTTATAAAAATTAAAAAAAATCTCAATTAAATGACATATTATTAACAAAAAGAAAGAAAGAAGGAAAAATGCAGATTGTAACAAAAAAAATTAAAAATAAAATAATAATATTCATTTACATAAACTCACTTTCTCACAAATGAAAAAACTCATGTAAGTACAAATTTCAAATGTAAAGCAAATATTTAAGAGTTTTAGGCGCACCGAAAAGGGATTAGAAATGGCACAATGTTCATTGTTTTCCCCCAAATCTTCTATTCATGGTTTCTTTTGCAAGAACTTGTTTTTATATTGAAAAGATTATGCTTAAACAAAATATATATATATATATATATGGAATTCTATCATATTTAAAATTTGTATGGATAATTAATAGATGATTTAAAAAAATAAAATATTAAATTCAACTTGAAGATAAACTTTAAAAAGATTAAACTGAAATATATAGAAATTCTATAACAAACTAACAAAAGATAAATTTAGATCTTTAAAAAAATCATTATCTTTTTGGGATATTTATATCCCAATCTTAATCTTTTTTTATTTAAATATTTTGTTATCTTTTATTTAAATTTTCACTTTGCAGTTCAAATCTAAATAGTTATATTTTTATTTTTGTATATTTTTTCATCTCTATTTTGTCAAGGTTTGGAATTCCTCGAGCCATTATAAGTGATGGGGGTTTGCATTTTTGTAATTGATCTTTTGAAGTTTTGATGAAAAAATATTTTATTACTCGTAAAGTTGCAACCGCTTATCACCCACAGACAAGTGGTCAAGTTGAACTTGCTAACCGAGAGATTAAAAATATTTTGGAAAAAACAGTTAACCCAAATCGCAAAGATTGGTCCTTGCGACTAACTGATGCACTTTGGGCATACTGTACAACTTATAAAACCCCGCTTGGCATGTCACTTTATAGACTTGTCTATGGAAAAGCTTGTCACTTGCCAGTGGAACTGGAACATAAGGCATACTGGGCTATAAAGACATTCAATTTTAATTTAGACAAAGCTGGCTCACTAAGAAAATTGCAGATGAATGAGTTAGAAGAAATCCGGAGAGATGCTTATGAGAATTCTAGGATTTACAAAGAAAGAATGAAGGTGTTTCATGACAAGCATATTCTTCGGAAAAATTTTGAACCTTCACAAAAAGTTCTTTTGTATAATTCTAGATTACATTTATTTCTCGGTAAATTGAGATCTAGATGGACTGGCCCTTTCATTGTTAAAACTGTTTTTCCTCATGGAGCCGTCGAAATTGAAAACCCAAAGAATGGTAATGTTTTTAAAATGAATGGACAGCGTTTGAAACCATTTTTGGAAAATTTGCCAATTGAGGATGAGTCCATGGAACTTAATGATCCAATTTATTAGGATCTGTAAAACTTGGATTCAGTTTTCTTTTTCATTTTGCGTTATTTTTTTATTTTATTTTATTTTTTTTGTATTTCTAACCCATTGCAGGAAAAGCAAACATGATTCATCATTTAAGGTAAACCCCGTCCTGTTTTGTTTTTTTTACATTGAGGACAATGCGCCGTTTAGGTTGGAGGGAGGGATTAATTATTAGTTTGTGTTGATTGCCAAAAAAAAAAAAAAAAGTTCAAAGTTATCTCTTATATGTGCATTAAAGTGATTGAGCTTAGTTGTGATATTTTTGTTATCTTAGCTTGAGAATTGTGTTGAACTTTATTATGCTATCCTCATTAATACAGTATCCCATGTGTTCATATTTAGAACCTTTGCACTGCACTTTAGCCGCATGAATACAATCTTTAGTTGATAAGTGGATGTGACTTAAAAATCTTGAAGAATGATAGTGGAGACTTTTTACCCTGTGAGTTTCGAGCCATTCTTTTCTTTGGAGGATTATTATACATTTACTCTTGATTTTTCTCTGGAAGCACATTAATTTGTTGTGTAGTCTCATTATTCTTTGTTTTGGTTAAATGCTGAGAATACATTTATTTGTTATCACACTATTATTTCCTTGAGATCATGAAAATTGAAGGACCATATCAATTTTTAAGATATGATTTTAGGCCATCTTTGTTTCTTTGAGCCTTATATTTTTCTTTGTTACATTAATCCCTTGCAGCCCATGTAATGCCCTCAAAATAATGGACATAAACCAATCATTCATGATGTCTGTAAAGTAGAAAAGAAGCATTATATTACAAACATCAGAGTATTCTTTACAAAAAGTATTACATGTTGACAACAAAAGTAAATGCCCCTACGGGCTTACAACTTTCCAAGCCAACACTTGGTTACAAAAAAAAGAGTACCAACTCAAAAACACATTAAGCCATTGGCTTGAATTTACATGTAATACCAAAAGAGAACAACAAAAAGATCTATCAGCCTCAAAGCCTCCCAAGCTACGTCTTTGGAGGTGGCATATCACCTGAACCTGAAAATGATGTCCCATATAGGGTGAGCCAACGCACAGTAGAGATATGCTAAACATAATATGAGCAATAACTAAAACATTAGTATTTGATAAATGTTTAACTCATATAAACAAACGTACATCCCATTCATAACCACTCCTCATTCACAAATACTTTCAATTCCCTTCCGTTTCGTTTCCTAAACCAATTCATGGTTATGGTTCTCTATTTATCCACCTGGTTTAAAGTGAGCCTACAACTCACATCATTAACATTTCACATTTCAATTTCACATGAGGCTACAACTCATTTCATTCACACTTCAACACTTTAGTCATCTACGTTATACAAACGTAATTCAAATTTCGGGACTTTCACCCTGGACACTCCGGCCAACTTAGTTATCACTGGAGTCCATCTCCTATCTCCTCCCAAACCATGGAGTACATCCCCTATCTCCTCTCAAACAACATATATATACAATGTATTAAACACTTATCATATACAATGATCAAGCAAAACACATATTCAATGTGTTATTCCATCCATCATATTCAATGACATATTCAATTGATTAGTTTTAATTCGCCTAATCATCATGCAGTGTCTACAACAATCAAGACTATCCTTCACCGATAGCCCAAAGTAATTATTTCTAAACAGATAATAAATTCATCAAACAGATAAATTATTAATATTCTCATAGGTGAGTGATTAATCAATCCAACTACACCATTCCATCTCACAATTGCCCAATCTCATTATTTCCAAACCGATTTCACATTTTCATGATGAATTTCATTTATTACACAAATGACCCGATTAAACCCAACTAGGGCATTTTCCTCATTTTTCTCAACATTGACCCAAAGGTCCAAATATCATCAATAAGCATCAATAACCTCATTTTAAGACCCAAATACACATGTATAGTTGAAAGGAGCAAAAACCCCTCTTTACGCATTTCAAACTTTGAAACCCCAACACCCAAAATTTCCCAAATTAAACATTAAATCAAAATAGCTACATGTTCATGTCAAAGACCATAAATATGAGTAGTTATCCCTACCTCAAATGAAGAGATCCAAAGGAGATAATGAACAAACTCGAAGGTGTTCCAAACCCACAACTTTTCGGATCAAAATGGAGGTCTTGGAAAGCTCTACCACTTTAATAAAGGCACAAGGTTTGGGTCTCACTAAACCAAGATCAAAATGTAGAGAGAGAGAGAGGGTTCTAGAGAGAGAAACTCTCAAATTAGGGTTTTGAAAAGCTAGAGAGAGAGAAAGGGTCGAAAAAGTGATTCAAAAAGGCTTCCCACGGACTGATATACTACACAGCCCGCTCGAGCGTGGAATGCCCTGCTCGAGCGTGAGACACAGGCTCCCGTTCGAGTGTGAAGAGCGCTGCTCGAGCGTCGAATGCACACTTCCAGAAGTTCTACAAACGAAGGTCCCCACTCGAGCGTGAAAATGGACGCTCGAGCGTCCGATGACCTGCAGGGAAAAGTACTAAAGGTTGAATAATCCCGCTTAAGCGTCAGAATGCCTGCTCGAGCGGAGGAGCAAAAGCAAAAGGCCCGCTCGAGCGTCAAAAGCCCTGCTCGAGCGTGAATGCCAAAATCTGGGCATCAACTCTTGGTTTCCAAACACAACCAACCTATTTCAAACCTGCCCAACACAACCCAAGACTCAAATACAAGAATAAAGGATGGGAATGAGAATAAGACAACAACACATCCATAGAACCAAGTCCGGAATACAATAAACAAAGAAGAGAAAACCGGGATCGCTATAGCCCATTTGAGCCTATATTTAGCCATTCTTTGTTAAACCCCACATCCAACTTGTCTTGATTCATCTTGAAATTTGTTGTTTGGGATGTAAAAGGAGACGCAGAGAAGGGGTTGATTAAAAAAAAAAATTTGAAGTACATGGAGTGTGCTTACTAAAAAGCACAAAAGAAGAATTTTTGAAGAAGTCTGGAAAAATAAACTATCTGCAATAATCTCCTAAATTGTGTTATATTTATCTTCATTACTCTCAAGACCTCAAACTTTATTTATTTATTTATTTATTTCTCCACCTTTACCCTTACATTATAACCAAATAAAAGTCCTATTTGATCTTAGGAATGGTATGGTTTGGATATGGACATGATGGATAGTTAATAATGTTTGAATTTTAATTCTCAGTATTTGGCATTCCTTCCATGAGACTATTTATTTACTCTTTCTTATGAGCATTTCTCAACTAATTTAATATGCGAGAAATTTTGCTTTTGGTTTACATTATTCTGCTCGCATATATTGAGAGTGATATTTACACCATATTCTAAGTGATTCAATTGTTGAGAGTAAAATCCGATCAGATTGGAGTCAAAGCATATTTCAGATAGACAATTGAGTTATATTTTACCTTGAGGCTAAGAATGTGTTTATGTTGGCTAAGATTATTCACACACTCTGAATTTTGGATATGTTGGGATGTCTTTACTTGTTGCTAGTATTTTAAATTTTGATTGATTCTTTTGTTAGTATAATGAAATTCATGACTTTGTTCTTGAACTTGGTGCATGTGAATAAGGAAGACTTTGATGTTAAATTTTTGGATGTTTGTGGGTATCATCTTTGGAAACCCTCACGAGACTATAACTCGTCCACTAGGGGTAACCTAGAGGTTTAAAGGCTTATTGCATATGCTAAATGCAATCACGTTTTCCTACGAAAATGGTTTACATATTTTTGTTAAGAACTATATTTTTGTAATTGCCTTAATTGCAAGGGACTAGCAATAAGCTGGTTGGGGGGTGTGATGAATGGTTAAAAATGTATAATTATTTTATTATTTTTAATCATTAAGGAACCTTTATTAAATTAACTCCCCCACTTTATTTTTAATTGTGAATTAATGATATAATTTTACTTTATATGGGATAATTCACAATAAGGATAAGAATTGGGTAAAATAAGGAAAAGAATAGGGCAAATTGAAGTCAAACTCAATTCTCAACAGAAAACATGATGAGGCCAATGGAAAGGTGGTTTGTTAAATCAACACAACCAATAGAAGGATCTCACGTGAATCAAGGCTCAATTGGATGAATGAAGCAATAAAGAAATCCTATTGGATGGATGATGTTGGAACTGCTAGGAACTTGCCTCAATTTACGCCTCAGTAATCACTATAAATACATATTAATCTGTTGAGGAGGGGAGAATTAATTTCGGGAAAAAAAGCACCTTTTAATACATATTATTTTCCTTTTGCTTTGATGATGTTCTAAATTTTCTTTGTTAAGGTTAAGGGTGAAACCCTAATGTTTTCTTTATAAACATTTTATGATTCAATCATGGTTTTCAATGTCAGATTATTTTAATTGTTGATTTATTTATTAGGGAAAAGTTTTTTATTCTGTATAATATCTTGTTCTATTGTAGACTCCGGGCACGATAGAAGCTTGATATTCCCTGCGAATCAAATAACTAGATTTTTATGGTGTAATCAATTAGTGAAAGTAATTAATTTTTTTTTATTAATTTTTATATGAAATAATCGTTTTTATCTTCCAATTGAAAATACTTTTTGTGTATGTTTCAATTGAGTTATATAGACTGAATCTAAAATATTTTAAAGAAAGTATTCATGGAATATTGCCACGCAGATTTTCAATATTCACAATTATATGAAAACATGTCTATGCTTATTGGTTTTGTACTTGACCTGGTTGGTCTTATGTTGTTGTGCAGATATTCTTTCCACTCAATTCCACCTCTGTTGCTGTTTATGATGGAATCAACGCTATAATTTTCTCAGGATATATTATTTATGACACAAATAACCTGGTCAAGCACTTCACTTACAATGAGTATATTGTTAGGATTATGGACACCTAGAAATAAACAACAAACAATCACACACACAACCGAGACACAAATATTTACGTGGTTTGGTCCAATGCCTACGTCCACGAAACAGAAACGAGAAGTTCACTAAAACAGTGCAATACAAAAACAAAGAAGGAGAAACACTCACTCAACTCACAGCTCTATATCTCTCAAATTTCTGATGATACAATTCACCTTCTTTCTCCCGTCTCTATTTATACACACACAGAGAGAAAGATACAAACCCACCAAAATTTCTACTTTCTTTTGGTGAGAGTCAACAATGGCAAGAACGTGAAGAGAAGAGAGAGATGACCAGCTCAGACTTCCTTTACTTGTGCTAGAAGTCCTCATACGCCATCTTCTGCATGCATGTGGGTTGGTGGTAATAATTCTCCCCCTCCATACCCACATACGTGATTGACTTCTCACCTGAAGTCCATCCCGGCAATGTCTCTGCAAATTTCGAGCTTGTCTCTCAAGACCACCTTTGTAAGCATGTCAAATGGATTCTTATCTGTATGGATTTTGATTAGTTCCAATAACTACTTGTCCATCACTTCGTGTATCCAATGATACCAAACATCAATGTGCTTTGTGCGAGAATGGTATATACAATTTTTGCTCAGGTCTATGGCACTATGGCTATCACAATGTACCGTGAACTTTTCTTGCTTTAGTCTCAATTCTTGGAGAAACTGCTTCAACCACAGCATCTATTTTCCAGCTTTTGTTGCGGTAATATACTCTACCTCAGTTGTGGATAAAGCAACACACTTCTGCAGCTTGGACTGCCAAGACACAGCTCCCTCTACGAAAGTGAACATAAATCCTGATGTAGATTCCCTACCATCAATATCTCCCACCATATCTGAATTTGTATAGCCTTCCAAGATTGGTTTTGCTCCTCTAAAGCACAGACACATTTTGGATGTACCTTTAAGGTACTTCAGAATCCACTTGACTGCTTCCCAATGCTCTTTCCTTGGATTGGAAAGGAATTTGCTTACTACTCCAACATCATGAGCAATATTTAGTCGGGTGGACACCATTACATACATTAAACTCCCTACCAAGGTTTTGAAAACCGGACCGGACCGGCCGGTTCGACCAGTTGAACCGTCAACCGGTCGGGGTTCCGGTCCGGACATACCCTCTGAACCGGCCAAAACTAAAAACCGGCGTATTTAGTGAGAACCAGGAAAACCGGCGGTTGAACCGGCAAACCGGTCGACCCGGAGCCGGTTCGCCGGGTTGTCCGGCTCGAATTTTTTTTTTTTTTTAGTTTTTCTTTCTTTGTTTTTTTATTTGCTTTCTGTCTTTTCTTTCTTTCTTATTTTATATATATATATATATATAAATGTAAGAATATAAGAAAATTTTAATTTGCAACTCTTTTTCAAGGGTTTCCTCTTATGAGGAATCTCATTAAGAGCTTGATGAAATTATTGTGAAAGTCTTCACCTATTTATAAGAAAAAAATTCTTTCAAAAAGACTCAAGAAATCCATATGGGTTTCAATCAAATGTATTGGAGGGAATATTGAAATTTTGATATCCCTCCAAAATTTTTGCTCTCCTTTCAATCAAATTATTTGAATTAAAATCATATGGAGGGAATATTAAATATTTGATTTCATCTTCCAAAATTGAAATTAATAATATTTTAAAATATATTATTATATTTTTCAGTAAAAAAAAATATTAGGACAAATATTTAAGATAATTTAATATTTTTAATATTTTTAATTTATAATTTTATTACTTATATTTTTATTTAAATATAATTTTAATATATTTATTACATCACGGTTCGATTCCGATTCAACCCGACGGTTGAACCGGTGACCCGTCCACCCGATCCCTTTTCCGGTTCGCTCACCGGTCCGGTTTTTAAAACATTGCTCCTTACGGCAAATGAGTAGGGAATAACCTCCATCTCTTCTCTTTCTTTTGTAGAGGAGGGACAAGAGCTCTTACTCAGCTTGAAATGATTAGCCAGTGGAGTACTGACTGGCTTGGCATCTTTCATGTTGAACTTTTCAACCACCTATTCAACGTACTTCTTCTGTGATAACCACAACTTCTTGGCTTCCCTGTCATGCATAATTTTTATGCCCAAAATTTGTTGTGCAAGGCCTAAGTCCTTCATGTCAAAGGACTGTGATAACTCCTTCTTCAGTGATTTGATTGCGGTGGCATCCTGTCCAACAATCAACATGTCATCAACATAGAGCAGGAGTATGATAAAGTTTCTACCAGGAAATTTCCTAACATATACACACTGGTCTGCAGCAATTCTCTTGTACTCATGGCCGACCATGAATGAGTCAAACTTCTTGTACCATTGTCTTGACACTTGTTTGAGGCCGTAAAGACTCTTCTTTAATTTGCAAACTAAGTTTTTTTTCCCTTTTACTTCAAAACCTTCTGGCTGCTCCATGTAAATTTCTTCCTTCAGATCACCATGGAGAAATGTCGTCTTCACATCCATCTATTCAAGTTCCAAATTCAAACTGGCCACTAGTCCCAAAACTACTCAAATGGATATCAATTTCACAACTGGCAAGAAGCTTTCATCAAAATCAATACCTTTCTTCTATCCAAAGCCTTTAACAACCAATTGAGCATTATACTTGACTAGCTTTCCGATGCCATCTTTCTTCAACTTGAACACCCATTTGTTCTTCAATGCTTTTCGACCCTGGAGAAGTTTTACCAAATCATAAGTCTGATATTTCTGCAAGGATTGCATCTCTTCTTGCATAGCTTGCTACCAGCTACTCTTCTTCTTGTGATTCTGAGCTTCTTGAAAACTTTCTAGCTCCCTCTCATCAATAAGCAAAATATACTCAAAAGTAAGGTATTTTGATGACGGCTTAGACTCTCTCGTTAATCTTCGTAACTGTGGACCAACAGTTTCTGGCGAAGAGGGTTGTGGCTCCCCCTGCTTAACACCCTCTTCTTTTGGAACTTCTTCTTCTAGAAAACCATCTTGCAACTTTACATCATTGGTTTCATGCTGCGGCAGCTCTTCTTCATCAGTGGCATGCTGTGATGGTACAGGATTGAGAATAATTTATAAAACATCATCAACTTTGGGTTTGACTAGTTGCCCAAAGTCTTCTAAAGTCTGGCCTTCTTGAAATATCACATCTCGGCTTCGAATGACCTTCTTGTTCTTCGGATCCCATAATTTGTATCCAAATTCTTCATCTCCATAGCCAATAAAGATGTATGGAGTGGCTTTATCATCTAGCTTCTGTCTATGATCCTTGGATTCATGTGCAAATTCTTTGCACCCAAACACTCTCAAGTGAAAGTAAGAGATCTCTCTTCCAGACCATACTTCTTCTAGAATCTGAAAATTCAATGGAACGGATGGCGATCTATTGATCAGATAACAAGCAACACAAACAGTTTCTCTCCATAATGACTTTGGCAGTTTTGCCATTTTGAGTATACATCTAACCTTCTCCACAATGGTTCGGTTCATTCTCTCGGCTACACCATTGTGTTATGGGGTTCCAGGAACAGTCTTCTCATGCCGGATGCCGCGAGTAGCATAATAGGCTTCAAACTCCTTTGATATGTACTCGCCTCCATTGTCTGTTCGGAGACACTGCAACTTCTTTCTGGTCTCCTTTTCCACCATAGCATGAAATGTCTGAAAATGCTGGAACACCTCAGTTTTGGTCTTTAGGACATAAACCCATACTTTTCGTGATGCGTCATCAATACACATCAGGAAGTATTTTCTACCACCCAAAGATTCCACTTCTATAACACCGCATACATCAGAGTATACTCTGCTCAACAACTCTGATTGTCTTTTGGATGATGAATGGAAAACGACTCTATGATGCTTCCTAAATAAGCAGTTGTCACAAGGATTCAATTTTGCATCTTTGGCAAAGGGAATAAGAGACTTCTTTACCAGAATCTGCAACCCTTTCTCACTCATGTGACCCAGCCTTTTGTGCCACAAATTTGGTGATACCTCATCTTCTGCTGCGTTGAGGCTATCTAAATTCACCTCCACATGAGTCTTGTATAGCATGCCACTTGTCTGTCCTCTAGCTACCACCAGAGTTCCCTTTTTCAACTTCCATATGCCTTTGCCAAAGTAGTTCTCATAGCCTTGTTAATCTAAGGCTATCTGAGATAAGATTCAGGCATAAATCGAGAACATGCCTGACATCTTTCAACACCATCGTGCACCCAACTTTGGTTTGGATACGAACATCACTAATTCCCACAATCTTCGAAAACTAGAGTTACCCATCTTCACTATACTAAAATCTCCAGCTTGGTACATACGGAAAAACTCTCTCCAAGATGTAGCATAGTAGAAAACTGTTGTATCTACCACCCACTCGGCGTCGTTGTCTGACATATGGAGGCATTCTTCTTCTTCAACAGAGAATAATGCAATATCCTCTAAGACAGTAACTGCAATGTTCTAATCTTCGGTCTTTGGTTGTCTATTGCCTTGTTTTTGTTCTCCCTTCAAGGCATAGCAACATTTCTTGATGTAACCCTCCTAGCCACAGTGGTAACACTTGAACTTCGGCTGGCTTCTACAATCTTTGGAATTCCCTTTGTCTTAAGATCTTCCTCTGCTGCATCTTCTACTTTTATTTCTTCCTTTACTTCTACTTTTGCCTCCACCTCCGTCTCTGTTTTCTGTGACAAGGGCATGAGACTGATCTCCACCCATGTCTTTCTTTCTTGCCTCTTCACTGAATAAAGCGTCTGTAACCATGTTCATGGTCAGTTTTCCTTCAGGTGCAGAGTTGCTGAGGGACACCATCAACGTCTCCCAACTGTCTAACAAAGAACTGAGCAGCAATAGGGCCTGCATCTTATCATCTAACTTCATTTTGACAATTGCCAGTTGGTTCACTAGATTTTAAAACTCACTGGTGTGTTCAACAACAGAGATACCGCCTTTCAACTTTAAATTTACAAGTCTTCTCATTAGGAGGGCTTTGTTCTGAGTAGTCTTCAATTGGTACATACCTTCTAAATTCGTCCAGAAAGCATAGGTATCAATCTCCTTTGCAACATGGTGGAAGACACTGTGATCGATCCATTGTCTAATCTGGCCAATGGTTTTCTGATTCTTCCGCTTCCATTCTTCGTCATTTTCCGTTGCTAGTTTGACTCCATTAAGCTCAATAGGGTCAAACAAATCTCGACAATACATGACATTCTCTATTCTGGGCTTCCAGATTTCATAGTTGGAAGTAGTCAGCTTGATCATAGATCCCGAAGTCGACGTTGATTCCTCTATTAACACTTGTCTCTATAGAAAATTATCTAAATCTAAAAATTAGGCTTCACTGTTAAGTCTGGATTGGTCAAATTAGCTGGAAAAGCACTTCAAATTGCCAAAATAAAAACTATAAATTTTTGAAATTTGATTTGCAAAATCTGACCGTAGGATGTGTCCGGAATATTCGAAATAGTTGGAAAGCACTATTGGATCATAAAAAATGGACTCATAATGACTCAGATCAAGCTAAAATAGGTTGAACGATTTAGATCAGCAGACCTTGGAGCGGCTGAAAAGCACCGGATCATTTCTTGCACTCGGTTGACGTCAGGATGACGTTATCTACTTGACAGCTGGCGGTGCAGCTTGGTCAACGACTTGGACGGCGGCTTGGTCAACAGCTCGGTCAAAGCGACTCGACGAGGGTCGGCGCAGGTCGAATGACGTCATTCTCGACGACAAGATGTCAGCAACCGGCGAGGGGATGACGTCAGTGACTGGAAGAAAGAAGACAACGCATGCTGCGCGTTTTCATGGAGTCACAAAGCGTGTGGGGTGCGTGGGGGCTCGTTCAGCTTCCTTTTCCGACACGGTTTTCACTTTTGTGCTCGTCTTGTCAAGGGTTTTAATCTGGTGTGATCAAAAGTGGATTTCGACCACTTTGATTTCTAGGCAATTCTAAAAAACACACCTTGTTTTTCAAAAAATTGACCAACACGGCTCTGATACCACTTGTTAGGATTATGGACACCTAGAAAATAAACAACAAACAATCACACACACAACCGAGACACAAATATTTACGTGGTTTGGCCCAATGCCTACATCCACGGAACAAAAACAAGAAGTTCACTAAGATAGAGAAATACAAAAACAGAGGAGGATAAATACTCTCACTCAACTCACAGCTCTATATCTCTCAAATTTCTGATGATACAATTCACCCTCTTCCTCCTGTCTTTATTTATTCACAAAGTGAGAGAGAGAGAAAGAGAGATGTACAAACCCACTAAAATTTCTACCTTCTTTTGGTAAGAGTCAACGATGGCAAGAACGTAAAGAGAAGGGAGAGATGCCCACCTCAGATTTTCTTTTCTTGTGGTAGAAGTCCTCGTATTGTGGTAGAAGCCCTCGTACGCCATCCTCTGCATGCGTGTGGGTTGGAGCTAACATATATTTGGGCTTCTATCACACTATAGGCCTGTGTGGTAGAGCTTAATTTTAGCTTAACTCAGCTTTTAGATTATTTTAAGCTGTTTTGATGTGTTTGGTAAAACTTAAAATCACTTTTTGTAGCTTAAATTAAGCTAAAAAAGTGATTTTTGGCTGAGTAGCCTTCGGGGTGCTTTTGGATTGAGCTTAAGCGGGAAGCTGAAAATTAAGGGGCAAAATTACTTAAATACCCCTAGTCAATCTCAACTATTACCAAAAACCTAACTATATAAACCCCATATTCTCAAACATTGTTCACATGAGAAAGAGTAGAAAGGCGATTTCCGGCAATGAGACGATTTTCGGCAAGAGATTTCCGGCTAACAAACCAGAGCTCTCTCTCTCTCTCCCTCTCACGAACTAGAGGCAGTGGCGAGGGCACAATCTGCTCCATTGCCGCCTCCCGTCACCACAGCCATCGATGACGTGGTCGCGATCTAAAAACCTAACCATCAACGGCATGATCGCGATCTAAAAACCTAACCATCGACATCGTAATCACGATCTGAAAACCTAACCTTCTGTGATCTTGCTGGTTTTGCGAGATAGCCTAACGGTGATGAACCAAAGCTCTCTCTCTCTTTCTTTGCGATCTGATTGGACAACCAAGCTAGGGTTCTGGTCGCAATCTAGTTGAACCAGAGCTCTCTCTCTGTCTTAACGAACCAGAGTTCTCTCTCTCTCTCTCTCTCTCTCTCTCTCTCTCTCTCTCTTGCACATTTTCAACGTTGTTTCGACGATGGCTAGGTCATCGACGGCGACAGTGAGCCATTTCCGGCTTGTACCCAACATTAATATAAATATATATATATATATAATAACAATTTTTATATTAAATAACAAATAATATGTAATAAAATATATATTAATTGGTATTAATTTTAATGAATTAATAAATTAAACAAAATTAACAAAGAAAGAAGAGAAGAAAAAAAAATGAATTGGTCTATTTTGTGAAATAATAAATTGGTATATTTTGTTACAATTTTTAATAAATTACAAAAATATCAATTAATATTTCAGTGTTTTTTTTTTTAATTTCTGGAGGTTTTCAAGGTTTTTTTAATTAATAATAATAATAATAATTAAGCATTTTAGCCATTAATGAAATAAATTTTATATTAATTGATACTAATTAATAATTTTAGTATTAATTGATGCTAATTAAGCCATTAATTGACAGTAATTAATTTAAAATGAAAAAATTAAAAAAATTTATACTAATTGATACTATTAATGAAAATAATAATTTTTGTAATACTAATTATATTAACTTTTATTAATGAAATAATTTTTTTTAAATTAAAACTGAAAAAAATGACAAAATAATCATTTTTATATTATATAAGGGCAAAAATGACAATTACATAGCAAAAAGTTATTTTACAGCTTATCAACCAGACACTAGTTTGTTGTTTAAATCCATAATCTCACAGTTGCACCAAACAAGTTAATAGCTTATGTTCACAGCTATAAGTTATAATCTGTTAAGTTATAATTTATAATTACTTTTGCACAACTCTACTAAACGGGCCTATATCTAGACGTTCTTAGCGGGTTCCTTTCCATTTTGAGGGTTCTCAGACAGAACGACGGTTAGTTGTATAGTGCACTCACTCCCAACGAAGGTATTGCATGAAACAAGCGGTCTGTCGTTTGTTTACTTACCTTATCCTAACTGACTGCAAAGACTGATGTGGGTATAGTATCTGATTAATACAAAGATGCTATTTTTGGCATTGTTAATGTCTATATTGCTACTGATTAGGATGTTGCAAACTATGGGCCTCACATAAACTTGAATCAAGTGTAGTCAATGGCTTTATTCAAAAATAAAATCTCTTTTTGGCTAAAAAATTCTGGTTGTGTTTCTTGTTTTTCTGGTGTTTGAATTTTCTTTCATTTATCATAATGTATCTTGAATTCCATTCCATGTTAAGTTTTGGTACTATTTAAGCAGCTCAAGACTTGCAACTGTTGGGCATGCAGGTGAGTTTCAATCTTTGGATGGAGTGAAAATAGAAAAATGAAATAAAAGTTTTTTTTATTTCCCCCTTTACTAATTGATTTATATTTTTTCATAATTCAAAATCCAAACATGACCATGACCATGACCATGACCATGGCCATAAACGGAGTACATTTATTATTTAATCATAACTTGGATGCTCATCGAAATTGGATACCAGCACGTTGCTAAATTTTAATTATTGTAGTTGGTCAAACAAGTCTTGATTAGTTCACTCTCCAAAAGCCCAATGTTATATAACAAAAGATGAAGACCTTGCCTGGCCATCTTGGTTAGAGTTTTTCAGAAATTCTTTTTAAAAAATTTTACTTTCTTATTTTTTGTTTTTTTTGTTTTTACTGAATTTTTTAATATTTTAAACAATTTTTTTTACTTTTGAGACATACCTAACATAAATATATCTAAAAAGTAAAAAAAATTGTGAAAAAAACCTTTTAAAAATTCACTAAATACCAAAAATATAAAAAAAATACGAGAATTCAGTACATTTTTTATATTTTTATGTATTTATTAATTTTTAAAAATATTTTTTTACAATTTTTTTACTTTTTAGATATATCTAAATAAGGTGCATCTAAAAAAGTAAAAAAAATGTTTAAAATTTTAAAAATATTCACTAAAAACAAAAAAATACGAAAATCAAAAAATTCAGTTTTTAAAAAACTTAATCCAAAAAACTCAAACCAAATATATTTTTTTAACTTTTTAGTTATTTAACTATTTTAATAGGCTATTTAGTTTATGGTGTTTGGCAAGTTGATTTGAATTTTTTGGTTGATTGTTATATTAAAAAATGTATTTAAAATGATATTTTGAGGTTAAAATGATAAATTTGTCCCTAACCTAAGATATTTATATTTTTTCAAAATTGGTTTAAAGAGGCAAAATTGTCATTTATTACCTATGGTGACAGGCTGTCAACTAATTGACAGTAGCTTAGACTATTGTTTGAAGCCTTAGAATTCTGTGTCTGTTTGAGGTTTTTATTTTTTTTGGTATTTGAGGCTATTTAAACTCTAAACCTGGGTTCCCAAACAACGCCTAAATATTCATAAACATATGGAGCCAATCCGAAAGACATTTTAATAACAAATAATGAGTGCCAAAACCAGTTGAGAAATTAAAATGGGTTCCAAAGCAATTCCCGCCTAGGTTTGTAAACAAGTTGAGTTAAGTTGAATATTAAGTTGTTTCAAACCAATCACAAACCAAGTTTAATAATGAGACTAATATGTAAACTTTAACAATTTTTAAAATATGTTCTAATGTAACTTATTTACATAATGAGCATATCTTAAACAAATTTTTAACAAGCCGAGTACAAATCAAGCACAAATAGTTTGGACATGGATATATAATTGGTTTGACTTGTAAAAAGAAACACATACTCACCATTTGTGAAGTAAATGCACAAAACAATCCATTCTACATCACTATGCATCACTAGAACACAATTAATCACTTGATAAAAAAAAATATTGTATTCACACCTCAACCTTAAAAATAAAAATAAAAAACAGAAACAAAAACAAAAACAAAAAAACTCTCCATCATGGCATAAAAATTAACAATTTGCAAAATAACCCAATTGGAGAGAGTAGTAGTTAGTTATATAGAACAAAACTCAGAATATTTATCATCTTGGATCAACAAGCTCATCATAATCCTCAATATCCCAACTGAGATCTTCCTCTTCATAGCATCTTCCAGAATCAATGCTATCAATATCTTCGATCTTATCCCACCCAAAATCTTCTTCTTCCTCAGGTACTAATGATGGTTGGCTTGAGACATCGGAAAAGTCACTATCTTTACACGATCCGCCATTTTCTGTCTTTCTTTCCGAATCCAATTCATCAGATCTTGCCTCCGACATGCTGCCACTTGATTCAAACCCATCATCCAAATGCACTCTCTCATTAACCCCATTGTCACTTTTGGATTCAGAAACAACCCCCTTATCTTCTTCTTGTTTCAGACTCTTTTCTTCACTTTCAACGGTAGACCTCTCGACAACAATCTTTTCTGAAGAATATTTCTCACCCGCCTTTTGTTTTGAATTATTCATTAACTTAGACCCATCAATCTCTTCATAATCATCGTCATCAACATCCGAGCTAAATTCATCCTCTTCTTCCTCCTTCTCCTCCTCTATGGAAATTAACCTCTTATTAACAAGCCTAGCTCTTGCCTCCTCTGCTTTCTTAATCTTACAAACCCAATAAAAATACCGACACCAAAAGGTCTCGCGATCAACCCTACTGGGAACAACCTCATTATAAATCTCTTCAATCATCCCATTCTCTTCGATCAAATCATCAATCTCCCATTCCTTCTCATCCAAATTAAACCCTAAATCCCACTTGTAGTACTCCTCTAAATTCTCCGGTTCCTCGCAATACGTATTCAAAGCACATTGAATTTTGCGAATTTGCACATCAAACCTATTATACGGTCTCGAATTCTTCAGATTCTCAAATTCTTCAGAATCACCAGGAAGAAGAACAGAGTCCTTCTTACCGTGACATATGATCTCAGAGACTCTGTTCCCAAAATTAAGGGCGAATTCCTGAATCAGGGCGGTCTCGTTCCTCAGTCCGGAGGCAAATTGCTTGAGATCACGACAGTAGATCTCGATCAGAGACTTGGATTTGGAAGCTAGGGTTTTGATGAGGCGGTCACCAAAGGACCAGACATTGGTGATTGATGAAATTGAGGGGTCGTTTGATCGGGAATTGGGTGGTGGGGAGGAAGGAGAGGTGTGTGGGTCGTCTGAGGAGAGAGAATTGAAGAAATTCATGGAGAGAGACAGAGAGAGAGAGAGTAGGATTTGAATTTGAAGCAATGAGAAATTAACTAGGGTTTGAAGACAAGTGAGAAGAAGAAGAAGAAGAAAAAGAAAAAGAGAGTGAGTGTTTTTGAATTTGTATGTTTGTGTGAGTGGGATGTATATATAGACGTTGATATTCAGCTCCAGTAGGACTTGAAAGCGTTGACGTGCGGGACTCTGTCAGAGAGCTAGTTAAGGTTGTTTTAGGTTTGGAGTCGAACAAGTTTTATGTTGGGAAATGAGCGGTAGCTCGAAAAAAAAGCTCGAATTTGGCTCAAAAGAAAAAGAGAGAGAGAAGGAGAAAAGAGGAAGAGAGGAAGAGGGAGAGGGAGAGAGAGAGAGACAAGCAGACGATCGTCGGCCATCGTCGATCGTTGCTCTGTCATCGTCGTCGAAGAAGCAGAAGCTCGCCGTCGCCGTCGCCGTCGTCGAAGCAGCAGCTTTGCTCCTCGCCGATCGTCGCACCACCGCCACCGCCTCTCGCAGCAGCTCGCCCCGCCTCCTCCTCCAGCCGATTTTATGGCCCCATCCACTCCCTCCTCCTCCTCCTCCCCCTCCCCCTCCCTTCTTCTCCCCCGTTCTGCAACAAAAACCAGGAAAAAAGAAAAGACAAAAAAAAAAAAAAGGGGTCAGAACAACATCGTTTTGACCCCTCGAGCCACACTCGAGCCATGACTTTCGAGCTACCAATCACTACCGTTTTATGTTTCACTTATGCACTTTTCAGGTTGATTTTAAACGATTTTTAATAGATTTAGGTTTAAGTAATTTAATAAATTTTTCTTAGCAGTACATATAAGTTTAGAATTAATTACTTAAAAACCTTGTTTACAAATATTATAATAATTTAGGTTCTATTTAAAAAATTTTGAATCAATAAATCTTATTTAATAAAACTGATAATATTATCAGTTTTTTTTAATTTTTAAAATTAAAAATATTATCAATTTTGTATAGTAATATTCTAAATAATTGTTTGACTAACTGATAAAAAAACAGAGCATAAGATTAAATATTTTTGTCTTTTTACTTGTTGGTTTGATTCAACTATCTAATAAAATCGAGAACATTATCAGTTTCTTCATTTTTACAGTTATTTATTATTATTTTTTTAGTTTTGCATATCAATATCCCATCATCATACTCTTTTATAGGAGAAATTGTTAGTTTTGCACAAAAAATAATTCATGATGATGCGGTTAATGAGGGTAGAACGGGTCGGACTGATCTACGCTCCTCAAGCCTATGTCCGAATAACTAAGCCTGCTTGAAGATCTGCACAAGAGTTCAACGGGGAACGGAGAGTCCCCCAGCGAACCCTCCGACGGGCAAGTTAGAGAGAGAGAAGTGGGATACAGAGATGAAGTAGTGATAGAAAAGTTTAACATTCTTCTTGTCTTCAACGTCTGCTTATATCCTTTGGTAATCATTTCGTTGTCCCTTCCGACCTGTCACCTTGGCCAAAAGTCTACGCTGTAGCTTACCTTGTTCAGGGTGAGGGCGTGTGGTCCCGACGGAGAGGTGTTGTCGTAATAAATGCTGTGAGAGGCTGCATTAATGGCGATATGCAGTGGCAATAACTTTGTAGATCTTTGTCTGCTGATGTGGCTTGCCCTTTACCTGCCACGTGTCTGAATATCATTGGTCCTTCAAGTCATGTTGACTTCCAGCTGTGCTGGACCTTATCAGTTGGGTTATGTGTTGGGCCCTAAGTGGTAGGCTTGGGTTGTTCATAGTGGGTTATGGCCTTTATGGGCCTACCCACGTCAGTAGTCCCTCATTCCCAAGTGCAGCTTTAGTCCAACGAAGGGAATAATAAGGAAGATGGGGGTTGAAGGTCGAATGAAAAGAAGTGGCCGAGTGGAGGGACCGACCGTGAGGAGGGCCGACCGCGAAGGGTAACTGAGTAGAGGGACCGACCATGAGGAAGGCCGACCACGCAGGGTAGCCGAGTGGAGGAACCGACCATGAAGAGGGCCGACCACGAAGGGCGGTCGAGTGGAGGAACCGACCATGAGGAGGGCCGACCACGAAGGGTGGCCGAGTGGAGGAACCAACCATGAGGAGGGCCGACCGCGAAGGGTGGCCGAGTGGAGGAACCAACCATGAGGAGGGCCGACCGCGAAAGGTAGCCGAGTGGAGGGACCGACCATGATGAGGGCCGACCACGAAGGGTAGCCGAGTGGAGGAACCGACCATGAGGAGGGCCGACCGCGAAGGGTGAGGTAGCGGGGTGCGAGGGTCGAGAGGCGGTGGGTCACGTGATGACTTAAAGTGGAAAAAGCAAGGTAGGGGAAGGGGGCAGTGAATCGTGGTCGTACACGTGGCAGCATCTCGTGGTGGGGGGAGGTTAGGCGTTGGCCCAGAAGTGAAACCATAGGTCATTATGGGTGTTTGAAAAGACAGTTTTGGCGGATGGTTAAAAGTTTTTCAAACTAGCGAAAATTAATTGCGACCCCTGAAATATAGGCAAGCCTTGGGCTTTTGGTATTATATGTTTTACCTACCTTTTTTCGAGAAATCAAAACACTCCAAGTATAGACACCTTCGTTGCAAGTGATACACCCTTGCGACATTTTTTGAATTTCCTTGTGCCCGCATCCGAAGCTATTCGTAGACACACCACAGAAATGGCCCAAGAAGAAACTGCAAATGCCAAGGTTGATCCACTGGCGGACGACGACGCGGTGGATTTGGCAGAGCAATACAGGACGGAGAGACGAGTGGGTTCGTCCACAATGATGGCGGCGCCGACACCGATCAGCTAGATAGAGCCAGATCACTGGCATACAAAGGCCGATAAGTCGATTATCACCGCGAGGAAGTTGGTGAGTATACGCGAGAGTAGGGCTGCTCACGGGTCGGTTTTGGCGGGTTGCGGGTCAAAACCGACCCGACCCGCACTTATGCGGTTGGGAAAAAATGGACCCGCAACTGCCCGCGATGCGGTTCGCGGTTTGTGCGGGCGGGTGCGGTTCGGTTTGCGGTTTAGATTTTTTTTTTTTTTTTTTTTTTTTTTTTTTTAAAACTTAAGCAAATTTGACATTTTTTGTTACTTTCTAAACACTTTTTTTTTTTTTTAAAAGAGTTATAAATTAAATTACAAGATATACAATTCATGATCATAATAAATAGTCCACATGTTGGATAAAATGATATGGAACCATACTTGAGGATGGTGGATTAATCTTCCTCCTTAGCTTGCAAAAACAAATCCTTAAAAGTCAAACTAGTAACACTAATTTAAATATGCAAAAACAAACCCTTAAAAGTCAAACTAGTAACACTAATTTTAATAGTGGATTAATCTTCACTATTTAGTTTTTAATATGCAATAATGTGATAATAGAATGACAATTCAAAATATCATATTTAACTGTGTCTACTAGACTAATGGAATATAATGATTTTTTATATATATATATAAATAAAAGTCAAACTAGTAACACTAATTTAAATATCATTAGATTATGATAATGTATATAAGTACCCATATAATAAATTTTACTTTCATCCAAAATGTAAAAATAAAAATAATAACTAGTTATCTCCATCTATCCAAAATGCAAAAAATAATAATAATAACTAGTAATTTTTTCTTTAAAAAAAAAAAAAAAACAACTGCGGGTTGCGGGCGGGTCGGGTTCGACCCGAACCCGAACTTTTGTGAATTTCTTGACCCGCACCCGCCCGCCTACCTACATCGAAACCGCCCAAAGCACTGCGGGTAGGGTAGGGTCGGGCGGTTTGTGCGGGCGGGTGGGTTGGTTGCCCAGCCCTACGCGAGAGGTACCAAATTCCCGCCGAAATAGAGTTGAAGCTCCCGTCCACGAAAGAGAGGCCATCCGACGCCCGACCGGGGGAGTTTGCCCTGTATGAGGAGGCGTTGAAGGGAGGGTTGAGGTTGCCAATTCCGGAGGTAGTAGTCGGTGTCCTAAACCGATTAGAAGTGGCACCGGGTCAATTGATGCCCAACGCATGGAAGATTGTACTAGCCTGCGCGAGCGCATGGCCAAAAGCGAACGAGGGGGCGGCCATGACAGTGGACGAGTTTTTTGCTTGCTACAAGGCGTCGGGGCAGCAAGAGACTTGGGTCACTTTGCAGGCGGTAGCAGGGAAGGGATTGGTAGTGGGGTTGCCACCATCGATAGAGGGGTGGAGGCCGCGGTGGTTTTATGTGTCCGCCAACGGAGGGGCTGGGGTGTGCACAGTTTGGGAAGTGCCCACCAAGTCTGTGGAGCCGAAACTGGGGGCGGGAGCAGAGGCGAGAGTGAAGAGGGTGAAAGAATGGAGGGAGAAGGAAGGCGCCCGATGGGATGAACTTGTTCAGCCATCAGCCTTGTTTGCGACAGGGTTGGGCCCCCAACCGATCGGTGGAGACCTGGGACCGGCGGAGTTAGAGGCGAGAAGAAAAGCGCAAGAGGTTGAGGATATGACCATCCTCGCCAAAGCCAGTAAGTTCAAAGAGTCCCAGGCAGACCGACCGCCAAAGCCGATCGCTAGGGAGAGGATCCGACCGCGTCCCAAACCCCTGGGGGAAAGGACTTAGGTGGATTTGAGCCACGACCGCCCCTAGTTGATCCGTTGAAGGAGAGAGCATACGAGGAGATGGGGGGCGTGGTAAAAAAGAAGAAGAGATTGAGGAGGAGTGAGGGGGAGCCTGCCTTGAAAAGGAGGAAGGAGGCGATGACGGAGCAGACTCCCTTAGAGGGGGAGGCAGAGGGGACCCCTAAAATGGGGTTGGAGGGGGAGGCCAAAGAGGGAGATAGTGGGGCAACTGGCCTTGGTGAGCAAACGCAGAGTGATGGAGTCGGCGCTAAGCCAAGGGTGGAGCCATAACCGCAAGGGGTCTGGCACCCCAAGGAGAGGGAGAGAGGCCTACGCTGAAAACCGCCTTCTACCACGTCCCTGCGGTGTCTAGGCAAGTGGAAAGGGAAGGGAAAGAAGCCAGGATGGCTGCAGACCGTCTCTTGGGGGTGGTGGAAGACCCAGCCGTCCGCTCGGTGGCGGGTTATACTGAGGCTGAGCTGATGAAGGGGTTGTGCTCAGCCTAGATGGAGGCGGCTGCTTTGGCGGGGGCCCTGCTGAATAAGGCGGCAGCAGCGAAGGGCGAATGGAGGAGGGAGAGGGAGAGGGAGAAGTTGGGGCAGGTGGAGGCCCAACTCGAAAATTTCAGGAGGGAGAGCGTGGGTTGGCGGAGGGCTGCGCGGTATGCGTGTGCCAGGGGGTTGGAAGAGGCTCAAAAGGCGAAGAAGATGGAGGTGTTGGCGATCGTGCAACGCAATGTGGCCGCGCGAGCTCACGCTGAGCTGCTCGCGGCCAAGTTGGAGGTAGAGGACGAACGCCGCAAGGTAGTGTCGCTCGAATTCCAACTGGCTGGCAAGCAAAAGAAGCTGGAAGAGGCTAAAAATGCCTGCACGGTCGCCAACGATCGTTTTGAAGAGGCCATGGCGAACAATGAAGAGCTGCACGCCTAGCAGATCAAAGAGAAGGATGAAGCAAATATGAATATTGCTGGGTTGCAGAAGGAGCTGGAGGATGAGCGCGCTAGGGCAATGGAGGCGAAGGGAAGATTGCAGAAGGAGTTGGAGGAAGAAAAAACCAAGGCAGCCTCTGAAAGGGCAGCATACCCCGATCTGTGTGTTGCAGCAGTAGAGCAATTCAAGGGGTCTGCTGAATTTCAGATGGCAGCGATGCCGCGGTCGCCAGCAACTTGGCAAGGGAGGTGTCTGGGGGGGCAGGCCTATCGGAAACGACCGCTGGAGGCAGGTCTGAAGCAGAAGTTATTGAGAACTTCCAGCGGTCGGACTTCTACAAACACGAAATGGCTGAGTTCTGGGACAGTGGCTGGAAGATGTTTAAGCAGAAGGCAGAAGAATTGTTCCCAGACTTGGACCTGAGCGGTGTAAGGATTGATGAAGATGACGTGGCCCAGACCCCCCTAGATGAGGGCGTTGAAGAAGAAGACCTTGTGTCAAGTGAAGAGGAGTGACCATTTTTTTTTTTTTTTTTTTTCGGTTTTGAATTTGTGTTTTTGCTTTTGAATGACTATAAGAAACTTATGTATAAGTTTGTGAATAAATAAAATTTTGAGTCTTATTTTCATGTTACTACTTTTGTTTGCGCATCTGAAATGAATGAGAACGGCGACTTGTATAAGGATTATGTATAAATCATTATGAAGTATAAAATGTAAGGAAAACTCAATGTAAAGTGAAGTCTAACTTTTAAGAAAAATGCAATGCAGAGTGAAAGTGGCAAAAACTCAATGTAGAGTGAATTTTAACTAGTGAAAATTCAATGCAGAGTGAATGTAGAAAAGACTCAATGCGGAGTGGATTTTAACTTGTAAGAATTCAATGCAGAGTGAATGTAGGAAAAATTCAATGCAGAGTGAATTTGAACTTGTAAAAATTCAGTGCAGAGTGGCTGGGGCTTGAAGTAATTCAATCTGGCGGGGTTCTGCATGTTTAGTCTGGCTGAGGCTTTTTGCGCTCAGTCTAGCTGAGGCTTTAAGGGACTCGGTTTGACCGAGCTCTTTATGCTCAGTCTGGTTGAGGCTGTTTATGCTCAGTCTGGCTGAGGCTTTGAGGGACTCGGTCTGGCCGAGCTCTTTACGCTCAGTCTAGCTGAGGCTTTTTATGCTCAGTCTGGCTTATGCTTTTTACGACTCGGTCTGGCCGAGCTCTTCGTGCTCAGTCTAGCGGAGGCTTTTTATGCTCAGTCTGGCTGATGCTTTTTGCGACTCGGTCTGGCCGAGCTCTTCGTGCTCAGTCTGGCGGAGGCTTTTTATGCTCAGTCTGGCTGAGGCTTTGAGTGACTCGGTCTGGCCGAGCTCTTTATGCTCAGTCTGGCTGAGGCTTTTTATGCTCAGTCTGGCTGAGGCTTTGAGTGACTCGGTCTAGCCGAGCTCTTTATGCTCAGTCTGGCTGAGGCTTTTTATGCTCAGTCTGGCTGAGGCTTTGAGTGACTCGGTCTAGCCGAGCTCTTTATGCTCAGTCTGGCTGAGGCTTTTTATGCTCAGTCTGGCTGAGGCTTTAAGGGACTCGGTCTGGCCGAGACTGCAATCAAAGCATTATTGGAATACCACAGATAACTGAGACATAAGCTTACTGTCATACAAGGTGTAGCCCACGGGGTCATAGGTTTACAGTATATGAAGAGAAAATGAGAACATAGATTGTCAAAAAGAACATACAACAACTTGGATGATTACAACTTTTATTGAAAGTAGCGCTTCAAATGTTCAGCGTTCCAAGGATGGGGGAGGTCTCGACCTTCCATGTCCTGAAGTCGGTAAGTGCCCAGACGTGGTTTGGCTTTCACAACGTAAGGTCCCTCCCATTTGGCTGCCAGTTTGCCCTCAGTCGGATTTTTGGTGGCAAGAGTTACTTCTCACAAAACAAGATCCCCTATGACAAACTCCCTTGGTCAGACTCTGCTGTTGTAATGTGTTCTCATTTTCTATTGGTAGGAGGCCCGTCTGACTGCAGTTGTTTCTCGGAGCTCTTCAATCAGGTCTAGGTCTACCCGACGCAACTCTTCAGTTAGTTCTGGATTCGAATGTAGAACCCTGGGGGTAGGAAGACCGATCTCCACTAGGATGACCGCTTCTGCGCCGTATGTTAGACGAAAGGGAGTCTCCCCAGTGGGGGTCCGAGCGGTGGTGCAGTAAGCCCAGAGTACATTGGGTAACTCCTCAGCCCAAAGTCCCTTAGCAGCTTCCAGCTTGGTTTTGATGATCTTCAGGAGGGAACAGTTGGTGACCTCAACTTGACCATTGGCTTGGGGATGGCCTGGAGAGGAGAAGCATGGCTGGATTTGGAGCTCTGCACAAAATTTCCTGAACTTGGCATTGTCGAATCGCTTACCGTTGTCGGAGACGATGGCTTGAGGAATGTCAAATCTGTAGACGATTGACTGCCAGATGAATCTGGTTGTGTTCCGCTCGGTGATTGTGGCAAGGGGTTCTGCTTCCACCCATTTAGTGAAGTAATCGATGGCGACAATGGCGAATTTGGTTTGGCCTCGGCCAGTGGGCAGTGGGCCAACCAGGTCGATTCCCCATTTGGCGAACAGGTACGGGCTGCAGAGTGTAATCAATTTTGTAGAAAGAGCATGGGGGATGTTGGCAAAACGTTGGCACTTATCACATTTGAGCACGAAGTCCATCGTATCTTGATTGAGAGTGGGCCAGAAATAACCAGTGCGAAGTATTTTGTGGGCTAGGGATCTGCCACCCGAATGATTGCCACATACACCCTCGTGGATTTCTCTCATCACGTAAGTCGCCTGAGCAGGATTGAGGTATCTGAGGTATGGGCGTGAAAAGCCCCTCTTGTACAAAAGACCATCAACAAGAATGTAATTGGACGACCGGGCCCTGACTTTGGCGGCCTGCTGTTTGTCAGCTGGAAGTTCCCCCGTTGTCAGATACAGAAAGATGTCTGCCGCCTAGGGGATAGGCTCGTTTTGGAGAAAGTAGACTTGCTGTTGGTTTGGGGAAATGGCAGGTAGGGGTGAGCAGCAGATATACCGATCCACCAAAACCGACTGAACCGAACCGATCCGTCGCATTTTGGACGGATGCGTGATGATGAGCGGACGGTTGCGGATTGATTTTCTCCAATCCGCCAATTTGGCGGACGGATGGCGAATTTGAGATTCCTTTGGCCGCAACCGAACCGCCAAACCGCGAGCACTCTTAGTAATTTATAAGACTTTGTGTTTTCAATTTGTTTAAATATTTTGTTTGCGTTTTCAATTGAAAAAGAGTTCAAATATTCTGTTGAAAAAAAGTTTTCAACTTGAATATATTTTTTGAATTGAAAAAAATAAACATATTATTTATCTATATTTTTTGGTTTTTAAATCTAACTCTAAAAGTAATAAATAGAAAACATGATATATGCTGGTTGGTTTTTGTTTTCAAAAACATATATAAATGTAACAATACAGAGACATACAATTTCTATTATTGCTCTGTTCATGGTTTAGTGGTTTGAATTGTTTTTATATTTTAAGAACCACAGATTATAATACTTTATGTGGATAAGACATACTGTGATTGTAATATGTGGATGAGGCATGCAGTGATTGTGATAATCTAAAATTTCAAACTTTCTTTCTTTGTATGAGGTATGCAGTAATTGTAATACTTTTTTAAGTCATTGACTGTAATACTATTTATATATATATATATATATTTTTATGGAAGTGCACAAGTGGAACTATATTGAAAATTTATAAAATTTCAAACCGCCAAACCGATTCTCATCCACCCGCTAAACCGCCAACCCGCTCAATCCGCATCCGCCGGATTAGCGGACGGATGCGGTTTGATTTTCTCCAATCTGCCAATCTGGCGGACAGATGGCGGATTGGAGGTTCTGTGGCCGCAATCGACCCGCGCCCACCCCTAATGGCAGGGTGAGTCAGGTATTCAAGGCGGACACCATGATTGAGGTCTGACTGGTCTGCCAAGGCCAACTGAGCCATTTCATCTGCCTTGGAGTTTTCTGTCCGAGAGATGTGCTTGATGCGGAAGGTATTAAAGAGGCGAGCAAGGGAGAGGGCAACATCCCTATATGCCCGCATGGTGTCCTCATTGGCGTCGAACTCCCCCGTAATTTGCTCGACGATAAGCTGGGAATCGCTGAACACTAGGATGTGGCTGACACTGATGTCTCTGGCTAAGCGGAGACCTACTATCAATGCCTCATATTCGGCCTCATTATTGCTTGCATCGAACAGGAAGCGGAGAGCACACTCGAAATAACCACCGTCAGGGGCGGTGAGGATGAGACCAGCCCCACTGCCTTCTTTGCAGGATGATCCGTCAACGTTGAGGGTCCAAGAGTAGGGGTCTTCTGGCTCGGTAGGGGTTGGCGGGGGTAAAGGAGTTGTGGTTGGGGGGAGGTTGGTGAATTCCAGGATGAAGTCGGCAACAGCCTGTCCCTTGATTGCTGTCCGAGGCCGGTAGGAGATATCAAACTGACTGAGTTCGACCGACCATTGCATAAGCCTGCCAGAAAGCTCTGATTGTTGCATTATCTTCTTCAACGGTTGGTCAGTGAGGACCACTATGGAATGGGCTTGGAAGTAAAGGCGGAGTCGTCTAGAGGCGGTGATCAAGGCCAAAGACACTTTTTCTAACAGTGGGTAGTTCTATTCTGCCCCCCGAAGAGCCCGACTGATGTAGTAGACCGGTCGCTGGACAGAGCTGTCTTCCCTGACGAGTGCTGCACTAACTGCAGTGTGTGACACGGCTAGATAGAGGAAGAAGGGTTCGTCTGCGATGGCCTGAGAAAGTAGGGGAGGGTTAGCCATGCACTGTTTCAACTGTTGAAAGGCCTCTTCAAACTCTGCCGTCCATTCAAAAGTTTGCCGAAGGACCTTGAAGAAGGGGAGGCACTTATCCGTTGCTCAGGAAATGAAGCGGTTGAGGGCGGCCACTCGGCCAGTAAGCCTCTGAACCTCCTTGACCGTTCTGGGTGACTACATTTCGATTAAGGCCTTGATCTTTTTGGGGTTAGCCTCGATGCCCCGCTGACTGACCATGAATCCCAAGAACTTCCCAGATCTTACGCCGAAGGCACATTTTTCCGGATTGAGTTTCATCTGGTACTTTCGTAAAGTGGCAAAGGTTTCTCGCAGGTCGGCCAAATGATCGGTGGAGAGCTTGCTCTTGACCAGCATGTCATCGACATATACTTCTATGTTCCGGCCTATTTGATGATGGAAGACGGCATTAACCAACCGTTGGTAAGTGGCCCCAGCATTCTTTAACCCAAATGGCATTACACGGTAATGATAGGTGCCGCGGTCGGTGATGAAGGAGGTGTGTTCCTGGTCAGATGGGTGCATCAAGATTTGGTTGTATCCAGAGAAGGCATCCATGAAACTAAGCATTTGATGACCGGCCGTGGCGTCGACTAGCAGATCTATGCGAGGGAGAGGGTAGCTGTCCTTGGGGCAAGCTCGGTTGAGGTCGGAGTAGTCGACACAGAGTCGCCATTTCCCATTGTTTTTACGAACCAGAACAACATTTGACAGCCATCTGGGGTAGTCCATGTTAGCGATAAACTGTGCCTCAAGGAGTTTGTCCACTTCAGAAGCAATAAGGTTATTACGTTTCGGGTGAAAAATACGCTGCTTCTGGCGGATAGGTCAGAAATGGGGCTCAACACTGAGACGGTGGCTGATGAAAGAGGGGTCAATACCCGGCATATCAGAGTGAGTCCAGGCAAACACGTCGTTGTGTTCAACCAGGAAGGCAGTGAGGTCGGCCTTGGCTTGGGGGGATAGCTGGCTGCCGATCTTGGCGGTTTTAGCCGGGTTAGTGGGGTCGACGAGGACTTCGACGAGCTCCTCCACTGGTTCCCCCCTGACCAGCTCGTCTTCATCTCTGACATCAAGCCCTTCAATGATCATAGCCTCCTTCAGCTTGACTTCTTTCAGTGAGACGACATAACATTCTCTGGCCACAGTCTACTCTCCCCTCACTGTTTCGACCCCCAGATCGGTGGGGAACTTGATGGCAAGGTGGTAAGTGGATGTGATAGCTTGGAAAGCATTTAGGGCAGTGCGGCCAAGGATGATGTTGTAGGCAGAGGGGCAATCAACAACAAGGAAGGTGAGCAGCTTTGTGGTCTGCCGCGGGTATTCGCCAATTGTGATAGGAAGATCGATGGAGCCGATGGAGGTCACCCGGTCGCCCGTGAAACCGACCAAAGGGGTTTGGAGAGGAGAGAGACTTTCTTCCCCAATCTTGAGCTAGCGGAAGCAATTGAGGAAGATGATGTCTGAGGAACTGCCATTGTCGACGAGAACCCGTCTGACTTTGTAGTTGGAGAGAAGGGTAGAAATGACGAGAGGCTCGTCATGAGGATAGCGGATGCCTGTGCAGTCGGAGTCTGTAAAGGTGATAGGCGCGGCCCACTGCCTGGGGTGTTTGGAGGGTCGGTCCAACGTGGCGACTTCTTTGTCTGAGCCCCGCCTTATTTTCCTGAGTTCTGCCCGTTGAGCCGACCGGGATGGCCCTCCACAAGCAAGCTCGCCGGAGATAACTCTGATTTCTCCCACAGGTGGGGCGAGGTTACCTTGTGCCCGAGGTTACTGTGGAGGGCGATCATGACCTTGGTTAGGCTGTGGCGGCTGTCGGGGAGGGGTGCTCGGCGGTTAGATCTGATGGGCTCAGTCCTCTGCCGCTGCTGAGGACGGGTATCCGTGAACTGGCTAAGACGTCCCTGACGTATTAAGGTCTCGACCTGATCTTTGAGGTTAACACACTCCTCGGTATTATGGCCGTGGTCTTGGTGAAAACGGCAATATTCGGACTGGTCTTTCCGATTGGAGGGGATCCATGATGGTTGGGGCCATTTGAGGGGGTAATCCCGCTGGATCTGATTGAGGACTTGTTCCATGGGGGAATTAAGGGGTGTGTACCGCTCGAACCGACCGGGCGGTCAAACTGGTGCCGATCGGTCGGCTCGGGGGGGGGTCGGTCGGTATAATGCGGTGTTTGGTTATTGTACGGGGTGTTTCTGGCTTCTAAATCTTTTCGCTTTTCTCGGGAGGTCGGGTTTTTTGCTGTAGGATCTTAACGAGCGGCTAGGGAATCTTCGGCGTTCATGTATTTTTGGGCTTTGGAGAGTAGGGCTGCCATGGAGGTCGGAGGGTTTTTTGAGAGGGAGAAAAGGAAATCAGATGACCGTAGACCGGCCATAAATGTCGTAAGGATGACATTGTCATCATTTTCCGCTACCTGTAGGGCTTCGGTGTTGAAGCGAGTGACGAAACCGCGCAGCGACTCCCCCTCGGTCTGACGGATATTAAGGAGTTGGGTTGCTGGACGTCGCTGGCATTGGGCTCCTATGAAATGGCTAAGGAAAGAGTCACTGAGGTACTGGAAAGTGGAGATGGAGTCTGCTGGGAGTTGACTAAACCAAAGGCGAGCCAACCCTTTGAGTGTTACGGGGAAAGCCCGACACATGATCTCGTCGGGGAATGCATGGAAGATCATGAGGGTTCTGTAGGTTTCCAAATGATCGACTGGGTTCGTCGTACCGTCGAAAGAGTCGATGGTGGGCATTTTGAACTTAGGAGGGAGAGGTTTGTCTCTAATGGAGGCAACAAACGGGGAGTTGGCTGTGGTAGATGGTTTATGCTGTATGTTCTGCATGACCCCTTGGAGTTGGAGCTTCATGGCTCGGAGTTCTGCGTCCCAGAGAGGGATGTTGTCACCACCAGAGGGGAGCGGGGGCTGGACGCTGCTGGCCTCCCCTTCCGGGACTGGTGTCGGGATTGATGGTTATGGGCCCCGGGGTGGCAGGTTCATACCCGGGGGAGAGGGTTACAAGCCTTCCCAGTTGGGTGGATTAGGCTACGAGATGGTATGGCTCGGGGCTCGTTCTTGGTTTGGGGGAATATCTGGAGGTGGTGGAGGTGGCATAGGAAGGTTTCTTTGGAGTAGAGCATTAATCAGGGCTTGGTTTTGCTCGGCCATGCGGTTAATGCTGTTGGTAAGCTCGATGAAATATTGTGGTGGGTTGTTTAGATTGGAGGGGTGGGTCTGATGGTCGGCAACATTATGGTGAGAAGCCATGGATCTAGTCATGACCATACACTTTGATGGGTAGTAGGAAAGGGTTATTGGGACAGGGTCTCCGGCGACAATGAGTACAACTGGCGCGCGGAGCAAAGCATTCCCACAAACGACGCCAACTGATGATGCGGTTAATAAGGGTAGAACGGGTCAGACTGATCCACGCTCCTCAAGCCTATGTCCGAATGACTAAGCCTGCTTGAAGACCTGCACAAGAGTTCAACGGGGAACGGAGAGTCCCCCAGCGAACCCTCCAATGAGCAAATTAGAGAGAGAGAAGTGGGATACAGAGATGGAGTAGTGATAGAAAAGCTTAACCTTCTTCTTGTCTTCAACGTCTGCTTATATCCTTTGGTAATCATTTCGTTGTCCCTTCCGACCTGTCACCTTGGCCAAAAGTCTATACTGTAGCTTACCTTGTTCAGGGTGAGGGCGTGTTGTCCCGATGGAGAGCTGTTATCGTAATAAATGCTGTAAGGGGCTGCATTAATGGCGATGTGCAGTGGCAATAACTTTGTAGATCTTTGTTTGCTGATGTGGCTTGCCCTTTACCTGCCACGTGTCTGAATATCATTGGTCCTTCAAGTCATGTTGACTTCCAGCTGTGCTGGGCCTTATCAGTTGGGTTATGTGTTGGGCCCTAAGTGGTAGGTTTGGGTTGTTCATAGTGGGTTATGGCTTTTATGGGCCTACCCACGTCAATTCAGTTTATTAGTTTTTTTTTTTTTTTTTGCAAATAATTTTTTTTTTAATTTTTTCAATTTTAAAGTAATTTGAAAGTTGATACTTTAAAATTTTGAAAATCAAAATAAATGTCAAATCATCATGTTCTTTTATAAATAATCATAAATTATGAATAATTATTGTTTGAATGACAATTACAACTATTAAAATTTAATAAAATTTAAAGATCTAAAAAATCTTAATTAAAACTTAATAAAATATAAATTCATAAATAAATACTTGTGTGAAAATACCCATAATTTTATCAAGGATTGGACTTCACTCACTCCCGTCTTTATTAGTATATGCTTGCGATCGTTATGTTTTAGTTATTCGCATTATTTATTTTATAAATTTTTTTATATATATTATCTATAAAAATAATTAATTTAATTTGATAATTATAGTTGTTTTTATTTTCTTATGTTTGACATCAAATTATAATCTTTTTATTTTATTGAGTTTGACATCTAGAAAATAGATGACGAATATGCTTTTAAAAATAGATTTTTTTTTTTTTGAGACAAATGTAATAAGATAAAATAGTTACAATTATCAAATCAATCTAATTTTTTTATAAATGATATACACAAAATTTTTCAAAATTAACGATTCTGATTATCGAAACAAAACCTATAAAGTCTAACATACCCCAACTAAACTGAAGGCAAGCCCAGTCATTTTATTATGTAATAAGTTATTAAATTCAACTTAAAAATTTAACAAATTTTATAATATATTTAAATTTAACTTATTTACTTAATAAATTAATTAATTCTTAGCAAGTTAATTACAGGTCAAACTCAAGTTAACTTGACTCATTTTATTCATACAAAAAAACCTTATGGTAATATAGTGAGAGGAAAAGATAATTTTCAGTTTAACAAAAAAATTATATTTTATACGCACGTTTTCAAAACGAATAAGAACACCCATTTTTATTGAAAATTGTTTTCGAAACAAGTCAAAACATATTTTTTTATATGTATAATTTTTGATAATTTTGAAAGCTACAGTATTTTTTAACAAGCAAAACAGATATTAAACTCATTTTCGGTTCTGATTTTCCATATTTTTTACAACAAAAACATTAATAAACAAGACCAAAATAGTTAGTCCTAATTCAATTTTCTCATCATTCATACTTGATTAAATGAGTTTTAGAAGATTATGATTTCATTTTGTAGGCTTCACTTTGCAATTTCTTAACTACCACAATTTCAACTCCTGCAAACCCTAGCAACTGTCTAACAAATACAATGTAGGATAAATGATCAATACACTCCCTAAAATTTGTCTAAAATACAAATTCCTCCATCTAATTTGAGAAATTACAAATATCAAAGATTGCACAAAAATGATTTGTAAAAATTGGAATCCAGGTCCTCCATCTCCTTGCTTTGCTTTTTTTATTTTTATTTTTTTGTGCCGCAGGTGGAGGGTCGTTGGGGAGGGTAAGGAGGTCACCGGTGGTAGAGGTGGCTTGGGGAGGTCAAACTGATAGGTTCAGATTTTGAATTGAAAATCACAGCTCAAATTTAATATATATATATATATATTACACTCACCATTTCCATTACTGACTATTAATTTCAACAACTGAAACACACTTGCTAATGGCCTCTATTTAAACTGGCTTTTTTGGATTTTTAAAAATTACTAATAAGCCCCTAGCTTTTCAACCACTGACAAATAATAGATATTGCTTTCCTTCTTTTTTTCCTTTTCCTCTCAAATGGGGTTTTGGAATTGTCATTATTACAAGGCTACACAACTACGAAACAATTATGGGAAGGTACCTCTATCATGCAAGGTTAGGTAGCCGAGATAATCTTTCAATTTCCTTGATTATCAGTTCCTTTTCCTCTTCGAATTGATCATCATCAGCTCCTGAAAAGTATACTGAATTAGTAGAGACAGGCACGATCCAACACAAACAATGATCGTAACAGATATTAACAAGAACCAATCATGTATGCAGACCGTCATTATCAATTAGACCACGTTGCTCTTAAATTGGAGATGATTTAAGTATGCATTTACCTTTTCCAGGAGAGAGACTGTGAAGCAAGCCCAGCAATCTTTCATGATTTTTAGCGAGGATAACTTTTATTTCTCGAGGCTTGTTAGGGTTGGCCACAAAAACCTATAGGTAGAATAAAATAAAGCAAATTAAAATGCATATAGACATGCACGGCCCTTTTAGTAACCATGTAATCCACGATAAGTTATTTATGCAGTATGATGCGGTTTATTAATTAAGTAGCCAATGGAAAGGATTTGTGAAACTAACAAAGAATTGTATGTGATAAAAGGGAAACCCCCAATCCATGGTAAAGTGCAACACAAGGGCTCCTAGGAACTTGTACTTTCCATTTTCAGAGGTATGGTTCAATTTTGATGGTCAAGTTTTAGAATAAATAAATAAATAAAATAAAAGCCAGCATGTATGGCCCACTTCCTTCTTCATCTTCTCCTCCTCCTATTTTTATTTTTTTGTGAAGCTGAGGGGGTTTGTAATGGTATAATATAATCCTTGACAGCATGGAATGCAGTACCTTAAAAATATGGAAAGCAGAGATCTGGATATTTTTGCTTGAATCCTGCTCAAAAGCAAATTTCAAAACAAAAGCAAACAGGTAAGACAATGGAGGATGTGCAATTACAAAGAATTTGAGTGCATGCATTCATATATATCTTTGACAATATGGTAGGTTAGGCAGATAGATGAAGGCTTTCTGTGGACAGAGACAATATTAATTATCAGGTGACTATTATCGTTACTATGTAAACTATTCTACACTGGATCCATTTTACTGCAAAAGGTTTAATTTTTGTCAACATTGTATCATAATTATGAGCATTAAGATACATTATGACACAATCATTGATTGGTTGACAATGGTAAGTTAGGTAGAATAATAGGGAAAATATTCGAGCACGCAAGGATCCAACCAAGCTGGGCCAAGAAGGAAGGAACTTCAACAGATTAGCAGCAAAACCTATAGATGAATTGATTACGCGACAATTTTTTTATGTTACAACAAAGTTCCTTTACAGTGATAGGCTATGAAACTGTAAACCACAAAGCACAAAATAACAGAACAAAGTGACCTAGATTAAAGGGAAAAGAAAGGAACTAAGCAAAAGGCAGCAAAATCTGTTAAATAAATGAGAATCTGAATTACTAAGTTTAACTTAACTTAGTATATCCAGAACTACCTATAGATCATGCAAACAGAAAATGTAAAAGCATCGATGCAAAATACAATATTCAATACCTTCAGCAAAGTCATCATGACTTTCATGAATCGAACCTCAACAATGTAGCGCTTCATTATATGCGAATTTGGAGACTCCAAAAGAAATTCCGAGAGAAGCTAAAATCATTACATTCTATAGTTAATAAATCACATGAAGTATAGCACTCAGAGAGAGCAAATCCAACAAATCAGATGGACAATTAACCTTTAAAGACTGTCTTCTTGTCACATAGTTAGAGGAGGTCAAGAGTTTTTCATATTGCTCGAAGAACTGAAACAACAATCAACAGTAAATGTACCAAGATAAATATGAATAAAGCCATCTTCACTGCCTGCACAACGCAGGTGTGCACAATAAAGAATTTGCATCGCACACTTTTCAGTAATTGAGAAAGAAAACAAAAAAGGATTTCCAAGATGGCCAGGACAGTCCTCGATAAATGGGATTTCCTACCTGGAAACACTCCGTGGGAACATATTTTAATGGTGTCAACAAACATTTGAGGGTGCCTAGATTTGTTCATAACCTTAATTTAAGAAAGACGAAGAAGCAAACCTCATCGTAATGAGCAGTCAGGAATTCAGAGACTGCAGCTTCATGTTTGGTAAGCAGATCCTGTGAACATTTCCTTAAAAGGATATCTCAATATGCAGCAGGTAAATGGGCTTTGAGAACCAAAATAAGTTTTTACTAAGAACTATAAACTCATAGATCTGACCTTAAAGGTTAAAAATGCATCACAGGCAACATCAAAGTTAGGCAGTTCCACATATTTGAAGAACAACATAAAGCTTGGAGATTCCAATATGTATCTGAAAAAACACTACAGAAGATTGTGAGTGTGAAAATGATATTTGCTCAAGTAATAAAAATACTGCATGAAACCTACAAGTTCCAAAGAAAAGAAGCAAGGACTGAAGTGGCAAACCTACAAGGGGTGCAACTTGTATACAAAGAAACTGAATTTCCTTTTTTTTTTTTTTTGCTACAGGGTTGGAGTTGTCAACAAGATAAAATCTAATAACAAGGAGAGAAGGAATTCACATGTGAAAGTAAGACAATCGCATGTGAAAGTAAGACAATCACTACAGTGATAGGTTTTTAATTGCATATACTCTACTGTCTATAATTATGTTCTCTGCTTTTAAAGCTACTGGCTTCCACAAAAGGCAGAATTATCTAACTTCTAATTAAATTAACGTTATCAAGCCCTCTAATATAAGGGCCACATTTCCGATAACAACCCATACTGAGTTCTTTTCTCAACAAGGAATTTGCTTAGGCTGCATATGATTCACACACCAGGTGAACAAGTGTTAAATTCCTAATGCTTAGAAGCCCTACTCAACATAGTGTACAGAAACTTTGAAAGCATTAGGAATTTTAGTAGAACACTTCAGCTCTATGACAACAGAGAACATTAAAAGGGAAAGTTCTTCCATTCAGAAAATGTTTGCTTTAATGCTTCTCTTACAAACTAATTGAAAATCAGAATCATGACACAAATGTCAAGCATTTCAAAATACAGATTGAAACTCTCTTAAATCCTTGTCAATTTAGATTCAGAGTTTAATATTTTGAAAAGGTGATCCCTCTTCCTTCCAACCAATTTTTGGATCATTGGTTTCATTCTTCCAGAAAAATAGCCTCATCGGGAGAGAGGGAACTACTGTAAAGTAGAATCAAAGAAGACGACTCCTTCACCAGCGCAACTCCTTGTGGGGTTTGGTGCACTAAAAATAAAGAACGTGTATTTATTTCCTTATACTATGCAATAAGATTGTGCCTTCCCACATCAGGTAAAGAGAAAGATGTGCAACCATTCGCAGTACAGGCTGCGGCTTTCTTTTATCTATGCAAGTAAGCAAGGTTTTATTTTCTCTAATGCCACTAATTTGAGGCAGTCTTTCGAATGTCTCATCTTTGGACAATCCTCACAAGTAAGCCTCGGCAACATTTTAAAGCAATCATACCCCCAAGAACATCAACCTTTGTCTTATTTATTTATTTGTTTAATACATAAAGAATGGCCAACTATTTAAATTCATCTACTGGAAATAGCAAAATGATTCATGATGTTAGCATCAATTTTACTAAGAAAATAAGGACCTTCAAAAAATAACTAAAGGAATAAATAAAAGCATGAGTGTCTTACTTTGCAAGAGTAGGTAATTTGATGCATTCCCTCAATATATTTCCACAATTCAAGGCAATTTCCTTGTTATCATAGCTGCATGAAAAACACAACAACGTTGCATGCAGATCATACCACTTTATCATATCATAACAACACCATTAACAACAAAATCTATGTTCGTTGCTGATCCCAAAAAAAAAAGGTAACTAGGCAATTAATAAATCATGCAAAAATCCCTACTAAAAATTGCTTGTGTAGGCCAAAAGATACTTGGGTACTTGGTTTATTGCTGATAGTAAACCGAACAAAAATGAAACTTAAAGATAGGGATTCGATATTATTAACAGGATATATGCCCAGATATGATAGTTAATAATATTAAATGGCAAGAACTACGCTGCCATCCAATGTAGTTCATGTTTTATGGGTTACGGAAAAGGTATGCTAAAATGTTCATTCAATTGCCAAATGATAGCGATAAAGATCGTACAAGTATTAACTAAGAAGTAACAAGTAAAAAGAAAACACTACTTTCAAAACATTACAAATTTTCCTTCTTAATATTTGATTGAAATTTGATGGGTATAACACGACTAATGGTTATAAGCCTATAATTAGGCGGTGTTTGGGAAAGATTTTTTTTGGTTTTTTTTTGTTTTTTTTCACTAAAAGACAAATTGGTTATAAAACCAAAAAAAACAAATCCAAACAAAATATCACATCAAACCTCATAATCATTTCACTTTTTCTCTCACAAACATCACATCCAACCACAAAAAAACTCAACTATCTTCCCAAACACAAAAAAAAATTTCTCCAATAATATCCTACAACTAAAAAAACCTACAAAAAAACCCACTTCCCAAACACCCACTTTGTTTTTTTAATAACAGGGCATCTTATCAGTTTTGGTTGTCTGAGAGACTACTTTAAATTTTAACTTTTCATATCTTGTATTATAAAGCAACTTGATGTCCAAGGTTGAGAAACAATTTTTTGCCTTCTCTTGTGGAAGCACTTAGACTGTCCCCACTTTAGGACCACATAGATGCTGAAGAAAGCGGAAAGGGACCCATTCACTCATAAAGAGTTATTCCAATACCATTACACAAACCTCCACCATGCATGAGCGCCAAAAAGAAGAAGAAAAATAAACATGCAAAAATTGAAGGAAAACCATTAGAGAAACTTACCTCACAACAAGAAAGTCTAGTAACTCTAAATGGTTCTCTAGATATTGCACACAGCAATAAGTGGAGTCGCCCTTTTGTTTCAACAATATGGACCAACAGTGAACCAGATCTTTTCTTGCCTGTATCAAAATTACATTATCATTGTTCAAGTAGAAGCCAAACACATGAAACAGTGCTATGGATCATAATAACTTACTTCCCATCCCAATATAGGTAACTTGTGAATAAAAAGAGCAAGAACATCTTCTTTACAGATTTCAAGCGTCAACTGCGAAACCTGATCCATGTTGGGTTCAACCTCCCCATCTCCACAAAGCATAACTCTCATTGTTGCAAAGTTCTTCTCAACTTCTTCCAAAGCCTGCAAACATATCGTGAGAAAATAGTTTAACATAGATGCACAACGATTATAGTTAGTATAACTCTCATCCGTTCCAAAATCTTAATATAACCCAGTCTACTAACCTTGAGGTTGTGGGTTCGAATCTGAGAGTAGTCACTTTGTATAAATTATGCTAAAAGTGAGGTCTATATCAAATCTACCCTTCCAGACCCCATCTAATGGGGGGAGCTAAAGTGGTTGTACTTTTTTGTGGGAAATTGGTGGCCTAAAATTTTAACAATTTGTTTTGATACTTTAATTTGGATTAGTAGGCATTTTAACAATTTGTTTGGATACTTTATAGAGCTATGCAAACTAGTACTAATTTATCATAGCACCTTTTGTATTTATTATCAAGTCCAATGCATTCTATCATAAACCCTTTCATGCTGGCATGCAGGGTAATGCCAAAAAATAAATAAAACATCACAGCAGATTCACACTATGCCAAATATTGGTTCACATGGCAGCAAAACTTCACCAAGATTGCAAATTCGCAATCTGACACGGTTCGCCACCCTTGTTAGGTAAAATGGGCTACTAAGATCAGTACCCGACATTAGCTTTTATAGATTGAGACTGGCGGGAGGGATAGACTAGTGCCTCGTTTGGTTGAGGCTATTTTAACCTGAGAGAAGTCAGTATATTTTCGTCTTATTAGGACTTTATTCAAATTTGATCAAGTTTTTTTTTTTTAAGGTTTTTATTATGTTATGAAATAAAATAGGAAGTATCTAGTTTGCATATCGCAAAAGAAAATACAATACAAACTAACAAATGTGTCCTGAAATAATGAAACCGTCAAAACTGAAACAGGATTGATATGATAGATGCTACATCAATAAGTAACCAAAATTTGTTAATTGTATAGCATTACTCTATTGAAAAATAGCATTACTCTGTTGAAAACTAATTACAAATACGCGAGTGCAAATAAGACATGTACCCAGTACAAGTGAGAGATCTGTGCCACGGCTGCACAATTCTCAATTACACTCCGTTGATTTGCAATTAGTTCCGAATTTCTCATTCATATGATATTTCCCAAGCATTCATGGTTAGCTATTATGTTAACCGAACCCAATTAACATTTTGAATTAATGACACAAATTATAATAAGCGCAGCTGAAAATGTAAATTAGGATTTAAAATTCAAAATTCACATAAAGAAATCATTTTTATCACCAATGGATATACATACATAGAGAGAGAGAGAGAGAGAGAGAGAGAGAGAGAGAGAGAGAGAACCTTCTTGAGGGCTTGAACCTCGGCGACGGTTTTGGCGTCGAGAGCAGTGAGGCAGTCCTTGATAGCTTTAACGAGCTCTTGAGGGGTTTTAGGCCTCGAAGGCTTGAAGAACGAGAATGACATGATTGATTGTTCAATCTCTCTGTCTCTGTAGTAGATGAGGAAGTGTGGGGGATCAGGGCTTGCACTGCCAGGAAAATACTCTCTCAGAAAAGAGAAGGCCCGACAAGGGGCTTGATTTTGGAGTCCCTCTTCTTCTTTTTTCTGTGATCCCAACCACCACCAATATAATATTGATTCGACCTATTCTCTGTTTGGGCAAAATTTTTTTTTTTTTTTTTTTTACAACGAAAAATGAAACTAGCAAAAATATATTAACAAATCAAAATTATAATTTTTTTTATTATTTCAATTTAAGTTCTTAATTTTTAAAATCATTTCAATTATAATCATTTATTAGTTAATAGGGGCAATTTATGTAATTTAATTATTTTTTTCTCAATAGTACTGAACAGCAACAGTGGTTATGAATTATATAATGAAAGATATAAGTAACGGTGAGTTGAGAAAGAAAATAAATAACGGTGAATGAAAAAATAGATAAATAGATAACACTAAAATAAGAAAGATAAGGGATAGTAATGATCAACCACGATAAGAGCACATTACAACTTATATTTATTTGTTGTTAATAATTTGTAAAAAATGGATCAAATTGAAAAGAAGAAAAAACAAAGATAGAGAATAAGAGCAAAAAATGAGAATGCACTAACTCTTTCTACAACTTCGTGTAATTTGGCTTTCCTTCTTCAGTTTTATATTATATTATATTTTTTAAAATTATATATTAAATTTATTTTTGTTTTCACAGATATGAAATTGATTTTTCAAAAATTTAGGGAAAAACACTCCTACTCAAACAAATTCCCACTCTCTTCTCCTTCTTCCACCATTGTTACCATCACCCAATAAACACCACTATTAACCAACTCTAATGGCCTTCTAGCCGACCCTCATCGAATTTTAATGAGTTCTAATCATCCTCTTAATTTTTTTATTACTTTGCAATAATTTGACCATTAACTTTGACTATCACTTCCAACTACTATATAAGTCCACACCCTCTTCCACTCGACACTATCTTATTCAACTCACCAAATATAAGTATTTTACACTATGGGGTCATTTGGGAACATTCCAAAAAAGTCAAAAACTAGTTTTTAACTCATTTTAAATAACATCACATCTTACATAAAAAAGTCAAAATATCAATTTTTTACTATCTTCTCAGAATACCCATATTTTGTTCAACTCACAAAATATAAGTATTTTTATTTTTAAAATATTTGCGTACGTCATAAAATAAAATAAAAAATGTATACACCAAATAAATTTTTAAAATAAATATTTGTTTTTTAAATAAAAACAACAAAAAGATTTATTATTTTTTATTTTATTAATTTGAATATTAATTTTTTGATTTAATTTCAATATATTCCATTAGTATATTTTCGTTAAAATCAACTAAAAAAAATGTTAATCATATTGTTTAATTTTGATAATGTCTAAAATATTATTTGTCAAAATTTAGATTTTTTAATATACATATTATTTGACACAAAATATTATCTGTTTAAAATATATATTGTATGATACATTTGTTAAATATTATTTAAACAAAAATATTTTTTACTATTCACTTTTTGAAAAATTAGGCTGATCACTATTCATCTTTTGACAAATTTGATATTGATTGATTATATTATTTTGATAAATTTGATATTGATGAGTTGTCTTCTTTTGATAAAAGTGATATATCCACATGGAGTGGTAGGTTATGTTTAGTTTAAAATTTCTATAAAAATTTAAAACGGGTATATATGTTCATATCTATTATAAATTTTATTTAAAGAGATTTTACTATATATGTAAATATTTGATTAGGATATTATATATAATGCATATAATACAAATAGAATACATCACGTGAGTAATTAGATTTTTTTACACTACATTGATTATATCGTGTATCACACACACACACACACACACACACACACATATATATATATATATATTATAATAAATCAAGAAAAAAAAAAAGATTGAGCAAATCATTTACTTGTTTGAAAGTTGTGAATTTTGTACAAATTGCCTACAAAAATGGTGACTTCATATTTGAATTTTGTATCATGTCTCACACACACACACACACACACACACACACATATATATTATATAATAGAAGAAGAAGAAAAAAAAATGGAGAAATCATTTGTTTGTTTAAAAGTTGTGATTTTTGTATCAAATTGTCTACAAAAGCGGTGGCTCCATGTTTGACAAAACAAAAAAGGAAAAAAAAATTATCATTTGCTGTCTATTTGAATCAAGGAGCGTGCCCATGTAATCCATGACGTCAGCAAGGAGCGTCTTACTTTCAACGGGTGTATTTTTGTATATAAATAGAAGTGTTGTATGTAGGGATGGCAATTTGAACCCAGCCCGATGGGGACCCACTCCCCCGATCCCGATTAAAGTGGTTTTTTCCTGAAAAATACCCCCGACGGGCCGAGGATGGTATTAAAAAATAAATCCCCGGTGATTTTTGGGCCGGGGCCGGTGATATATTTTCCAACCCCTGCCTCGGCCCCAACCCTAGCCCGTACCCGGTCCCGACCCTGTCCCCGTTTTCCCCCGACTATATATACCCTTTTTAATCAGTTGGACCCCTCTGTCTCTGTCTCTATTTCTAGCACTCTCTCTCTCTCTCTCTCTCTCTCTCTCTCTCTCGTTCATAGGCGACACCGCCACTGTCCGCTCTACCTTTGTCATGACCCTCTCTCTCTTCCAGTCGCCGCCACCTCCTCCGTCCCCTCCTCTCATCTTTGTCGTCTCCTCCATCATCTATGGCCACCGATCTCCTCTGTCGTTCGTCGCAGTCACCATTGCCGCCAATCTTCTCCGCCGTCCTCTCAGATCTGTGTTGATGATGCACGCAGCACGCAGCACACTCAAATGATCTCCTTCGTCGTCCTCTCAAATCTGAGTCAGATCTCATGTATATATGCGTGTCTTTTTCTGTCATTTTTTTTTGTTTTTTGAGTAGTTGATCTGTTGTTAATGATTTGTTGTTGATGTTGAAAATGTATGTGTGTCTCTATGTTGTTGTTGATCTGTTTGAGATGTTAATGATTTTATGTGTGTGTGTGTCTCAGATTTGTGTTGTTATTGTTGTTGAAAATGTACGTGTGATGTTGTTGTTGATGATGTTGAAACAAATTTAAGCCGAGGAATTTTCGAGGTTGGGAAAACCCGATCCCCGATCAGGGGCGAGGACGGGGAGAATGATAGGTTCCTCGTCGGGGATCGGGGCCGGGGACAGGGTAATGTTCACCATCGGGGATCGAGGACGGAGAGCGTGATCCCCGATCCCGCCCCGCTCCGTTGCTATTCCTAATTGTGTGTAGAAAAAAATTAAGAACTTGAAGAAAAAAATTTATGTGTGCTCCAAAATTTTGAGTATATTGTATTCTGCTCTTTCACTTTCAGATCTAAGTGTAGCTTTTGATCTTACACTTTCATATCTACTCTTTATGAGAGAATTATTGTAAAAGAAGGTTTAAGTACCACTTATTTTTATTAATTATTTTTTTGAGAGATTTTGTAAGGGTGAGACATTTATTGTTGAGTGAGGCTCAATAGATAAGAGTAAGTCCTGTGCAAAATCCACAAACTTGGTGAAGACTTGGTGGTGTATTAATTCATTTTGATAGTAAATAAATTCTCAAGAAGGTTCATTGGGGAGTGGACGTAGGCCTAGCGTGCCGAACCACTATAAATCTCAGTGTTTGATTTTTTCTCTCTATCTCTTTTATTTTTTATATTAATAATTATTATTCTATTTTTTATTTGTTAAAATTCTGAATATTGTAATTTTTTTTAAATAACCCAATTCATTCCCTCTTGGTTTGCCTACTGGGATAACAAAAAATATTTTAATCATTAAAGTTAATCTACATGTACATCAAATATCTAAAATATAAATTTTTATTAAGTTTAGTGACTATTATATATTTTATTTCAATTTTAATGAACGAAAATGAGCAAACAATTTAGATTAAAAATAAAAACATATAATTTTAAATTGACAAAATTTTAAAATTAATATTTATTTTGTTATAAGAATTAAATTTTAAGTTTTATTTTTTAAAAGACTATAAAGGATGTGTACCATATACATCTTATAACTAAAAAATAAAAATAATATAATTTTATATTTTCTGAATCATAATTTAAATAAAAAAAATCATAACAAAATATCACATGAAATATAACCAAATATGTCATGAGCTATAACTAAAATATTATAATAACTAAAAAAGAAAATTAAGATATAATTAAAAATCATAACTTAAAAAGAAAATAACATAATTAGTAGATTTTTTTTTATTATTATTTTTTTTTTTGTTTGCTTCTTACTCTCAGACCATCTCCAATTATTGCTCAGATATTGCGTCAAATAATGGTACTTCAACCGTTCATTAGTTTGATATTAAATAAAAAAAAAGTGATACTTCTTTTATGAAATAAATAAAATATTTATCCTTTTATCAAATTTATAAAGGACTGTTAGGCCAGACTTATTCCTGGACATACTCCTGGAGATGTTCTTATTTTGAAGGATAAATTACAAATACATTCCATAATATTTGATTAAAGTATAAATCGTCCTTTGTAGTTTTAAAAATTACATTTCACCCCGTGAAGTTTTTAATTTCATAACAAATCACTTATTTTATTAATAAAGAATAATGTTATGTGCACTAATTAGTGTATTAATTGATGATGTGACATTATTGACTTTTTAGCTTTCGAAGGTTATTTTTGTAATTGCGAGCGTGCCAGTAAGGATCAATCAGTCCTTACAGATAATTAATTGCCAATCAATTATCAAACGATTGTGTTTTAGTTCTTTCAACCTCAATGAAGAGGACTTTTACTGGTGGCTTGATTTAGGAGAATTAAGCAAGATAACAATTAAATGAAGAACAATTGAAGCATTTCATAAAAATGAAAAACTTACAATGATCCAAACTCAGTCTCGTAGAGGTTTACAGTAACAATCTACTACTTGAAACTACTCCTGTGAACGAAGTGCAGTGTAGGAATTTAAAGTACAGGAATGTAAAGAACAAGAAATATAAGACTGGAAATATAAAACTAAGAAGGAAATATAAAACTAAGAAGGAAAATAAGTAGAATAAGACTGATTTTTTGGATCCGAGTTTGGGGCTTTTTCTGGGGCCTTCTCTGCTATTTATACTTCTCAAGGATGACCATCGAACTGCAATTCGAACCATCAAACTGCTCCTCCATGATCGCTGATCATGTTGCCTTGTAATTAGCTCCACTATGCCATCACTTGCAGTTGGGCTTCCCTCATAAATTTGAATTTAAATGTGAGTAACCGTTGAAGCCACATCACCTTGTATTTCTTTGTTGATCCACTGCTACTCAGATCTCATAACAACCAAAACTAACTGCCACGTGTACGATCAAGATCGAAGACTTAAATAGTCTTCTTGTATTACCCTTATTCTACCACGCGTCGAGTTGTAATTGGCTTGTACAAAATATGTAGCCAACATTACCCCCCGCACTAATATACCCAATACTTGGTGATATTAGTGGATCAAGGTCTTTTATCCACGTCTTAGAACGTGCATGGGCTTTGCATTCTTCCATAAATGCAACTGTCATTCATCACCTGCATTAAACTCTCCTTCAATCTTTTGAACACTCCTACCACCGTAGTATTCGAACAGACTGATGCACTTCCTATGGCCGAATCAACTTTCTCCTCTATTGATCGAGCACATGAAGAGTCATCTGATGGTACTGTTTTTCCTCGAAAGAACCTCCATGCATTAATTAGCCACCTTTACCCACCTTTCTATATTCAGGTCATGGATGCCTTTGCAAATTATCAACCTTTGGACTACGAACACATTGCCCTTAATCCTTTGATTCAGAAACTTACAAATATGGACATGGGAAGTTCTTCTTCTGATTCATCCTTGGACTACGAACAAGCTGCTCTCAATCCTTTGATTCAGAAAGTCGTAAATATGGACATGAGAAGTTTTTCTTCACAACCCTCTGCATGGGATAAGGCTACAGCTTCTTCTTCCTCTGGGGCTTCTAACTGGTCAAGCTGGTCAAAACCTGAGGTCTGTGATTTAAGGGAGCAAATCAACCATCACTTTGTCGAGTTTACTGACCCATTAGAATTCCCTTCCTATACGCGAAGCTCGGTGGTCTATCCTTACGTGCCTATCGACCGTCGACGCAGTTTAGAGGAGAATCTACTTGTAGCATGGTACACATCCTCCATGCCTACAAAGATAGTGCACACTGCCCGACGTTCCGAAGAGGCACAAGGGTACAATCCGTCGTTCTTAGCCCAGAAGGCGAAGCTTTGCTCTTCTGACTGGCTCGATTATATTAATGCCCTCGTTCCTTCTGCCCTTGCTCATCCTCCTGAAGTAGAGACTTCCATACCTTCTCCTCCGCCAACTCCTTGCTGGACAGAGAAACTGAGGCTTGCCCTTTCTGAGGATAAGGTCTTTCCTCCCTACAAGCCTCCACCTTCTCCTACTCCAGCTGAGCGGAAACAAGCCCAACTTCTGCTTACGGCCTTCTCTTACTTGCCTTTTAATGTCCTTGAGGACGACATCCCTCTCAAGAACCTTCGATGGGCTTGTGACATTCTAACTCGGGGTCATGTCCTCAACCCTCTTGCCCAAGCAGAGCTTCACATGTTTTTGGACCAACTTCCATTGCTCCTCCACTAGCATCGGACCTCTGTGGCCATTACTCAATCTTTGGACCAACTTTCATCCCTTCGAGTTCATGCCCAGTACGAAGCAGAGAACTTCATTGAAGAATTTGAAAGATTCAAGAATAAAGATTCTACGTACCAGGATGACTTGGATATAGACGAGTTGGAACAAGGATTGAGAGAAACAGCATTTGAAATAAAGGCTGGAGAGCTCTTTTATGAAGTGAGAGCACATCAACTTATGCAGCCAATCCTAGAAGAAATAGAGGATAGAATAAAGAAATAATAGAAATTCATTGATCATAGTTGGACCAAATTTCATAATCTTGTTATTTATTCTATTCCCTACTTTTATGAGCTTGAATTTGTACCCAAAGAGGGCCATTCAATGTAATTGCTTTTACTTTAATATAACTAAGACCTTTCTTTGTTCGGCATTGTTTCGTCTTATCTCCATTTGTCTTTAAAAGCAAATTTAGGGCTTCGAACTGGACAATCTTATCCTTCGAATCTCGGTTCAATTGTTTTAAACGAAACACTACAAAAAACCAACGTAAATTTTTCCAATTTATGGAATAAAGTTGACAATTTTGCTGATTTTATTTGGAATCAGTGCTTCGAATTTTAACAATCTTACCTCTTAAAGCTTGTTTTCATCATAACCAACATATGGCCATGGTTAGTATGATTAATCAATTTTAAATTGTCCTTCTTTCCTTCGAACAATAATCCAAAAAATATAGAAGCTCCTTTTGAGGGCTTTACTGTTTTAGTTCAAAAAGACAATCTCTTTTTGTATATATATATAAACCAACTAATGGTTTTGATATTTCGAATACCAATTCCCATCCTTAAGGAGTCTCAAGTTTTGCTTCGAAGGACATCACTCTTATTTAAGAAACCTAAAACAGGTCTTTAATCTCTTTGAAGTGAACAAATACTTGAGCATTCCTACATCCTTAGATATGGAATGTGTTTCGAAGTCGGCTTCTCTGCTTCGAAGCCGTTGTTATTTGACTTTTGGCGCCAAAATCTAGTTTCGAAGCCAATATTTTACTTCGAAGCTGGCATCAACATCTGGGATGTGTCTCTTTCTTCCAAAAATGCCAATATTGAAGGAAATTCTTCGTATTTGTTCTTTGAGCACTTAACGAATTACGCGAACAAATACTTGAGCGTTCTTTCATCCTTAGGCATGGAATGTATTTCGAAGTCGGCTTCTCTGCTTCGAAGCCGTTGTTATTTGACTTTCGATGCCAAAATCTAGTTTTGAAACCAAATATTTACTTCGAAGCTGACATCAACATCTGGGATGCGTTTTTCCCTCCAAAAGTATCAATATTGAAGGAAACTCTCTGTATCTGTACTTTCAATACTTAACGAATTACGCGATACATTTCCCAGATACAAAGGTTTTTAAAACCCTTTGACTTCGTGTCTTGAAATCGCTTGCTCGTTTAACACACAAACTCTCTTCTCTACTGACTCTCTACTCCCTTTCCCAACTTCGTTTTCTGAGAAAACTTTCAAGCAGTGGCTTCTTCTTCATTGAAAGTACCAGTTGTAGAGCGTGCGAGCCCGTCTGTAACCCTAAAAAGGATCATTGAGGCAGAATGTGAAAAGTACAAGGCCGGTGAGAAAAGCGCCATTGATTGACGCATTTTTATCCTTCGACGTCATGAGCAATAGGACTATGTGCTTGGGCCCATCTTCAAGGAGATTCTTACTGAGCTTCCAGCGTTATATCCACGTCTAGAAGACAACTGTCTCCTTTACGAAGGTGGTCTTGACTGGGGGACTTGGAGGATGAACCGTCCTCACCGATGCTGGCCCACGGTGAGACCGGAATGGCAAGAATGGTACGATCGGGTTGTCCCTACTAGGACCTTGGACCTTCAAGAGCTCTGCCTTCTCGATGCCCTTTGACTATCTAGGTTTACCATCTCAGAGGACCGTTTCCTAATTCCTGTTGCCCTTTGCTTCTGGAATTCTGTTTTTAATTTTTTCCAATTCAGATGTGGGATAACGGCCCCCACTGTTCTTGATATCTGCCATCTACTATGATTGTCTCCCATTGGTACCCCCATTGGACCAGATTATCCTGACTTACCAGTTCCCTTTTCCCTCCCCTCCCTTAACTCATCCTACAGTGACTTTGTCAAGGCTGAGAATAGAAGGGAGGGTCCTATAACTGATAGGGAATTCTTTTCTTTCATATTATATTGGCTTTGCAAATTCTTTTTTTGCATTTTTTCTCAAAAAATTATGCCTGAATTTGCCCCTCATGCCAAAGCTCTTGTCCTACAGAAAAAGGTGACCTTAGCCCCATATGTTATAGGTCATGTATATAGAGCTTGTTCTCTTTTCTGTGAGAAACCCTTAGATGCCAATCAATGAGGTCCATTTTAGATACTTCAGCTTTGGCTTTTTGCTTACTTTGCTGAGTTACAGTCTAAGTGCCTTAAATTTTTTGAGCAAAACCCTCTTACTCATGACATGAGGCTAGCCAATGCTTCACTTTATCCTTCTACCTTTGCTTTTTACTTCTCTTTCTTCCACCAACTTCTAGCTTCCCTTTCTTCTTACAGCTTTCGTCCCTTCGAACCCATTATTATTGGCCCATCTTGGTTGAAGAATTTTCTAAGTGATAGGCTCTGTGTTTCTCCTCCTCACAAAGATATATGGGCTTCTATTCTGATCCCCAGAGAGCTATTTATTGGGACTATGAACCCCAGAGCCTACAAATGCATTACTGAGCCTTATTGTCCTACTCAATTTGCCAGACAATTTGGCTTCTCACAAGGGGTCCCAATACCTCTCTGCAGTAACACCAATTTGAGTCTTACTAGCAGGGATTTAAAGGTTCAAAGGTCCAGACTAGAAGAGGCAACTTCTAAGTTCATACAGGACTTAATCGATTTTGAATATATCCCTTTCATTCCTCAAGGTAACCCATTAAAGAGGTACCAAAATTGGTAGGTGACTAACATGGAAGTATATTTGGCCATTGCTCCTCAAGACTTATTGATAATGCTTTATGTGCCCCAATCTAAGCCCAAAGGAGCTGGAGCTACCACTTCTTCCACTGTTCTTACCACTTCAGTTCCTGTACCTGCCACCAGACAGTCTACTTCTACTGCTTCTACTCCTCCTAAAGTTACTCGGGCTGCTTCTAAAAAAGGTATATACCCTTGTTTCTTCTGCTTTTTTGCCTCTTTTTTTTTTTTATAATGCTTCTTAGCCTTATCTTTAGTTCTTCTTTTGTGAAGGTGGTGCAGGTGCTTCACAGAAAGATTCTCCTCAGAAGACCCAAGCTTTACAGCTCCTCAGGAGCAAATAGCAAAAGAAGAAAAGGAAACTCTTGCCTGATCCTGAGAAGGAAGCACCTGTAATTCAATTAGCAGAAGAAGAAGAAGAAGAAGATGAAGATCAAGAGCAAGAGACACTGTTACAAAGAAGAAAGAGAGCAACTGTCTCTTCTTCTGATTTGGCTCAAAATCCCACTCATGAGACAACTACCAAAGTAGTAGCAGAAGAACTCACTTTCTGAAGAATCTGAAACCCAGATTGAAGAGAGAGAAATTGAGAAGGAGCAGGCAATACCAATACAGAGGAAAAAGAGAAGGAAGATGATTGTCTCCCCTTTTGATTTGGTTGAAGACCCTATTCATGAGGCAGCTGCCAAGGCAGTGGAGCAGGAACATTCTAAGGCCATAATTGTTTTTGAGAGAGCTGAGAAGAGACAGCAGTAGTAATTCTTAAGAGATGAAGCTGCTGCTGCTGATGCAATCCAAAGGGAAACTGCAAAAATGTAACATATTTCCGAGCACTATTCCCTTCGTAGCTCTCCTATTGTTGCTATCACTTCTGAAACAAGTAACTTCTTTCAAGCCTCTACTGTTTTTCCTTGTCAGATTTTAGGTACTGAGACTTGACATTACTTTGCACTTCTATTTTTGCAGCAACAACTACTGAGCCTGTTCTTCCAATAAGGACTACCTCAGTTTCAGTTGAAGTGGAACCAGCTCAAGATGTGGAGAACATTCAAATAATTATGCCACTTCTAGGCCCTATATTTTCTATACCCTTCCTAAGGCCAAGTATTCCTGCATCACTTTCTTTTGGCTTAACTCCATATCTTCCTTACTTGTCTTTTGACCTATCTCAATTCAATTCTTTTTCGAGCCTTGCTTTTCCTTCTCCTCTTAAGGAAGTTCCAGCTATTACCTTCTCTTTGATGGTAGCTGACTCCCCTATGGAGGGTGTTGGCAGCTCTCCAATTTGTAGTTTATTACCTTTGCCTAGTTTCAGCCCTTCTTCCCTTGATTTATTGGTGGCTAGAACCATAGAGACTGCTGAAGATGCTTCACATATTTCTCCTATCCCAATGCAGTCCTTTGTGCCTTCCACCAAAGCCCTTTCCGTCCCCTTCATGTCCACAGATGAGATAGACATTTTTGAAGCAAGACTAGCTAGAAATTGGTTGATTCCTTGCTAGAAATTTTTGAGAGCTCTTCTTCCAGTAATAAGCCTTCTTCACCTCTGATAGACTTGGACAATTGCCTGGAGCTATTGACATCTTTTTCGAGGATTCCCTTCGAGGCCTTAGAGAGACCTATACTAAGAAATGACTTCCTTCAGTGCTGCAAAATTGTTGAGCAATCTGACATGACTGTCTCAAGCCATTTATCCCAAGCTACAGCCACTATTGACTTCTATATCAACATTTGCCATGTTGCCAAGGCTGCAGAGGAGAAATTGGTTTAAGATTAGAACTTTGTTTCCACAGTGCACACTGAAGTATCAGAACTAAAGGAACAACATTCTTCTGTTTCCCACTTTCGAACTCAACTACTAGAGAAGAAAGCTCAACTTGAGGAGGAGCTATCTGCAGTGAACCAGGCCTTAATCCGAACTGACACCAAACTGCAGATCACCAACCAAGGACTGGCTAATCGAAAGGAGGAAATAGCCACAGCCATCCAGTTGTTCTCATCATTTAAGAATAGAACATCCATTGTAAAAGAACAACTGAGACATTGTAATGATTTATGGGCCAATTTATGGCAGAATGTAATCAATTCTTTATGAAAAACAAATTCTTACTTATCATTTGAGTATTCTCGTGTTCGTGTACTTAATATTTATTTTATTCCTTGTTTTTCCCAAATGGTTGGAAAATAAGGTTTCAAATATCTGCCATTAATCTTTTTGGGATGTATATATCCATTCAAATTTCTCAAATGGTATGCTCCAAAAGGCAGGACTCTATGAATTTGATATGGTCCTTCCCAATTAGGTGACCATTTGCCAAACTTATGGCTTTTAATCCCTATTGGGAATATTGTCTTCCATACCAAATCACCTTCATCAAAGCCAATGTATTTGACTTTTTTGTTATAATTTTTAGCTGCTTTATTCTTTTGGAAAAGAATGCTATTTAATGCCAGAATTCTAGCTTCATCTATGCTCTCTAATTCCAAGCACATACTCTGATGGTATTGCTCAGGATCTAACTGGTCTTGGCATCTTACTCTCAAGGACTTGACATTAATTTCCACAGGTAACACTGCATCATTCCCATATACTAAGGCATAAGGAGTGACTCATGTGCTTGACCTTAGGGAAGTTCTATAAGCCCACAATACATCCAACAATAAGTTATGTCAATCTCTAGGATTGTCTTCCACAACCTTTTGTATTCCTTTTTTCAAGGATTTATTGGATGATTCAGCTTGACCATTGGCTTGTGCATAATAGGGGGTGGAATTAACAAGGCTAATTCTAAATTCTGCCATAAAAGACTTCACCATTTTCTCATCGAATACCGTCCCATTATCAACAGTTATAGTCTGTGGGATACCAAATATATGGATTAAATCCTTAATGAATCCAATGAACTCAGTTTGGTCTACAGCTTTGTATGGCTTAGCTTCGACCCACTTAGTGAAGTAATCAGTGGCCACCAAAATGAAACAATGATACTTCGAAGAAGGTGGGTGTATTTTCCCCATCATGTCCATGGCCCATCCTCTAATTGGCCAAGGCTTCACTACTGCATGTAAGTCAGTTATGGGCACATGCCTTATTGTGCCATGCTTTTGACATGCCTGATAACCCCTTGCATATTCTATGCAATCCTTAAGGATAGTTGGCCAATAGTAGGAATGCCTTCGAAGCAACCATCTTATCTTCACACCAGGCTGATGAGCACCACAGATGCCTTCATGAACCTCAGCCATAGCTGTCAATGCTTCTTTTGGGCCTAAACATTCCAGCAATAGACCATCTCCCCCCCCCCTTTTGTAGAGAGTATTACCATATATCATGTATTACATAGATTGCAATTTAATTTTTCTACTGACCTTCGAAGATGGGCCAGCCAAATACTGCATTATTGGATGCCTCCAATCTTGTTCTTGTAAGTCATTATGATTGACTTCCAAGACTACATTCCTTTTATTTAAGGGTGGTATTAATTTCTGAAATGTTGTTTGGCTTATGTCCCTTTGAACATTATCCATTCTCTTGAAATTCGAAACTTTCTGAGCCACATCATTAGCTCTATTATTCAAGAATCTTGGGACATGAGTTACATTTATTATTTGAAATTGAGAAAGCAGATGTAATGCAACAACATAGTATGGCAACATGCTTATACTTTGACATTTGAAAATCCCTTTCACTTGGTTAACCACCAATTGAGAATCTCCAAATATGTCAACTGCATGAACTTGCAATCCAATAAGAATTTCCAGTCCCACTATTAAGGCTTCATATTCAGCTTGATTATTAGAACAAGTAATCTCATCTACCCTGAAACCATGTGTGGTTTCTACTCATTGTGGTGATTTAATCACTATACCAATTTCAATTAGACCATTGACTTTTGATCCATCGAACCACATTTGCCATGGCTCAACACTAGCCATACCAAGTTTCATTATTTCTTGGCTTTCTATTTGAGATAGATGATCTACCAAGAAATTAGCTAAAACTTGTCCTTTTACTGCCTTTTGGGGAACATATTCTAAATGGAATTCTGATGAGGTTAGTATCCATTTGCCAATTCTTCCCCTCAACATAGGTCTAGATAACATATACTTAACCAAATCTGTGGTTGCAATTACCAAGACAGTTGTAGGCAAAAGATAATATCTTAATTTTATTGTAGCAAAATACAATGCAAGGCACAGCTTTTCTACAGTTGAGTATTTGCATTCACAAGAATTTAAAAACCTACTAAGGTAATAAACAGCTTGCTCCTTGCCTTCTTCATTGTCTTGGGCTAAAAAAGCTCCCAATGAATCCTCTGCTGCAGCTATGTATAACTTCAAGGGCTTTTCACCCTTTGGTGGCATTAGCACTGAAGGGTTGGCCAAGTAGGCTTTGATTCCTTTGAAAGCAATTTGATGCTCTGCTGTCCACACAAATTCTTTTTCATCTTTTAGCCTTACAAGGAAGAAAAGACTTTAGTTTTCCCTGCAGTGTTAGAAATGAATCTTCGAAGAAAATTAACCTGTCCAAGGAACTTTTGTAACTCTTTCTTACTTGATGGAGGTCTGGCTTTAATGATGGCTTTGGCTTTATTCTGATCAATCTGTATTCCTTTTTGGTGTACTATATAGCCCAAGAAGTTTCCAGATGATACGCCAAAAGCACATTTAAGAGGATTGAGTTTACACTTGAACTTTCTCATTCTTTCAAAAGTTGCTTCTAAGTGAAACAGATGGTCCTCCATAGATTGGGATTTAACTATAATGTCATCAATATAACAGTCTAAATACCCACCAATGAGGTTATGAAAGATAGTGTTCATAGCCCTCTGATATGTAGCCCCAGCATTCTTCAGGCCAAATGGCATTTTAACCCATTCGAAGGTGCCAATATTCCCAGGACATCTGAATGCTGTCTTGTAAACATCCTCCTCTGCAATGCAGATTTGGTTATAAACCAGAGTGCCCACCCATCATTGATAAAATTTGATACCCTGCTAAACTGTCTACCAACAAATCTACTATAGGTATGAGATACTCATCTTTTGGAGTTGCTAGATTTAAGTTTCTGAAATCAATGCATACCCTCATTTTACCATTCTTCTTAACTACAGGCACAATATTGGATAGCCATTCAACATACCTGGCTGTCCTAATAAAGCCTGCCTTGAGTAGTCTAAGAATCTCCTCCTTAACTTTCTGAATCACTTCTGGACTTATTCTTCTTGATTTTTGCTTGTATGGCTTGAAATTAGGCCTCATGGGGAGCCTATGTTCCACTAATGATCTATCCAATCCTGGTAGTTCATTATAAGACCATGCAAAACAATCTTTATATTTTTTCAGAACAACCAAAACTGGTCCCTGTCCAAAGCATTCAAACAAGCACTTATATAGATGGACTGTTGTATAGAACCTTCTCCAAAATTGACTTCTTCTAATGGGTCTTGTATCTGAGAACTTACTGAAACTCATTCTTTGATCCCTCCTGGCTTTGAAGCAATTTTGCTTTGTTCTGCTCCCAGATTCTTTGATTCAACATCTTTACCCTTCTCCTCATAGACAAAGTCTGTCCATAAGGCTTCTTCTTCCTGTATCTCCTAGACTTTTGTTTCAATATCCAATGTACAGTATTTATCAAGGGCCAAAACTCTGGCTTGTTACTGCTTCTGCTTGCAGCCAATTACCATGGCTTCTTTCTCTTGCTCCTGCACTTTCTGGACTATTGATTTTACATCCAATGTTGAGAACTCAATTAGAGCCAAAGACTTGGCTTCTAGCACTTCATCTCTTTACCTACAACCAGGCATCATTGTCATCTTTAACGACAACCTCTTTATCAGCACTCTCCTGGACTAAGTGTTTCAGGTGTGTCACTTCTTCATCAGCCGTCACTTCGGCTGAGCCATCAGGTTTCCTTAGTATACTGAGTGGTGTCACTCCCTCAATATACAATTTGGTCTCTGTGAAGTCTGCACAGGCTATGAAAGGTTAAGGATCTGCATCAATTTTCTTTGTCTCTCCATTGCCCAAGGCCATCATTATTTTATGAAGCAAAGAGGAAGGCACACACTTGTTAGTGTGAATCCAATCTCTACCAAGTAAAGCATTGTACTAAGCATTGCTGTTGATAACGAAGAATACCGTCATGCAGTCCCTGGTTCCCACACTCAGGTTGATGGGCAGAATTCCCTGAGTCATCTGCTTGTCTCCAGCGAAACCAGCAATGGTTGTGCTGGTTGGGATTAACCTGGGGTTCCTTTTCCCTAGTTTCTTCAAGGAAGATTTTGATAGTAAGTTCACCGCTGCCTCGTTATCTATCAAGACTCGGTTCAATTGTATCCTATCGAAGAAGGCCTTAATATACAAAGGCTTGACATGCTGTGTCATAGAATTCGAGGGATACTCAAAAGGATATGAGAGGTTAATACTCACCTCTTCTTCACTCTCATATTCAGTTTCTATTGGGGTAGCCATTCCGGATTCATCTTGCACCATACTCACTTGTGAGTCTTCACTAGAGACTAGAATTGGGTCAATCTCTTGCTCCTCTTGGTTCTCATCTCTAGCTTGGAATTCATGTGGTAGTATGTGTACCATATTCACTGACACTGAGCCAAATTGAATGGCTGGCTGTGCTTGTTTCTCCTCTTGGCCACGTTGTTTAGTTACTTCAGAAACATCCTCCATGCTGCATTCTGGTACATCATTACTAACAGACTCCTTCGAATGGTCTTCTCCGACTGGCTTTTCAACCAAAAATGTTTGCTCAGCCATGAAGGCTTCGAACATTTCTTCCTCAACCAATCCTTTCTGGCCTAGGCCAACTTCTTCTTCTGTCTCGCTATTACTCTCCATCAAAGCCTTCTCCAATCCTGCTAAACTAGACTTCTCTCTGGCTTTTAGTTCAGAGTGAACTTTGGCCAACTGTTCTCTGTTGCAACCCATTTTGCCTTAGAGAGTTGGTTTTGGAGTATGGTCTGACTTTGGATTCTTCTTTCCTTATGTCTGGACCAATGAAGAGCTCTCTCCACTTTCTTTCAAGTCTTGCTGGTACTGAGTGTACCTACGCTGAATTTTCCTCATTTGTGATCTAGAAATTATGAGGACCATATCTGGTTCCTTTGTCTTTGGGTGTTTAAGCAATACCCAATTATTTGGAGCTACCAAAGGAGGTTTGACCATCCTACCTTGGTTTCTAATTACATCTTTTTGGGTAAACACTTCCTTATGTTTGTTCTGCATCACAAACCAATTTGGAACTCCAGGTACCCACGAACTTAGTGACCCAGTTGTTGAATTGCTTCTTTCTTCCTTCGAAGCCACCTTCGAAGCTGGCTGTGAAGGCCACTGCTTGGCCCTGACTTCATGCTTTGGGCCTAACTCAGGCCTTCGATGAAAATATCCATTTTCTGTCCTACGTGAGGCTAGTCTAGGGGGCCAATCTCTGGCTTTGATCCCATAAACTGAACCTTTCTCCAGTCTCCTCTCAGAATGACTGCTTTCCATTCTATAATAATTAGGTGGCCTAGACTCATATAAAGGCCTCTTACCTTTAGAATGCATTCTATCGGCTGTTGGTTCAACCACTGATGGCTGCTGCCTAATATCAGATGGATATGGCCTTTTTTATACGCATTGGTTGGTTTAGGACGTCTCTGCACATCCCTGTAATATTGCTTCCCATCAATTGGAAGCCTTTTCAACCACTTATAGTTCAGTCTGCACCTGGGACACATCCTTTGTATTATGGCTGCCTCTAAAGAATCGTCATCCAGTGCTTCTTCATCAGAGTCTTCCCTCTGGTGTGAGAAATCTTGTCCAATAGCTGACAGATTTCTAGTGTCTTTCTTGATAGTTGTCTGGTTGGTAACATGCATCTACACATTGACTTCTTCTAATTCTTTCAAGGACAAACTCTGAAAGTCTGGCATAATGACATTGGTTGCCACCTCTCCAATTTCTGGAAATGGATTACCGTCGATCCCCATGGCCTTTTCTGCTTTGGTTGAGAATTTCAAACTTCCTTTCCGAATTTGTTCTTGGATCCTGTCTCGAAAAACAATACAGTTCTTAGTCGAGTGAGACCAAGAATTATGCCACTTACAATATACTTTTCCTTTAAGTTCATCTGGAGATGGAATTTTGACTCCTTTTAGTAACTTAAGGAAGTTGGCCGCAAGCAAATGATCAAAAATGTCATCTGCCTTAGTTAAATCGAAAGAGTATTTCCTGTGAAGGTCTTTCTTTTTAAATTGCTGGTCAATTGTTGTATCTTTATGGATTAATGCTTCACAGATCACAGGTTCTTTCCCCACAATCTCTACTGCATCGATCTCATAATTAGGATCTCTATAATATGTCTTGTACGATGCATTATTTCGATCTTGTTCCTCCTCTAGTAATGTTTCGTACCTAGACACCTTATAAGTGAGTTCCACTAAATCTCTGAACTTAGTTGAGTCAAACTTCTTTCGAAGTCTAAACTCTAAGCCATTTTGAGCCAATCTCACAAATTCTGGCTCTAGCAGGATGACTCTACATTTATTTTGAGCCCTTTTAAATCTGGCAATAAACTGAGTAGCTTTCTCATCAGGCCTTTAACTCAATCTTACCAAGTCTGCCATGGAAACCTTTGGCTCCGATTGGAAGAATTGGGCATGAAATGCCTCTTCCATTTGTTGCCAAGTTTGGATAGAGCCAGGTGTAAGGTTAATATACCATACAAATGCTCCCCCAGTTAGGGAATTTGGGAATAACCTTAACTTCATATAGTCATTATTAGTAAATTCACCGCATTAAGCAACAAATATAGCAATGTGCTCTACTGTTGATTGGTTTCCATTCCCATAAAAAATGGCAAAATCTGGTATCCTGAAACCTCTTGGGTATTCATGTACCCTATCTACCCATTCTGGGTATGGTTTCTTGTAGACAGGAGTCTGGACCCCTTGAGCCATCGGTCCACACATCTCTCTAACAATGTCAGCAATTTGGTCCCTAGGGACATATTTTGTGCCTGCTGAACCACTACTGGAGGGACAAACACAGGATTTGGTGGACAACCTTGTGCCTGTGGTCCTCTTGGTCTATAAGGTGCTATATTTGGGACTGGTTGTCCTTGTGGTGCAGGTTGCTGTTGGGGGTGTGGGTAACCCCTTTGAGCCTGTCTTGCGAAAGGACCTACGAAAGGTGCTGGAATAGGTGTTGTGTCTCTTCCATTTGTAGGAAAACTTTCCAACCCCCCAGGTATAAATTCGAACAAGGGATTAGTGAACCCCATTGTGCTAGGTATGGCTTCGAACATGGGATTTGGAACCATTCTTATGCCATTTCCTTATACTGGGCCAGATCCACCAAATTGCATGGCTTCATTGTTAAGTACTGAGGCATTTCGACCTGCTATAGGCCTCGGAATAGGTCCGTACCAAGACTGAGGTGATGGTCTTTCATAGTCCTGATTACTAGTTTGACCATTAGAATGTCCATTAACTTGCATAGGCTGTTTATCTCTAGCCAATTTTTGCTGAGGGACATTTGAAACTTCTTCCATGTGTCTTGCGTTTGTTAGTTGGTGGTTATTCATTCGATCCAAAAAGGATGTTGCCCACCTTTCCATTGTGTTCATAAATTGCTGTCCCATAGCATCTACTAGGCCACCCCATGGATTTATTGGCTGAGTAGATGGAACAGTGGATGGCCCAATTCCTTGGTCTCGTCCAATATTATGAACACGTGGTACTTGTTATGAAGTGCTGGTCTGTTCGACCATAGGTTCTGATAAAATGAGAGTTTCCACAGGATGTGTTATCACATTATCCTCTAGATTAGGTATCTCTACCTCTTCTTTCACGCCTTCTTCCAAGCGTTTATTTTCTCCTTATTTTCTACGTCTAGCCATTTCAATTAGTCTCATTAGGCATGCCAAAAATATATGTTGGCTTTTTGGCTTTCGAAGGTTATTTTTGTAATTGCGAGCGTGCCAGCAAGGATCAATTAGTCCTTATAGATAATTAATTGCCAACCAATTATTAGATGATTGTGTTTTAATTCTTTCAGTCTCAATGAAGAGGACTTTTACTGGCGGCTTGATTTAAGAGAATTAAGCAAGATAACAATTAAATGAAGAACAATTGAAGTATTTCATAAAAATGAAAAACTCACAATGATCCAAACTCAGCCTCGTAGAGGTTTACAGCAACAATTTACTACTTGAAACAACTCCTATGAACGAAGTGTAGTGCAGGAATTTAAAGTACAGGAATGTAAAGAACAGGAAATGTAAGACTGAAAATGTAAAACTAAGAAGGAAAATAAGTAGAATAAGACTGGTTTTTTGGATCTGAGTCTGGGGCTTTTTCTGGGACCTTCTCTGTTATTTATACTTCTTAAGGATGACCATCGAACTGCAATTCGAACCGTCGAACTGCTCCTCTATGATCACTGATCATGTTGCCTTGTAATTAGCTCCACTATGCCATCACTTGCAGTTGGGTTTCCCTCCTAAATTTGAATTTAAATATGAGTAACTATTGAAGCTACATCACCTTGTATTTCTTTGCTGATCTACTGCTACTCAGATCTCGTAACAACCAAAACTAACTGCCACGTGTACGATCAGGATCAAAGACTTGAATAGTCTTCCTGTATTACCCTTATTCTGTCACGCGTCGAGTTGTAATTGACTTGTACAAAATATGTAGCCAACAAACATAATTTAAGAAGTTTTTAGTATTTGTAATGTAATTAATGAGTGAGGTCAATAATAATGTCATAATTATTATTAGTACATTAGTTAGTATACTAATTAGTACATGTATCACCACCGATTAATAAATCATCAAATCAATTAACAGTTTTTAATGATATTAGAAATGTATTTCAATTAACAATTTAAGTAATTCTATTATTTTATAGGAGAGTAATTATAAATTTTATTTTTTTAGTTAATTATGTTAAATAAATTTTTTTAACAAAGAAATGTTTATAATTTTCTAAATTATAAAAAATAATCTGTATTTTAAGCAAATTTTGTATTTATAACTTACCCTATTTTTAAATAGAAAATTGGAAACTTACAAAATTATATACTATTGGCTGCGATTTAACCGCCCGAGTCCACCGACTGGCCGAGATTACATATATAACTCCATGTCACCCCTCGCTCTCTCTCATCACTCTCTTTCATCCTCCACATTTGTCCTCTGAGAGCTTTCTCATCTCAGTCGATCATCACTGTGTATATGTGTAATACATACTTCATATACATATCTATACACAGAGATACATAGTTCTACATACACAGATATATATATACATTATAATATATATATGATATGATATGATAATGAGAGGTCATGATCGGATAAATCCAATCTTACCGGACGAGTTGATCCTCGAGATCTTCCGTCACCTCGGCTCGAAGCCCAGCCGCGACGCCTGTTCCGTCGTCTGCAAGCGGTGGCTCGACCTCGAGAGGCTCAGCCGCGACACCATCCGAGTCGGCGCCTCCAACAACCCTGACGCTCTTGTCAAGCTTCTGGCTCGCCGCTTCATCAATGCCAAGAACGTTTACATCGACGAACGACTCTCGATTTCTCTCCCCGTTCAATTCGTAAGTCTCTCTTTTTTTTTTGGTTTTTAGTTTTGATTCAATTCGGAGTTGTTTTGGTTTTGAATTGTTTCAATTCGTCGTTAGATTATGTTACGCGAATTGGGGTGCTTGATTTCGAGCTTTAAATTGAAAATTTTTGCGAAGATGGGTAGTAATTTTAGGTTTCAATTTCTGTCAAATTGGGGTATTAGGGTTATGTGATTCAGTTTAGGAAGTTGCATTTAGAAATTTTTGTATATTTGGATATGGTCAAGGAATCAGTTGAATAATTTAAAATTCGTACTCAGATGCAGATGAAGAATCGAAAAGACTTGAACTTTAGGTTTCCCCAATTTCAGCAAAAGTTGGGAATTTGGAGGGAGTTGAAGCGGGGAGGGGGACAAAAAATCCATTCTTGACCCCTTTCCTCTGTCTGTGTTCTTTTTTTCGTTAGGGGAAGGGGGCAGATGCATATTGAATATGCCATAACCTTTGATCCCAAAGGAGGTATCATCTGTGTAGGCGGCCATGTGAACTGAGAAGCTGAAAGACAATGCCTATTTGTTCCTAACGAAGTCTGACCACACTCCCAACCTAACATTCTTTAATAAAAAGTTACTTACAAGCACTGATGGTGGAAGATAATGTGGAAATTCTATTATAGTGTTGGAAATTAGTTTCCTAGTTGAACAGAGTCCTTTTGTCTTGGCGGATGATCTAGTTTTGTCTTATGTTGTACTACCACATCTTGAGCAAGATGACTTGGATTTCAGACCATCCTGTATGGTTTTATCATCTCAAAATATAATCTCAGACCATGCCTAAACCCAGACAAGATAGGTGTTCTGTCTCTTTGAGGCTGTCCACTTGAATCTTGTTTCACTGGTTTGCTCTACCAAAAGACTTTTTGTCTGTTGAATTACATGCTGCTGTGTCTGTCATCACTAAAACATCTTTAACATGGGCATGCCATTCTTCACCAAGTGCAGTTATTGCTCCATCTTTGTTGCACGTCTCTAGTATTTATTTTTTTCTTGTGCTGACTGATGTTGTATCTATCTCTAGCATTGGCTTTTGTTGCTACACCATAACGTTAACTCCACCAGCTCATTTGATGAGTACATTGTTTCTTAATTGTAAATACTAAACATTTTTATCTAGAAAGCATCACTGTCACCAAGTTATGCTGTGATTTCATCCTGCCAATCCCTTCACTCTTGCTTAGTTATATGGGCAGCAACTCTCCAGCCCCTTTTTTTATAATAATTACGTCTGGACGATGAACAATAATGTCTTATTGTTGGGAGAACTTTAAAAAAAAAAACAATGGTGCTAGTGCACTGGTTTATTGCAGGGAAAATGATTCAAGTGTTATGTGTTTATTTGATCCATTTTTTTTTTTTTTGATTGGCAAGTTTCTTTGATCCATTGTTTATATGAACTTATTTCCCAGGGAAATGTGTATTCAGTGATAACTAATTCACTGGATGTGTAAAATGTTTCCTCTTACGCAGGGAAGAAGACGTGGTGGTGATCCATCTGCACTTTCATCCCTAAATCTTAACCATGCAACTGAGAAAAGTGGGTCTGAAGATGTTGAAATGGACTCATACTGTTTATCAGATGCTGGTCTGACTGCTGTGGGTGAAGGATTTACAAAACTTGAGAAGCTGAGCCTTATCTGGTGCTCTAATGTGACAAGTGCAGGGTTAAAATCTATAGCTGAGAAGTGTAGTTCATTGAGATCTTTGGATTTGCAGGTGAACATCTAGTTATCAAACGTGAATTTCTTGGTGTTGTCTGAGTTGTTGATTTGTACTTCTTGTTTCTTGAACCATCGTTAATATAATTGAGCACTACTTCAGATTATGGTGTGCGCATGATTAGTTCAACTCATTTAGAGCTGGTCGTAATACCATTGGATCCTCAACAGACATGTAAGCTATTCTGCCTAAGTAGGTTACAGGATCAACTCTGTGTAGGGGGGAACTCCTCTACCAGAGGGAAGAAGTGCTTTATTATCTCCATGATATATTTTAATGGAAGGACAATAACTTTACTAGCTTGGTCTCAGCTTCTCCTTGATGCCTTAGACCATCATCATAAATGAATGCTGTGTTGGTTGTAGAGGACTATGGGTATGTGTGGACTTTGCATGAAGCTTGATTACATTTTCTAGATTGGCTTGTTGAGGGAAATCTTCATAGGTTAAGTGCTAGTCATTTACGAGACTTAAAGATTTCTAAACTTATGTTTTTTTTTTTTGGCACAATTGTCCAGGTCATTAGACTGTTTTGAAACTAATGCTACCGAGATTGCTGTCTTTGTTGGTCCCTTAGATTGACTACAGCTTTGATACCGATTTCTTATCTGAAAGGTTGCCAGTGCTTATACAGGGATTTCTTTGATGCCAATTTTTTAATCAAAATATATTATTTATGAAAATGAATAGAAGTGGACTGGACAAAGTGCATAGAAGGGGACTGCCTTTTCGTTTGAGAGGCCCAGCAAGGCTGCAACTTCTTTTATGTTACTGTGTGTAGTCTGTGTGGGGGTTTGTTTTGATTATAATGGAGCTAGTTTATTTACTTTGTAGGTTTATATCACTTCGTCAGAAGATACCAACTCATTTTTTTCTTACTTTTTCATTTTTTAATGTATATACTTCAGTTTCAAATTTTGGAATTGTATTTTACATATTTTGGCTTGTGGGTTAACTGACTGTAACCTTTTGTGACTTGTTTAGTGGAATTTCATGTGAATTGTGTCTCTCTGGAGATTGATTGATATCATGCCTAGGCATGGATTGAGATGTTACTGTTCCATCATTTCATACAGTATTGATATCCAAGTTTATGTCGTGGACTTATGAAGCATGGACACTCCAAAATCGGTGCCGTAGTGGTGTCCGACACGGGGACACGGCAAGGACATGTACGGGACACGCTAGATGGCGTGTCCCTTTAATTTAATGCTTTTTTTGTAGGGGACACGGCGGGGACACGTGTTCCATATTGGGACACGGCATGGGATACAGTGGGGACACATGTGTCCATATCAGGACACGGCATGGGACATTGCAGGGCTCACTTCTTCTTCATTTCTTCTTCTTCTTCTTCTTTTTCCTCTCTTATTTAGGGTTTTTGTGAAGAATATTGTTGGATATTGAATGTTTTTCCCTTCTCATTTTAGTTCTTGTTATCATTTATTTTGACTTTTTTATGAATGGATGATCTATTAATTTGTTTAAATGTAATGGTTATATTTATTGAATTAATGTTACTATATTAGTGTTAATTTTGATTTAGGATGAATGTAATATGAATCTACATAATACATAAAAATATATGCAAAAAATAAATAAAAATTCACCTTGTCCCTTGCCATGTCCATATACCCATTTTTCGAAAATTGCCGTGTCCGTGTCCGTGTCCGTGTCCGTGCTTCATAGTCGTGGACTAATATGAATGTGTATGTAGATATGTTCATCAAAGTTTGTTTTGTTCCATTTAAGTTTTCACAGCTCATTGGACGTTGTATTTTGTTATTTATCGGCTTCCACCAACCCCTATTACTGTATTACGGTTAAGCAGGCCTTTGGTAATCTCGGATTATTGGTTGGTCACCTCTCTAATCCCTTGGGGCGGGGGTTGGGTCGTGACATTGGGTTTGGGTTGGTTGCTGTCGATAAACTGTCTGCAATAATTCTGCTCCCGCTCTTTATACGTGTCAGGTTTTGATGCCTATTTTCCCAGTATTTAAGATACATCTTGGGAGGCCTTTCAAGGGGTTACTTTATTCTATTAATTTACTTTATAGTTCACAAAGCTGTTTCATATATGATGCTTATATTTTTTTTCCCTGTTAGTCTGGTTTTTCAATTTCTCTTTAGATCCCTTTTTCTATCTAGTTTTGTGCATCATATATTCACCAACTAAAGTCTAGAGTGTTCACAAAGTTTTTTTTTCAAGGGTTGCTATGTTGGAGACCATGGTCTAGCTGCTGTTGGGGATTGTTGTAAGCAAGTTGAAGATCTGAATTTGCGTTTTTGCGAAGGCCTGACAGATAGAGGGTTGATTGAGTTAACCATCGGTTGTGGGAAAACTCTAAAATCTCTTGGAGTTGCAGCTTGTGCAAAAATAACTGATGTTTCCTTGGAAGCAGTAGGATCTCATTGCAGATTTCTTGAGACGTTGTCATTGGACTCGGAGTTCATCAACAACAAAGGGGTCCTTGCTGTGGCAAAAGGATGTCGTCTTTTGAAAGTTCTGAAGTTGCAATGCATCAATGTCACGGATGAGGCACTGGAAGCTGTTGGAATTTTCTGTTCATCATTGGAGCTGTTGGCTCTTTACAGTTTCCAGAGGTTTACTGACAAGTTAGTCATTCTTCCCCCATTTTTTTTTTTTTTTTGGCAAGCCCTTATTAGTATTTTGACGTAATCTTGGAATAATCAATTACTCTCTCTCTCTCTCTCTCTCTCTCTCTCTCAGATTGTCTCTTTAGATTAGTTTGTCTTGAAATAAGCTCTGGAGCCCCTCCTCAAGTTGCATTTTCTGTTCCCTCCCCCCTCCCCCTTTTATGTTATGGCTTCTATGAAGACATTAAAGGCTTTGAGGAAGAATCTCGGTTTAACCACTTGCTTTAAGCATCTGCCTACTTCAAAAGCGTATGCTATGAGCATTTAAAAAAGGAAAAAGGAAGAGAGAAACATGAACTCTTTTCTCTCATTCTTAAGTCTCTATATATTGAGAAATTGACATCATCAACATCTTTTTTCTGGCTGTTGTTTTCAGTATGATTTTGCAAAGAGATGCAACATATAACCTAGGACATGCTTGAAATCATTTTCTTTCTCCTATATTGCAGAAAATATGAAATTTTGGCCTCTATACAATTTTCTAAAAGAAGGAAAAGAATTTCTTTTCAGCATGCTCATTTGGAAGTTTTCTGTTTGTGTGTCCAGGGGTCTGAGTGCTATTGGAAAAGGGTGTAAGAAGCTAAAAAATCTTACTCTAAGTGATTGCTATTTCTTAAGTGACAACGGTTTGGAAGCAGTTGCAGCTGGTTGCTCTGAATTAACACATCTTGAAGTCAATGGGTGCCACAATATTGGCACAAGTGGACTAGAGTTTGTGGGAAGATCTTGCACGTACGGTTTGATGTCATTAATTTATTTCTAAATTATTATTAATGTGTTGCAACCTGACACCTCATTGATGAATGGATATCTGCATTCAGATTAGCCTTGTTAACTAATGAGGGTATGAATCCTGCCGTGGATTATCTTGCATCCTGAACCATACATGTCCTTCCTTAGATGCCATTCCTATTGCTACTCCCTAGAAATGGAGGGTGTGGGAGGGATAGTTTGAGTACTTACCTAAAATTTGTGCATAATGGCTGCTCTTAGACTTGATTTGCATACTCATGGCATAACAGCTCAGGCTTCTACCACTGACAGGAAAAAATATTCATATAAAATGCATTTTTTTCCCCTATTTTTTGACTTGCCATATTGCAAGTGTTAAGTCACGCTTTGTTTGGCTTTGGCTAATTATCACCACTTTTATATTATTCAAAATTTTCTGACACTGTTCGTCTGTTAATACTTCCCTCCTGATTTAATTATTGGTCTTGATCAAATACTGCAGACGCCTTTCAGAGTTAGCTTTGCTGTATTGCCAAAAGATAGGTAATTTTGCCCTTTCTGAGGTTGGCAGGGGCTGCAAACACTTGCAAGCTCTCCACTTGGTAGATTGCTCAAGTATTGGGGATGATGCCATATGCAGTATAGCTGCAGGCTGCAAGAACTTGAAAAAACTTCACATTCGTCGATGTTATGAGGTATTTGTTTCACCTAATCATTTTCTGCTTGCATCACTTCCTTTAAAATTAAATCTTTGGTGATGAACACGATCTCATAGTTGTTTGGATTATATTTGGCATTTGTTTGCATGCTTCAAATTGTCTTCTTCTGGGAATACCTGATGTATGTTTTGGTTGTTCTGCATCCAAAATTTATATGCACACAAAATGTTACAATACGGTTGTGTTTTGGGATGATGGTGGAAATAACATTGTATTATGTAGTGATGTTCATATTCAGCACATCTGTGGTTGTATATAACTCCTGCGAATATTGTTCTTAGATGTTCAGAACTATTCCTTCCCCATCTGCCAGTTGTTTATTTTTTGTGATACAATAGCTACCATGTTTCGCTTGCGAACTAAGAATATTTTAGCAAGTCTTTGGCTTTCTAGAGGGAAGTAGCATATCTTTGGAAACTACTGTTAAATGACCTACAACTTAATTTTTCTGTTAGTTAAAATCTGCAATTTCAATGACTTGCGCTTCTTCCTGTAAAGACATCATGCTTCAGTTATTAATTTGGTTTACTTTGTTGTGTCATTAATAGGTTGGGAATAAGGGAATCATAGCTGTTGGTGAGAATTGTAAATTCCTTACAGATCTTAGCCTTCGGTTTTGTGATCGGTAAGAACTTATCTTCCTTGTTGGTGAGAATTTTAAAATTCTTATTTGTGTTCTTTTTGTGGAGTCCAGGGTTCCTAGAAATAATATACACTTGTTTGTTCAGTGATTTCATTTTTGGGGGGTTAATGTTTGAGACTGAGGATATGTAATAGGTTATCTTAAGGTGCTGTCTTGTAAGCTGTCACTATAGTGCTTTCTTGGTTGTTGCATTATTGGACTCCCCGTGTGACTTCACATGCTATTTAATTACAGGGTAGGGGACGAGGCACTAATAGCTATTGGTCAAGGTTGTCCCATAGAACATTTAAATGTTAGTGGCTGCCACCAAATAGGGGATGCGGGAATAATAGCAATTGCTAGAGGCTGTCCTGAACTCATTTACCTGGATGTAAGCGTTCTTCAGGTATGTCTACTATTCATCTCCCACTTACGAGGAGCAATGTCCATTGTTTCACTTGTTCTAGATGATTGGTTTTTAACATTGCTCTTTGTCCTAGATGATTGGTTGGTTTTTACCATTGATTATACTAAAAGAACTCCATTTTCCATTTTTTTCTTTATTTTTATTTTTATTGTTACAGAATCTAGGGGATATGGCAATGGCTGAGTTAGGTGAAGGCTGTCCCTTACTCAAGGACATAGTCCTATCACACTGCCGTCAGATAACAGATGTGGGTCTATCCCATCTCGTGAAGAAGTGCACCTTACTAGAGACCTGCCACATGGTTTATTGCCCTGGTATTTCTGCTGCTGGTGTTGCCACCGTGATTTCTAGCTGCGTGGGCATAAAGAAGGTCCTTGTTGAGAAGTGGAAGGTAAGCCAGAGGACTAAACGGAGAGCTGGCTCCGTCATCTCCTACCTTTGTGTTGACCTTTAGACCGCACATCACTTCAAAAAAGGTTTCCCTCATGAGTCCTCGACTTAGCGGGATCCAATTCGGAGCTCAATCTAGCACTTTTGTGGGGGATAAGCAAGTGTGTTGGTTTTTGTTGAATCCCATTCTCTGAATGTATCAGCGCTCTGTGTACAATTTTGTGATAAGGGTGTTGATGTAGGAAGTAGTTTTGTTGGTTTGCATGAATGAAGCTGAGGCTTTACTGGTAACAATAAATAATCTTGCAGCTTTTTTTGTTTGGATGATTTTATTATATGTTATGCGATATACATTTTGTTCTTGAAAGTGCTGTGGTTTGGTTCTTGTAATAATTTGCTGTTTCATGATTCGAAATTGGCACTAGTAAAGGGTTTTGATGAGTTTACGACAAAAAAAAAAAAAAAAGTTTTCGATGACTTGAGGTTTTTTTTGGTCCGACTCTTTATGTTGCATCAGATTTGAGTGTATTCGGGATTTACTGTGCTTGAAGTTTGCTCGTTTGGTGTAGTATGTTAAAAGCAGATAATATATACAATACACAAACTAAACTCTTTTCATAATTTTAAAAAAATAATAAAAAAATGAAACTCCTTTTTTCCAACTTTTCAATAACTAGTTTTATTTTTTATAAAATAAAATTAGAAAAATGCTTCAGAGCTTGAAATTTCCACTCGAGTGGCTCGAATTTAAAACGACATTGTTTTGATTTTTTTTCCTTCTTCTCTCTTTTATCTGTGAAACAGAGGAAGAGAGAAGAAAGAGAGAAGAGGCAGGGGGAACAGAGAGATCCACTGGAGCTGCCATCATCGACGCCGCCATCATCTACAGATCTGTGTAACCACAAATAGATCTATGTGTGTATACACAGATCTATATTGATCTATATATTTCTCTCTCTCTCTCTCTCTCTTTGTTCTGTGTATCTCTCTCTTTGATTGGTTTTGATTTGTGAGTTTGATTTTTAATTTTGATTTGAATCTTTCTAGGTTTGATATTTGGTTTTGATTTGTAGGTTTGAATTTTTTTGTTTGATTTGTATTGGTTTTGATTTTTGAGTTTGAATATCTCTGCTCTAGAAAAACAAGAGATGTTCTCTCTGATGCTCTTCTTCAAATAAGAGATTTTTGATTTGTATTGTTTCTCTGCTTTACCTGATGCTATCTCTTTTCTCTTCTCTTCTTTCTTCTTGTTCTTTCTTCTTCTTTTGCGAGTTATGGAAATGAAGAAGAAAAAGAAAGAAAAAAAAAGAAAAGAAGAAGAAGCCAAAATCATATTGTTTTGGGATTTCAGATCACTCGAACCTTTAATTTTTCGAGTTGCCTAACGGGGTTGATAAAATAATAAACATCTCATAAAATACACCAAACGAAAATATGCTATAAAAAAATAAAATATTTATGATAAATGATAACTCATCATATCCAATTCTCTTATTTTAAAAAAAGTCATATCCAAATCATCTTGGGGATATAATGTGTTTTACTTTTATATAATATTGATATTGTAAATTAACGAGATTAAAATTGGTAAAATTTAACAATATATAACTACATATTATTGGATGAATTTCAAATTCACATAAATAATTATGTTTACAAAATTTTGCATTTGATGAATAATCCAAGAAAACTGTAAAATATGCTAATAATATTTTGTATACTCTGTTTGGGAAGAGTTAGATTGGGTTTTTTTGGCTATTTTAGTCAAGATAAAATAAGTTATTTTAACTACAAAAAATAAAACATCACATCCAACCCATAATCGTTACACTCTTTTCTAAAAAAAAAAGCTAAAAAAACTAAAAAATTCTTGTCAAACCAAACTTTTTAGCCCAAGTTAAAATAACTAAAAAATCAAAAAACCAACCCACTTCCCAAACTAATCTACTTTTTAACAAAAATAATGAGACTCAACCAATTATAAATTTATTTTTCTTAAATATGTATAATGATAAAATCATTTAACGATTAGAAAAATAAAGATCTCGACCCCCCTTCAGTTGGGGTCTTTATATTTCATGATAAACCCAAGCAAAAAAAAAAAAAAAAATTCATGATAGACTCAATCCTAGTTTCCATATATAAAACACCAAAAATAACTCCTAATTACTAATTAGAGAGGGAGAGAGAGAGAGAGAGAGAAAGAGAGTTGCAGGAAGGACATGGCGGGTGGTTGTAGCATCAGGGCTCTCTGGATCCTCAACAATCTCGACTCTGTTGTCTTCTCCAGGTTCCACTCCTTCACACACACACACACACACACACACACATGTATACATATATATATTCTGATGAAATCCTAGGGTTTTCATTAATCTGGATCTTTGTTTAGATTGAATTTGATTTTTGATGTGTTTCTGTAACAGGAGGTTTCCGGTGGTGGAGAAGCGGTGGCGCGCTGCTTGCAAGACCGAGAACGAGAAAAGTGCTGATAGTTTGAAGTACGCTGTGCTGCCATTGCTTCCTACTGATTCGGAGCTTGCTGTTGCTTTCGTGGACCGCAAAAAGAGGTCATTTCTGAGAATAAGATTATTGCCCCCCCCCCCCCCCCCCCACCCCCTTCTTTTTTTAATACGGAATTATATTCGTACTACAATTAGATATTTTGGATATATATGGATCTGTCTCGTTATCACTTGATTGTGCTTGAATTGTGAGCATTATGAGGTGCTGATGCTGGTAATTCAGCTGGAAAAAAAGAAAAAAAAAAGAAAAAAAAAGTATGTTGTTTACTCAAATTACGAAGTAATTTCTTTATTCTGATTAGTTTTGGAGCTGATTGTTCTTGCATCTGAGTGTAAAATATTGAATCTTGTATTCTTAAAAATGATTTATTCCTTTGGGAGTTAATGTGATAACTTCAATTTTTTTGTTCTGAAGAACTCAAGAGCCTTTATGGTTAATAGACTCTTAGGCTCTTTTGGCAACGTCACTTTTTAGTTTAAAAATCAAAACGTCACTAAAAAAAATAAAAAAGCCAACAATAGAGCTGGGGGAAAGTGATTATAGATTATAGCTGTGAACATAAGCTGGTAACCTATTTGATGTAGCTGTGGGATTATGGATCCAAGTAACAGAGTAGTATTTGGTAAATAAGCTGTAAAATAGTTTTTTACTGTGCAATTGTCATTTTTGCCCTTACGAATATAAAAATTGTAATTTTGTCATTTTCTGCACTTTAAATTTTGAAAAAGTTATTTTATTAATGGAAGTTAATATAATTAGTACCTAATTTGGTACATTTTTCTATTACTTCAATTTTATTTTTTTTTAATATTAAGTTCACAAGGGAACAAGAAAATGTTATTGCAATAAAAATACAATAAATTACTATTAAGGCAATAAAAATAAAACTCTTTAGATATTTAAAGAACTCCTAATTTCATCTGTAAATTGACATACAAATATTGTGTCTCCTCACTTCCATCTCGTTGTCATCATCTACAACATAATTTTCATGGCGTGCTTGTTGAGTCGAAGAACCTTTCTCTTCATTAGGCACATAATCGGTGAATCTATCATATGATGAATGAGTATGTGTTAATCTCACCTATTATTAATAAGGCCCGTGTATGGATCAATTTAAAAAAATTATTTATATTGATAAAATTTTAAACCTAAAACAATAGAGGAAGCACACCTCGAGCTTTCACCACTAAGCCAACATTTTGGGGTTGAAGAGTCCAACATGTTTGCATACATTGGATAAAAAATTTAAAAAATAATAAATAAATATATATATTTCAGTCACATTTTTTTTCTTCTTTTTTTTAAATTTTTATTCAAATTCATAATTAAAATACAACTTAAATACATGTGCTTGAAACGTTTATCTGTTGTGGTTCTATTTTCTTTATTTCTTTATTTTTCATATTTTCTAAATAAAAATACTAAAAGAAGAAAATAATTTTTAAAAGATAACTTCTTAAGTATTCCATAAGCACTGAGTTATTTTTCAAAAAAATTAAAAACTATTTTGAAGAACAACTTGCCAAACAAAGTAGTGTTCTAAAAAATAAAAATAAAAATAAAAAACAAAAGACAAATACAACCCAACAAACATCACACAGTTTATCCTTAATTCGGTCTAATAATCTGCTCGAAATAGGGCCAGAGTCATCTTCCCAAAAGAGTACCAAATGAAGATTACAAAACAAATGAAACAAAAGCAAGTATTAATCTACATTTGCATGAATGATCACTCAATTCCATCAGAGTCCTCGTCAAATAAAAACAGGTATGGAAATAAAGGTGCATTTCCACTAACTTCTCCTTCCTCAGTGATAATCCCAGAAACTTTCCTACCCAAATGCTGCATGTAAACTTTGTCATAGGCTTCAATATTCAAACCCGAAGCTAGGAACAGTTCAACCTCATTTACAAACCGATTGGTTCTTCCAATTAAGAAAGGTGTTGTAGCTTGAGAAACCAAGGCCTTGAAATGTTCTTGTTTAGAATGAGTCAATTACACCAAGTATGTGATGAACGATAATTTCAACATCTTCCTCCTGCATATGAAGAAAAGATGGTAATTGCAAAGTTGTTTGAAGCAACATTCAACTCATATGATTGTCAAAATCAAAACCAGATAACAAAATTTTGGACATTGATGTGAATGCGGCATGTAGTACATGATTGTGATGTTGGCCTGATAACAACCAGTTTAATTGCAAAGACAGTCAAACAAAAACAAAGAACCCCAACTTCACTCAGAGAAATAAAATTAAAGAAGCAAAATTTTTGGTAATTAACTTAGAATCAGAACAATCAACAACAAAACATTAAACTACCCACTTAGTTACTAAAAAAATTAAGACAATTGCAGTGCAGAATTGTCAAGATTTCCTTCAAATTCTCGCCAACCAAACAGAAATTAAACAAAATAGATTAATTAGACAGCTCTTTTAGTATGGATATGGTACATCCAAGATGGACTTCAAACTCAGACCATTGTTTGACAATAATGTACAGAAAAGACATGGCACGAGCACATGATTATAATAGAATGATTATTGAGTAATCACACAAAGGACATTAGCCAGTGTTGGTGGTAACATAAAATTGTTATTCAACCCAGCTTAACCATTTGGGGTATCTATTGACTTAGAATTTCCTCATCAAATAACAAAAACTTACAATTCTTCAAATAACAAAAACTTAGAATTTCCTCATTTGGATCATCAGCCAATATACACAAAGAAGTGGAAGTCAATACAAATAAAGCTACAAATTATCACATGTTGTCTTGGTACTTAATCCATTATGGCTAATAACTTTTTCTGCCAACCACATCTAATACACAGACCTATGAACTTGTATCTTTGGATCATAAGCATTAATGCAATTTAACATAAGCAAAAAAATTTAATTTTTAGATTTGAAGAAGAAATTAAATATCTTTCTCAATTTAGAAGAAATAAATCCTTCTTTTAAGATTATGAGCATATCACTTGAGAACACAATAATACAGCCCCTAAGGTTGTTCATAAAACTAGAAGAAAGCATAGCAGTAATTGAAAGAATAGCCAATGACAACAATTCAAGTGCTTTCCTTTCCTGGACAACCAACTCATGAAAGATATTAATGAAGCAAACATCTTTAACAAAGCTCTACTAATAGCATGAGTTTAATCTTTCTCATTAACATAGCACATTCCAAAGACAGGTTTCAAGAAGACAAACCGGAAAGGGAAAAGGAATAGGAATACAACCTGCAAAAGAGAAATGGACGAATCTACCTCAGAGAAAAGTAAATAAAACTGACTAAACTAGTGTTTTTGTTTACCAAACATAGGTTTCATCTATTTATTCCTAGCAGACATGTCTATGATCAATACGCATAAATGGGGAAAAATAGGAAATCAATTTCAATTGATGTTTTTTTTGCTAAATGAAATCTTTAACTAAAACAAAAATAAAAAAAAAATAAATAAAGGGGCCAAACTGAAAAAGAAAAAAAAAGAAAAAAAAAAACGACCAAGAAGAGGGTATCAAACCATTTCACAATAATCAGAGAGAGAAGGGAAAGAAGAGAGAGAGAGAGAGAGAGAGAGAGAGAGAGAGAGTGAGGTAACAACTTGCACACCATTTCATAGAGCAACAAAAAAAAAAAATCTAAATCGATGTGTATATATATATCTATATATAACATACAAAGGGCATGAAATCTTACCTTTTTTGTACAGATCAATGGAAAACAAGGGGCCAAACTGCACGATCGGCTCCGATCTTGGAGATGTGGAGGAGTTCGTCGTCGGTCGCCAGTGGAGAGGAGAAGCAGAGAGGAGAGTAGTGTGAGAGGAGAGGAGATTAGGGCAACGGGAAAGAGGGTATATATCATGGCAGTTTCGTAATTTCCTCAATTTTGGAGGGGCATTTAAGTCATTTCAGCCCCCCTTACCAGCTGCCCGCATAAGTCGAATTTGGTTAAGCACCCCCCGAGCTGCTTTGGAAAATAAGCTGAAAATAGCTTCACTTAAGCTATAAGTTGTATTGATAAGTTGTGCCAAACACTCTAAAATAGCTTAATATAAGTTAAAAGCTCAAATAAGCTGCTTATAAGCTGTGCCAAACAGGCACAACAACCTATACCAAAAAGTCAAAGATTTCATTTTCTCTTTATTTTTTGCTCATCTTTTCGTAAAAAATCAAAAAGTCATTCCAAACATATTAATTTTTTTTTCACATCATATTTTAGCTGAAAAGCCAAAAAGTTACTAAAAAAGTTTGTTTCCAAACGAGGCTTTCTCTACCAATGTACATTTTGGATCACATTCAGGAACATGATTTATTTAGCAAAGCGATCCAAAAATTTCTTACTTGTTTTTTATGAGGAAAAAATTCAAATATGATGATGTAAAATCTAGAAAGATTGGAGTCTTGGCAAGAGAAGATCTAAATGGGGACCATAATGCTTTTAGGATAGTGATGTTAGTTGATTAATTTGAAGAATAAGAAAACCTAAAAGTAAGTAGATTTTAATAAATTTTGTTTTATTAAATGTCTAACTGTCTATAAAATGTAATTCTTGCATTTAGAAGTACTTAAGAATTCCAATGTTATAATCTATATAAGCCTGCCTCAATTGAAATCCTTTTTTTTAGGTTGTGTAATAGGGAGGTGTACCTTATACTAGGGCAAGTGGTATACCGTGTTCCTATTCTTTTTAGTTGTTTTGTGTACCATAATGCTAGAGTTGTTTTTGTCGTTCGTTATGTATGAGTCATGACACAAATTAGCAATCAATTACATACTTCTGTTAGTAATTACAATCTTGTTTTTTGTTAACCTCCAGGCCACAATTTGTAACCTATTTTACTATAAGCTGACAGGTTGAGTCCCTACTATTCAATTTGTAACCTCTTTGTGCTCAAACTTGACTATTCAAATAACTGATACATCTCTCTGTGTGTGTGTGTGTGTGTGTGTGTGTCGTAGTATTAAGTTGGGTTCATCCTTTCAAAAGCTGCAGTACATTTAACATAACTGCTATTGATGATACCATGTATTATGTTTGCTTATTGTTCACAAGACTATATGATCTAATCATGATATTATAGTCAATGCCTTTTGTATTGGTTGGTTACAAGTCACTGTATGTTTTCATTATTTTCATTTGGTGTCCTTTATTTTCTTAGTTCATGATAATTCATCTTGATATAATTCTTCTGATGATTATACTTACTAATTTTGCAGTGTTTGTGTAGGGAAGGGTCTGCTCGTGGGTTTGGCATACGTTTAGCTCAGTCGGCTGAAGGGTCTGATTCGTGGGTTGATGATCCAATTACACGCCATATTATAAGCCTATATATTAACAAAGAAGAGGAAGGAGAGAATCATCTCTTATGGCCATTAATTTTGCACATAAAAAGTCAGTATTGCATCCTTGTATTGCCTTTAGTTGAACCCTGTCATCTAAAAGCATATGTGAGAATATGTAAAAGATCTGATTGTGGAAATGCTGTTGGAGTGGATGGAAGTGTGTCTTCCCTTCTTCTTGATCTTCCATCCATCACAGGGTATGGTAAGTTACATGCAATATTATTCATGAAGCAGAACTAACAAGAACAAAACAATGCTCCTACGGTTTTGTCTGTCCTCTACTTGGTTCTGACTGGAATTTGAGATTCCATTGAATAGGGATCTAGGATACTCCTACTGCTTTTGAACAAAACAATACTAAAGCAACATAAGCACATAAAATCTTCTCCCATACCCTCTTCCATGGAATCTTTTCACGTATTTCTGCATACCTGAAATAGTGGTTGTCTGGTTTTGTTTCGTATATTTGGTCAGATGTGGCAATCAGAGTCTCTGGCATCTTCAGACTCTCTTTCTCTCTCTCTGGTTGGCTACTTTTTTCTTGAGTTATGCCACCTAAGTCTTCCAAATCTTCATTTGGATCAACAAATATTTGAATAAAGATATGTGGGGTATTCTGTCTATCTTGATTTATTACTGAACCTAGCTGGTTTAAAAGTGTTGTTTTCACTTGGGTTCAAAATTTTGCAAATGAAACTGTGACAACTATAGCATCCCAGGGCTCTTATTTCATTGTGTTTGTTGGTCGTCAAAAATTGGTTGTCAAAAATTGGTTGTCAATGACTTTGGTTTTGCACACCTGACAAAATGGAACTGGTTAGTGTATGGTGCCCACTTGTTTGAGTTGCCCTCCTTTAACTAATTCTGAAACTCCAGTTAAAAAAAATTGTTTCATTCTGTATGGGTGGTTCACTGTTTCTTTCATTAACTATGATTAATTGTCTGTGGTTTATGTCATTATTTATTTTTCTCTAGTTTTCAGATATACATTCTGATTAATTGAAGAACAGTCTGGTCATTTTTTATTTTGTTGTTACTTTTTATTTATTTTTTCTGGTTTTTTCTTCTATTTCTCTTTTGCATGGTCTGTAGCACTGTTGCTCTAATATTGCTTACACAATCAGTATGCCTTGTTTGATCTTTCCTGACATATATCTTTTCCCATGTGTAGGGCCTTTATGGTGGCACATGCCATAGGGGATGTAGTTACAGGGGATGTTCCAGAACCTGAGGTGGTTGTTAGTGCTTCTCCATCCGTAGGGGGGTTGTTGGATTCCCTAACTGGCAGTATTGGGATTTCAGGAATTTCTGCAAGAGCAAAACCTGTAGCTGCACCAGTTGCACCTTCTACCACCTCAAACACTGCTGTGACTGGAGCCATTGCATCAGATGCTCCAAAGATTGGTTCAAGGCCCCTGGACAAAGATGCACTTCGAACTTTTATTAGTAGCTCAATGCCATTTGGTCGGTACTTTTTATTATGGTATTTCTCATCTCAAATTTCCTATATATTTTCTTATGTTGATCAGCTTATATTTATCTAATAACCACCTCTTATTCTTGTCTATTTTACATATAGGTACACCCTTGGATCTCAACTATTCCAATATTTCTGCTATTAAGCTTTATGGGTTTGCTTCATCAGATTTGCCCCCAGCAGACAGAAAACAGCCTGCGTGGAAACCATATCTCTATAAGGGAAAGCAGAGAATTATTTTTACAATTCACGAGGCTGTTCATGCTGCAATGTATGACCGGGACGAGATCCCAGATACTATATCTATTTCTGGGCAAGTGAATTGTCGAGCAGAATTAGAAGGATTGCCTGATGTTTCTTTCCCCATGATTGGGTTGGACAATGCTTGCATTGAGGTTTTATCATTTCATCCTTGTGCCCAAGTACCGGAACATGGAGTAGATAAGCAGGCCCTGATGTTTTCACCACCTTTGGGTAATTTTGTTTTAATGCGTTATCAAGCACTTTGTGGCATTGGGCCTCCAATAAAAGGATTCTACCAGCTGTCAATGGTCTCAGAAAATGAAGGTGCATTTCTATTTAAGTTGCACCTGATGGAAGGTTATAAATCTCCTCTTACAATGGAGTTCTGCACTGTGACTATGCCATTTCCTAGGAGAAGGTTGGTTTCGTTTGATGGGACACCTTCTATTGGAACCGTTTCAACCACTGAGCATTCAGTTGAGTGGAAGATTATAACAAGTGGAAGAGGTATTACTGGGAAGAGCATTGAGGCAACTTTTCCTGGAACAGTTAGGTTTGCACCATGGCAAACTCAAAGATTGATTTCCTCTGGGTCAGTCTTGGGAAGCGTAGTTGATGAGGATAGTGATATAGAAACAGAGGCCACTAATAATGTGGTAAATGTGGAGGACTTTTTAATGGAAAAAATGAACAAGGAACTCCCACCAGTTGACCTTGAGGAGCCATTTTGCTGGCAGGCTTACAATTATGCTAAAGTATGTCGTCTCTCATCAGTTCAACTTTTAGTTAGAGTTACTATAAATTCTGGAAATCTTCGGTATTTACTGATTTTGCTCCTTGCTTATATCCTGGTGTTATTTGTTATCTGGAGTGGATGTGCTTTGCTATTGTTTCTTTAGTGTTAATGTGAACTATGGATGCTTGAAGTAGGCTTTAGATTCCACATGATGGCTGCAACAAAAAGGAAAGGGCTAATATATGGTCCTTCTGTTGACACTTTTTCGTTCCTCCATTAGTCAGCAAGATACTAACAGACATCTATAACTTTATTGCCATGGACGAGATAATGTGTTGGTACCTTTTCTCCCCCTCTAATGACCACGAATCCCAACTTTTAATAAAGCAACTTTATAGAAAGGAAAAGAAATGAAAAAAAAGATTTTTCAGAGAAGATTTAACTTACAAATAGAAACCAATGAATTTGGAGTACATGGTTGTTAAAACTAGTCATGGTACTGCAGTTGTGCCTGTTATATTGAAGAATTAGCTTTTTGACAAAGTGCTCATATTTTGATTCATGAATGCAGGTATCTTTCAAGATCGTGGGGGCATCCTTATCTGGAATGTCCATTGATCCTAAATCTGTAAGTCCATACTTTTATGGCAGTCATTTATCTGCACTCTAAATATTTTCTCTAGATTTCAATCTAATAGTTACTGTCTCTGTTATCAAGCTCTTTTGCTGCTATTATATGATTCTCTTTAATGGCACATGTTGGTTCTTTAGTAGAGACAGTTTTCCGTAACATAAGCTGCAAATCTGGCCTTTTGCATTCTCGAGATGAATTCCCATTAACATTTCCGTAGCTCTAATTGAACTGGACAGCTCTAATCTTAATTTTGTGATCACATCTAATACAGAATCATTTACTTTTCCTATAAAAAAGTTAGGACTCAACATCTGCTCGTATTTCTGGGTTGGTTGGTTCCCTGTATCAAATTTCAGCTTCAGTTGGCTGTGTGTTTTCATTTCATATTGGAACTGCTTAATTTATATTAGGCTTGCAAACTTTCTTAAGTTTGTGCTGTGTGCAGGTGAGCATTTTTCCAGCTGTTAAAGCACCTGTGGAGTTCTCAACTCAGGTAATCTTTATATTGACGTATAAAAACTCACTTTTGAAGATGACCTACAGAACTGTAGTTTTTTTCAGACAATGATTTAGCAGTTTGTTTGAATGTTGAAAAGATTTGACATGACAGCTTATAGAGGGTTTTGAATGTTCTTGGGTTCTAATATATAGTTATGTATGCATAAGCTTGAAAATGATCTTTAAAATGGTATACATAATGAATGTACGAATTGATATGGAAACACACTTTCTGAAAATTGAACGTAGAAGTTAAATAAATGTAGGACAAATTAGGAAACTTGGCATAATGTTGCATACTGTCATAAATTTAGTTCAGCGATTATGTGCCACGTGCACAAAATAGCTGGTTTCCATGAAGTAATATTAATGTTTCTGAGCCTCCTATTGGTTGTAGAAAATTAAATTGCAGTGTTACGTACGGTGTAAGAGCATATATATTTGAATGCAATCTTTACTTTTTGTTTCTTGCAACAGGTTACTTCTGGGGATTATATATTGTGGAACACATTAGGGCAATGCCCGTCTACTGCCACAGCAAAAGTATAAGGGGATGATGGATTGGGAAATCTTAAGAATGTGAAATGTTGTAATTTGTTTGGCAAAGATGTTTTGTCCTCAAAATATTCCTTAGTAGGGCTAGAGAGAACTGTGCTCGGGCCATCAGTTTAGGTTCACTCAATGCATGATTAGCCTCAAGTACTTGTCTTGCAGATGAAGTCTGACGTCTCGTGTTTTTTGAACAAGATTGCTGCAAGGCATGGGTGTTGATTACGATCGTGTAATTGTGAGAAGGCAATTACGGCAACGTGAGGTTGAGCGACAGGCAAGCCATTCTCTCTCTTTTTGTTTAATGTTTTTGTTGTTATTCAACGGTGTAGTTATCATTTGTATGAGACAAGAAGGCTTCTGTGGTTAGGTTTCATTTTTTTGTTTTTGGGATTAAAATTTGTTTGGATTCATTTTGGACAGTGTGAACTTGAGAAGAAAGCGAGAACACAAAAATTTCTTTTGTATGAATTGGGCCTTTTCGGTTGCTTGACTTGAAGCTCTATTTGGATATTTGAAATGAAGCAATTTGATGTTATTTACAGAAGGTTAACTATTGGAGGTAGTTTGAAAGTTAATTAAGTAGATGATTGAATTGAGAACTGAAAAACAAAAATCATTATGAAGGATTTCAAAGAATTATATTCACCAAAATTATTTCAAAATCTATCTCAAATTCATTATACCGAATTCACTATCATTGCTGATCTTACGATGACGTCTGCCAAACGCACACAAATTTGACCATTGTGTAAGCACTTGTAACTATACAAATTAAACGGATTAGTGAAATAAAAAGCATGTTTATACTCCACTAATCATACTTGTACCTGAAAAAGTGCATCATTGTTTAGAGTGAACTATACAAACGTGTTTATAATTTGGGACTTATATTATTTTGATCCCTGATTTTTTAATTGTGATAGATTTGATCTTGAATTTTAAATCTCGTTCTAAATAAGGACAATTGAAGATATTGTCCTTCCATTTGAAGGGAAAAATTGTCATACAATTTATTTTGTGTGTTAGTTTATATGTTGTTTGAAATATAATGACTTTTTTTTTAATGAATAATGTTGAAACTTTTTTAGTTATAAAATTCTGTTTTGTTTGGTTTCAGAATCATTTTTCAGAAATTTTTTCTAGGAAACTAAAAATTAAATTGGTTTTAAAAAAACACACACATCATTTTAATATAATTTTATTTTTGGGGAGGATAGAAATAATTTTTTTTTATATTTTCATTAAATTAGTTATTATTTTTTCAGAAGTCAAACAAGGCGACAATTTTGATATAATTATTAAGCCAATCCATTAAATTCAAAAATTCAAAACTGAAAACATTTTATATATTAAACATATCAATTATATATTAAAAGTCTAATAACTATCTATTACATAATAACCATAAAAAAATATCGGTTAATAATAAATACAATCATTTATTACATGATAACCATCTAAAAATATCAATAAAAATAATTACCTATTACATGATGATCATCCAAACACATACTAAAAATAAATTTGGTAAAAAAATAAAAAAATAAATAAAAATGTAAAAGATTTATCATTTTTATATAATTTTATTTTTGGTGAGTAGAAATAATTTTTTAACATATATTTTTTGTCAAATTAATTTATATTTTATCAAATTAACGACTTTATCTTTGAAATAGAGCAACAATGTTTCCATTTGTTCTTATTTAGAACGAAATTCAAAATAAAATGTATTATAATTGAAAGATTATGGATCAAAATAACACAAATTCAAAACTATAAGTACTTTTAGTGTAAAACTCCAATTGTTTATTTTATTAGAGTAAAGATTGTTATGATTAAGCCCATTCATAGTTCATGCAAACCTTAATCATGTTATCATCACGATTGTATTTCATTGGTTATCCTTTGATAAGATTAGGTTTGACAACTAGACATTTCTTTGTTTAGGATAATTTAAGTTATTGCTTTTATTTTCTGGTAGTGTGTGTTTATAATTAAGCTGAAACATTATAAGCCTTCGTTTAGCATGTCAGGTTTTTTTTGATTTTTTGATTATTTTAGTAATAAAAAAAAAATAGCTTAATAAGACAAAATATCACATTCAAACTATAATCATTTTATTTTTTCTCTCATAAAAGTAAAAAAAACCAAAAAGCCTATCTCAACGAGACTTTTTATCCCTAAGTTAAAATAATCAAAAAGTCAAATCACATCCAAACGAATCCTAAATTGACAATTCCTCATTGTAGATTCTTATACTTTCTTAAAAGAGTTTTAATTGAGCTAATAATATGAACCATACTCGAGTGATTTGATTTTTATAATTATATAAGTTTAATAAATTAAGTAATAACTTGTTCAAATTTATTTAAAAATTTGAGAACTTGTCAATAAACTTGTGTAATATGATTCATTTTACAATACTAAACATGAAAATCTCAATACATGAATCTGCAACTAAACACAAATATGCAGCTTTTTAGGGAGAGGACAGAGGGTTTGGAGCAGAGGGAACATGATGGCCTCCATGTTTACATATCCTCCACAATCCATGTCTGTGTGACCTCAGACCTGTAGTCACATTATCAAGATTTCAAAATGAGTTTCAATGCTCTCAATGGCATCAAATCTCTTGAGACTCTCCCCAACCCAACTTCAATCTCTCTCTCTCTCTCTCTCTCCGCGCGCACCAACTAGAGGCTTTTTACCATATTTTTGAGTTGGAACCCAAACACCAGGAAGGAATGACAGCATGTTTATGTCAGCAATACAACAGTAGAAACCATAAAATAAAAAAATATTCATTCTACAGTGTTCTTAGAAGTATTTGCATACTTTGAAATGTGTTAAAAATAATAGTAATAATAAAACTATATCACTCAAAATTTTAGAAAACATTACACGTTTTTCATGTAAGTTTTTTTTTTTTTTTGGGGCCGCGGTTTTGGGGGGGGGGGGGGGGGGGGCGTTCTTATTTATGATAAAATAATAATGGTATAACAATTGTATCAACTCTGTATAGTAGGGGTGGGCAACGGTTTATCCGATCCGCAAAAACCGCTCAACCCCTCTAACCTGCATACAAATGGGCAATTTTGCAAATACAATGCGGGCGGATGCGGTTTGAAATATGACATCTTTGCGGGTTGTGGGCGGGTTGCGGGTTTAACCCGCACCCGCAAGAAACCCCCCGCACTCTATATATTTATTTTTTTATCTTAACTATTGATTTCATTTCTATATCTCACCTAGATATTTTTGTCCAAAACAAAATACCCTTTATTTTTTGAACTTATTCTAGCATTACATTTGCTAATAGTATTATATCAACTGAAACTGAATAAATACTGATCATGTTATTATTGTTATAAAACTGAACTTGTCCCGGATGAAGTGTGATTTGGAATTTTAAATTCCTTAATGAATATGGAGTTATAGTTTAGGATTTTGAAATATATGCTTGTGTTAGTTTATGATTTGATTTAAAATTTTGAATGATTTATTTGTGTTACGAATTGATTTCGTTGTATTTTTAATTTTATAAGTTTTAATTCATTAATTATTAATGTTGGAGCATTTTAGAAAATGGGGAGAAAAGGGCCTAAAATAAATATTTACAAAATGGAAAAACAATAAGGCTCAAAAATAAATTTTTGAAAAAAAAAGTCCAATCCGCAAACTGTCCGCACATCCACGAACCCTGTCTGCACAAACCGCAAACCGCACTGCGGGCGGTTGCGGGTTGTCTTTTCTCCAAATCGCATAAATGCGGGTGGGTCCAAACCGATCTGCAAACCGTCCAAATCCGAACCGCGAACACCCCTACTGTATAGTGACATAGAATTTTCTTTTTTAGCCCCTATAAAAGAAAATGAAAATGAAAAGGAAAATTAGATTGAGATACGTCATGCTCTGACTGAATTCAAAAGGCAAATGAGTTGGTGAAAGACTGCGTGGCCTTCCAAAGGGGAAAGGAAGTGAATAAGACACTACGAGCCTGTTTGACACAGTTTATAAACTGTTTATTTTAGCTTTTAATTTAATTTAAGGTATAAACATGTGTTTGGTGTACCTTAAATTATCAAATTATAGTTTATTTGTAACTTATTTTCAGCTTTGGGGGGGAAGCAGCTCGGGGGATGATTATTCAAACAACTTATGCGCGCAGCTAGGGGTGGGGGGGTTAAAATGACTTAAATGCCCCTCCAAAACTTGAAAAATTACGGAATTGCCATTATATAAACCCTCTTCTATTGTCCTAGCACGCTCCTCTCCCTCACACTCTCCTCTCCTCTTCTGCTTTCCTCTCTGGTAACCGACGACGAAAACTTCACCACATTTAGAAGATCGCAGCCGATCAAACTCCTTTCCTCCCTGTTTTCCATTGATCTGTGCCAAAAAGGTAAGATTGCATGCCCTTTGTTTGTTATAGATATATATACACATCGAGTGTTGTCTTTCTCTCTGATTTTTGGGTGATCTCTTCCATGTTCAAAATCAACCAACAAAGCTACAAATCCTAATCTTCACTTGTAAAATACTTATATATTAATCAATGTATTTCCTCACAACCAAAAATACAAACCAGACACACAGATACATCTAAGATAGTATTTTACTATGAAATGGTGGCAAACAAGGCTTGCGAAGGGCTCTATTTTGTTTAATTTCTGTTTGGTTGGCAAACAAGGCTTGCAAAGGGCTCTGTATTCACACTTTTGTTTTAGCTTCTCACACTCGGGTAGATGCACTCGAGAGGAACCAGTTCCCTAATATTAAGAGCTGTTTAAAAAATGCTTTTTTAGTTCTAAATAGATTTTTGAGTAGATTTTTTTTATCACTAGACAAAAAAGATAGTCAAATAGTAAGGCACATGTTAATAACACGCATGAATTCATATCTACATCTGATGATAAATAAAACCAGATTAGAAATTCGTTCATTTAAAAACTTTTTTCATTGTGCAATTCAGAGATGAAGTTTGTGGCTATCATGGACTATCCACACCCATCAGTGCAAAATTGTATGTTTATGAGTTCATAGAATATGAATATCTGAGATTGAAACATATCTTTTCTGTATGAAAATATTTGAACAGAAATGTTAGAGACCTATAATTTAATTGCATGTTTATGAGTTCATAGAATATGAATATCCAATTCTTGAATTTCTATGCTCTGAAACACTTTTAATGTCATTTAATTATTGTTCCATTTAAAGAGACTTCAGTTACCATATTATTTGTTCTTCAAATGCATTTTTCCTCTGTTTAAAAGTTCAGTTGAAGGGAAAATCTTTAGGGAAATGATATTTTCTGAGGTTTTCATGATGGGAGCATTACTTCAAAAACTTCAAACAAAGTTGTCAATTCTCTCTCTCTCTCTTTGTGCCCTTTTTGACATGAAAGGTGAAAGCTGAATGTGGCTTCAAAATTGGGGCAAATATTTATGCTTGACATTGCACACAATTAGGAAGTGCCCAATATTTATGATTTCTTTGGGGAGGCTAGCTCCCTCATCAAGTATGCTAGCCAACAGTTACTTGATTAAAAACAAGCTATCACAATACTTGTGGCTTCTAATTCTTTTCGTTTTAAAGAGATGATCTTTTTGTATGATATATGTAGTGTCATTGGCCATAAAAAAAAGTTTTGTTCATGCCATTTTAGCCATTTCCACCAAATCCTCAAAATTTCACTTAGCTTAGCTTTCTCATAAAGACTCTAGAAACATGATTTGAATGTTTGGTCTTTTCATATCATATAGTTATATACTTCCCTAGGTATTTACTAAACTGATCTATGAGAATATATGATACTTTAGTTGATCGGTTATGGTCAATCCTTTGGAACATTTGAATTAACCCATTAAAATGGGGAAAATAATAATTCAATTTAAGGCTTACTAGTTTGTTGCCTTAGTCAATTGGGATTAAGATGTTGGCATCATAAAGAACAGATATCAGGCTGGTATACTGCTTTACTCAACCTATTATCCTTCCTTCTAATTCAGCCTAAGATCACATCATCACCAGTTCTCATTCATATGTTTTGTCTGCTAATGTTGTAACCTCATCAAGTCCATTGCTCTTTCTCAACATGGGTTTCCAGATAGGCTTCATTGGGGTTTCGGGGACTTCGTTGTTAACTCTGCATATAACCTACCTTGAAGATTCTGACACGTCACTCAGTCCCTTAATCTATGGTAATGTTGCTAGAATGATTATGGGCAGGAATGGAATGACTATTCCTTAGCCTCCTAATGGAATGGCCATTCATATTGGAAATAAGAATTGCTCTTCCATGTATCAGAACTTGCTACTCTTCAATGCATAAGAACCTGCTCAGAAACTTGATTTTGAAAATCTTCACAATGCAGAGACGCTTAAACATCTTCAGATATTTTGCTGATTTTTCCAAGGCCATTAATTGAGGAGCTAGAATCTTAATAAAAGCATTAAGCATACGTTATAATTTCTTGCGACTGGCCTTTGGATTCCACAACTGCACATGCATTACTAACTGTGTATGCTTTTATTTGAACAACTAAATTGTTAGTAATGTTCGCATCTTTCTTGATGTCATCTTTTACTTATCATTACAATGACTGCAGATGCTAAAGAGTAAAGATTTTTGTCAAAACCAGTTCACAATTTTTATAGCGCAAGAAAATCCGACCTTTGGCTTGCTTTAGCTTTCCAGTGAATTTGGTGCAAGAAAAATTTCTAACCATCACCAGAGAGACCAGTTCACAATTTTTATTTTTATTTTTTTTGTTGTTGAACAATTTTTTCTTGCTTATATTTGTAGATCGATAAAGGTTGGAGTTTGGATGAAGCTATTGTGGTTCTTTGGAGTTCGGATAAGTGGATGTTGCATATGTAGCAGTTGTTGCTATTTACTGTCGATTTCTTGGATTGTTTAATTGTATAATTTAGATGATTAGCTAGATTCTCTTGGACTTAATTTGGATGGTTTGCTTGTGAGTGTATACTGCTAATTTCTTTTTATTCATGTTGGACTTAATTTGGATGGTTATTTGTATGTTTGATTTCTTTTTAAACAAGTTGGACTTTAATTTCTTGTTACTCTTGGATGATAGTTCGTCTTTTGAATTAAGGTAATTTATTTGAAGAACACGGTTAAAGGTTGAATGAGCTTTTGTTTTGTTTTTTTGTGGAATTAAGTTGAATGAGCTTGTTAATTTTAATGGGATTGGATAAAGTTATTTGAGTTAGGTTTTTGTAAATCACAGTTTGGTTGTTATTTTTTCCCCTTAAACCGCTTTGCTCCAACCCGTGCACACCCATGTTAAAACCCTAACTTAACAGATGGACACTGCATATTGAGTTGTGGGTGTTGGAAAAATAGTTTTTTGGTGACTTTAATATAAAAATGTATCAAATTAGGTACTAAATAATCAACTTCCATTAATGAAATAACTTTTTCAAAATTTAAAGTGAAGAAAATGATTAAATTACAATTTTTATATTCATAAGGGCAAAAATGACAATTACACAGTAAAAAATTATTTTACAGCTTATTTACCAAATACCACTCTCTTTCTTAAATCTATAATCCCACAACTATACCAAACAAATTATCAACTTATATTCTTAACTATAAATTATAATCTGTTAAGTTAATTTATAATCATTTTTTCACAATTTTACAACATATCAGAGAGTATAGCAGTTTAAAAGTCAAAGAGTAACAAATTACTACCACGCAAAAAAACAAGGAATTGCTACCACGCAAAAAAACAAGGAATGATGCTTGCTTAGAGCAATGGAGAGAGAGAGAGAGAGAGAGAGAGAGAGAGAGAGAGAGAGAGAGAGAGTAGGGCTCATAGTGGGCTTCATGGGGCGTAGACTTTGGTTCAGATTTTGACCGGAGAGAATGGGAAATTCTATTTACACCCAAAAAAAATTATTAAGTACAATTTTGAAGTATATTTTGTTTAATTATTTAAAATTTTATTTTACTCTCATTACATTTTATTATTTTTTTTCAAATTACTCTCAAGGTAATTCAAATAATAAATAATAAACAAACTAAAAAAGTTAAATTATTTCAAATCTTTTTAATACAGAAAATAATTATCAAATACAGTATAAAAAAAACCAAACTTATAAGCATATAAACATTATAAATACAGAAAAAATCAAACTTTTACATAAGTATTATAAAACTTTTCAATACAAGAAAAAAAAAATTTACATTATAAAATTATCCACAATAATGCTTGTGAAAAAATAAAAACCAAACTTATAAGCACATAAGTATCAGGCACTAACAAGAAAGAGTAGTTCTCAAATAATATACTATTTAAATGACAAAATAAGAACAATTCCAATAATATGTTATTGTTAATTTAATTACTGGACCCTTTAATTTTTTTCAAAAAAAAGATATAGCAAATAATTGATGGTACTCTACAAAAATTGTGAAACCCCTTTATATGAATACTTACTTCCTTTTTGATGGGTTGCTTCAAAAAACTATTTTGATTATTACTCTTATCTATTATTTGATTTTGTTCACACTTTCTTCTAGGGTTTGGGGTTTCAAAATAATAAAAAATATTGACGTTGATGATGATGGCGAGTTTTGATAGGGTGGATTGGAGTTTTGGAGGGATGAAGAAGAAGAAGAAGAAGAAGAAGAAGAAGAAGAAAAATAATAATTTTGATCTCTTGGGAAAGAAGATACAGAGATTTGATTATGAATAATTGATCAGGGTGTTCCATGAAAAAAAAAATTATTTTGAGATTTAATATATGTTGTCCTTAATAGTAAATTCATATTAGGATATATTAATAATTAAAATTTATAAATTTAAATTGAACATACTGAAATATATTTTAAGTTCAAATAGAATTCTCTGGAGAGAATCCATTCTCTACTTAAAATTCCTCCTAGTCCAAAAAATAAAATGAAATAAAAAAAATAAACTTAAAATATCTTTTCTGGTCAAAATAGTGGCAGGCCTATTTCGAGCAATCTTACATCTCCCCTCCCTTGGTAACGAATTTTCTATTTAAATATTTCCTGTTTCTCTATTCCAATGGCTCTCATCACCGATTAGAGTAGAGAGGTATCATGCGCACATAATGAAATGATGAAATAATATTCAGAGAGAAGCTCTGATTCAATATGTTTGGTTTAAGTTTTTTAAATTAAATTTTTTGAAAATTAAATTTTTTAATTTTCGTATCTTTTTGTTTTTAGTGAATATTTTTAAAATTTTAACCATTTTTTTTTTACTTTTTTAGATGCATCTTACTTAGATGATCTAAAAAGTAAAAAATTTGTGAAAAAATATTTTAAAAAATTAATAAATACATAAAAATACAAAAAAAAATGTACTGAATTCTCGTATTTTTTTAAAAATATTTTTGGTATTTAGTGAATTTTTAAAAGATTTTTTTCACAAATTTTTTACTTTTTAGGTATATTTATGTTAAGTATTTCTAAAAATAAAAAAAATTACTTAAAATATTAAAAAAATTAGTAAAAACAAAAAAAATACGAAAAACAAAAAAGTAGATTTTTCTGAAAAGTATTTTTTGTTATTTTCTCATAATAATATAAGAAAATTATATAAAATAAAATAAATAGAAATGAGAAAATAAATTATTTATTTATTTATTAAAGAATAAAATACAAAATAAACTATACAACTAAAAATACATAAATAAACTAGATTATATTATGAAACATATTACAAGATAGATTCCCATGAACATATAAAATAATATGCAAGAAATAGTTCAAGTCTAAAAATTTGAAGAACAAAAGATAAGAGATACAAACTGAAACCTGTGTGATACCACAATTTTCTTAAAACAGATTCATTGCCTCCTGATAAGTGCTAGAGATATGTTGGCGTCTGTCTTCCAAGATACGACGGTCGAAACCAGCTAATGTAGAAGCACCATCTAAATAGCTCCGGCGAACTTGACAATAGCAGTACTCTCTCTCTAACAAGAACCAAAGAAAGGGTTAGCACAAAGAAAATAGAAAAATTTCTCTGGTATAAAAATTTTCACTAACTTTATCTAAAGAAAATCACAAATTTTTCATCTCAAAAATATTTCTATCTCATCTATCTAAGTTGGAGGGGAAGGCCATTTTTATACTTGTAGGGAAGGGCTTTGAGCCATGAAGACTACTATAAAACTTAACATCAATGGCTATCAACTCTACCCATTAGGGCTAAAGTTACAAAGGTGCAAAACTTCTATGTACATAATATGATCATCAATTCCATCATCAAAAAATAAGAGTTACAAAGGTTGAAAACCTCCCTTGTATTATATATATATAATATTATTTAAATAATCTAATTAGATGGGTTACAAAATGAATACGGGTGTTGGACCACAATCCGATCCAAACCCAGTTTAAAATATATGCACAAGATAAGCTCAGTCCAGTGTAGCACAATTTGGCTCATGCCCAAGACTAACACATGCACATACACAAGCCTAGGCCAGTCCAAATCAAGACTAAGACTAAGTCTAAGTCCAAGCCTACGCCCAAGCCCAACTTTTATTGATATATACTCACTTTATGAGACAATTCTCATTCACAACTTAATGGTTTCAACTCATTATTTCTGTATTGCAACCTTCTCACTTAAGATAATACAAAACCACTTAAATCCATCTCAAAGTTGTTAAAAAATCATTATTTTCCAATTGATCTCACCTCCTCAACCCAATTATATATATATATATATAAAGATGGGTTTGTTTCTATTGAACTAGTGACTGATTGAAATTTAATAAAGATTTTGATTCTGTTAAATCAATGTATGTAGTGACTGAAAAACCCAAGCCTAGGGGTGCAAGAATAACCAAAAAAAGGGATCAAATCGGTTGAACCGGATTAAATTGGTTATATTTGGTCTGTTTTTTAACAACAATCGGTCTGTGCAGTTTTTAAATTTAATTTTTTTTTGTTTTCGGTTCGATATCGGTTTAAACACCTTGTGCACTAATCTAAACTGAAACCGACCGCTTCAACATATATTGTATTTATAATATTTATATATATATGTAATCTAATAATATAATGGTATTAATAAGTATAATAAATTATTAACCTTATCATCTTTATAATCTAAGTTTGTAAACTCTTATTATATATAATCTTATTATTCTTGAAACCTTAGTATTTTTGAATTTTTTTTTGTTTTTATTTTTGTTAATTTAAGAATTGAAAAGTATGTGTTAAATTGATGGATTTGATATGTTTTGAAATGATAAACAAATAGCTAATTTAATATTTTTATATAGATTAATGATTACATTTAAAAATAGCTCAAGTTTAAAAAATCTTAAACCGATTAAACAGCACCAAACCAAACCGTTTCAATCGGTTCGGTTCGGTGTGATTTGATGGGAGAAGCGGTTTGTATCGGTGTTCAAAATAATAAAACTAACATTATCGATTCGGTATAATTTTTTACTTAAATACCGACCATACTGAACCGATTACATCCAAGCCAATGAATTTGTGCACTCTCTAAACTTGAGAGTAACCAAAAGTTCTTATCCATTCCACATCAAATGCCAGTGTTGACATTACTTTTTGAATTGCACTTTGCCATTGAAAAGTGCAGTCACTAAGAGCTTGGACACAGAACTATTCAACTTCAAAATCTTTGTACCAACAACTTCAACTATAAAAAAAGTGGTTGGGGTACCACCACCACTACCCATAGCACAATATTCTAATGTGCGCATGGCACAGTAGCACTCACTCACATATGTCTTATAGTGCTCTCTACACGACTCTCTCCTTCCTCTAAGAGAAATAATTCATTGACAAAAATTTTACACAGAATAATATAATAGTGATATTTAAAATAAAAAAAATGCAAGACATAATAATGAGTATGTATTTTGGCTTGAAATAAAAGAGTGCTAAGGGTCATATTATTTTCTTATGTAAGGTTGTCAAATGAATTAAGTGATTCAAACTAAATTCGATTTATATTTTACTTGTTTAAAATTTGTTTGAAATCAGTTGATAATAACTAATCCAAATGTCAACCCATATTGGGACTCGCCGGGTCCAACATGCCCATAAATCAATTGATTTTTGGATGAAGTATTGGACCACAATATGATGTGTGTGCCATGAATGAATAGGGACACATAAATTAGATGATGTTGTCGGGGACAAATTGGTCCTATTAGTAGGACCAGCGGTTCTTTAGTTGATAGGTTTGTGTGTTTTTTTTTTTTTAAGAATTAAAAAGGTTTATATGTGTAGAAAGTTAAAAAAAAATATTTTTGTGAATGAAAAAGTTAAAAGTAACATGTATTTAAAATTAAAAAATAATTATTTTAAAGTTGCCAAACAGTCCCTAACCACAGTGGTTGTCTGGGACACATTTATCCTATTATTTTGGTCGGTTAGTCTGAAAAAATTATTGAATGCTTTTAAAGCGTGACGTGTTTAAACTTTTGTAGTAATTATCATGCACTATACTTTCTTGTATTCTTCAATCATCTAATATAAAATTATGAATTTTACAGTCTCTATCAATCATAACACCTTGGAGTATTAGGTCGCCGTGTCTGAGATTAAAAAGGTGTTTGGTGGGTTCAAATTAAGATTAGGAGGGTTATAAATTATTATTATTATTATTTTCTCTTTTTGACCCTGCTTACCAAAAGTCAAGAGATTTAATCTTAAAAAGGGGGATTGTGGGAACATCTTTTCATGTAAAAGGTCGATTTTGATAAGAGTTTGTTTTCAGACTTTACAAACAGATTTGGTCCAATATGTGGTGTATCTTCCTCTTTAGATTTGGAAGTGGTTGACCATTCCTTTATGGAAGAGAGTTCAGAAAATATATATATATTTAGAATATATTCATAATTTAAATGTATATATATAGTAAGTTTAAATTTAATAGGATGCGAATTAAAATAAATTTAGTTCATACATTTTTAATTTTATTATTATTATTTATTTATATATTTTTGAAGTACATGAGGAGAGAGTATATTGTTTTGAAAAATAAGTTAAAAGTTAGTTTTTTAAATTTTTTAAACTTTTTAAAAAAAACATATAAAAAATAAAAAATAATATGACTTAAAAGAGATTAAAAATCAAAAAATTAACTTCTAACCTATTCTAAAAAAGAGGCCATGAGATTGTGTGGTTTGGTGGGTGGGCAGGCATGCAACCCATATATACATTCTCAATCAAGTCATGCCTCTCTATTAACTTCAAATTTGGTTCCTAAACTCACAATTTCACATCATTGCATATTCCACCTCTCTCTCTCTCTCTCTCTCTCTCCCCTTGATACATATTCTCCCTTTCAATTTTAGTTCTTTATCTTATAATTTTTTTAATCAAAATTAAAAGTGTGCAATCTTGAATAGCGCCCACACTTTATTAAGATGGATGTATTTTGTGCATTTTTGTATTTAAAAAAAAATTGTGTTTTGTTTATAGTGAGATAAGATCAAGTAAGAAATTCATTTATGACATTTTATAATTCTTCTGTCTAAATAATGAGATGTGAAGGTGTAAATAAACATGCTTTTCAGTTCAAAACTACATAATTCGATGACAACCGAAGCCAAAAATAAGTTGATTGAGATGTTTCCAATAGGGGGTTTGAATACATTATATATATTTATATATGCATGCATTTATATGTGCATTGGCAAAGATGTTTTTTCACTTTTTCACAACATTTTGTTCATATGAAGGGAACCAAAGTTATTGAAGTACACAATTTGATCAAGTATTGTGTTTTGATAAATACAAAAAAAAATGATGATAATACATTGTATGTGTAGCATAAAAATATGATGTGGATGCCTTTGATTTCACGTACAATATTTTATGGATATATTATCATAATTTAGTTGCCACGCCTATGAAATCCTTTTGTTTTGTTTTTTATGTTTTCAAAAAACAATTGATGTGTTTTTGGGCATGTCTACATACCCACTCCACCTGCCCATTTCAGAAAAGACCAGGCTGTCCTCATCATTCAGACTTGTTTTCACCTCATCAGTTTTCTTGAAAAAAAATTAAATAAATAAAAAATACAAAAAAACAAAAAAAAGTAAGAACACAAGTTTGGTTATGGATATTAAGTTTGTTAATTCGTTATTTACAATTTAATTATAATTTTATTTTTAAATTGCAACGAATTACAACGCTCATATCCTACTTCCAATAACAAATATCTTTTCTTTCTATAGAGAGACTTTTCAACTAGCCTACTTGGTCGAACTTATAGTCTAAACTCTCAATGTATTTAGATTACGAATTTAGATTAAAATATATAATGTAAGCGATAACTAAGTTATTATTTTTTCATCATTTTCATTTTTCTCTCAAAATTTTTTTTTTTTTAATCAAAATCCATAATTGAAATAAAACATGAACGTCTCTAAACCTCCAGCGACCCCTCTACAACATCAAAATGTTAACTAGCTAGCATATTGTTGTAGTACATAATCAAAAAAACCGAAAAAAAAAAGGTTATGATTATATCAACCAAGAAAATCTTGGAATTTTCTTAAGCAAATTCAAAACTAGAGTACGCGCGTGGGTATAAATTACATTTGTATCTTCCTCTCTCTGATGAAAGATCTTTCACACACTCAAAAACCAACCATCATCTTCCATTGAAGAAATGCTCTCAATCATTATTCTTGGTTCCCTCACCCGCATGCCCCCTCTCTCTCCTCCACTCTCTCTCTATATATACACACACAACCCTCCCTCTATACCTCACTCACACCACAATTCTCTTCCATCTCTCAAACTCAATCCTATTCATATCAATCATCTCTAATCTCTCTCCATTTTCAATGGCGGTTTCTGGGTTCGAAGGCTTCGAAAAGCGCTTAGAACTCCGATTCTCCAGCGACAATTCCGCCGGAATGGGCCTCCGGCGGATAAACTTCGAGTCGCTGGAGAAAGTGCTCCATGCGGTGCAATGCACCGTAGTATCAGCTGTGGGGAACCACTACTTCGACTCTTATGTGCTGTCTGAGTCGAGTCTATTTGTGTACCCCACGAAGATCATCATCAAGACATGTGGGACCACTCAGCTGTTGAAATCTGTCCGTCCATTGGTAGACTATGGTTGTGATGTGGGCCTGACTTTGTGCGGGTGTAGGTACAGCCGAGGTAGCTTTATTTTTCCCAAGTCACAACCTTACCCTCACACTAGTTTTGGAGAAGAAGTGTTGTACTTGGAAGATGTATTGCCAAGTCATGTTTGCTATAGAAAAGCCAATGTGATGCCTTCTAAGTTGACTTGTCATTCATGGCACGTCTTCACTGCTAGTAATAAATCTGACATGATAATGCAAATGTCTGAGCAGTCATATACTGTTGAAGTTTGCATGACTGAGCTCGACCGAGTGCTGGCTAGGAAGTTTTTTAAGTGTCGTGACGACAATAAATTGGGTGACATGGCCGGAAAAGTGATGACGGAGATGACAGGTATCGGAGATATCAATCCGAATGCTATTTTGTGTGACTTTGGATTTGAGCCATGTGGGTATTCGATGAATGGAGTTGATAGTGATCGGTACTCCACAATTCACGTTACACCGGAGGATGGGTTCAGCTACGCGAGCTTTGAGTGCATTGGGTCAGTTTACGACGGTCATGATGATCTTGTTAATGTGTTGAACAAGGTGGCGCAAGTTTTTCGGCCAGGGACAATGTCGGTTTCATCTACCTGTGCTACCGGCCATGAGGTGTGGACATGTGTCACCAGCGCGCTCGAGCCACTTGGATTGAAATGCCGAAGTTGCACGGTGGATGAATTCCCGGCCGCCGGGACCGTTGTGTTTCAGACGTTTACCACTCGCCAGAAGTAGAATTAGTACACTGAGGCTTTGTTTGGTTGAAAGGTTTAGAAAGATATTAAGAAATGGAAAGAGAAAAGGTAAGTGAAATATGTATAAAATATATTTATATTTCACTTAGTTTCACATACATTTTTCATTTCTTTTTCTAAATTCATTCTTAAATCTTCTGACCAAATACGGCTTAAGAATTACATGAAAAAGATTCAAAAGAGAGGGACAGTAGAGTGTCTTTTAGGATTAAGTATTTTTTTTGTATTATAAATGTTTATCTAAATGCACAATCAACCATTTAATTATATGACAATTTTAATGGTTGAAAATGCATATGACAATTTTAATGGTTGAAAATGCATTTGAGGTAAAAGCACAAAAGATCAGCTATCTCGTTTTTAAAATCTATTTAGTTGATTTTTTTTTTATTATTATTATTATTATTTAAGATGATGGATGGATGACTTGGATTGCATGATGCTTGGTGATGTATGGTAGATGATGATTATGGATGTGGGGTTGATGTGTGTCGAATGAATGCATCATAGATGGTGTGTTTGGTTACAATCATGATAATCCACCCTATTATCTCTCTCTCTCTCTCACTCAATTTCTCTTTCTATTCTTGTTTTATTTTTTGTTTTGTCCTTTCTCTTTCTTCTCATTCTCCTGAAATTTCTTACTTTCTCATTATTATTATTATTATTAAGGCTTCAAAAGAGAAATTTTAACATTCTATTTCACTTCTTTCTTTGGGTTAATTATCAATTTTACACAATAACATAATTTACTTTTTTGTTAATCACCTTTAATTGCTTCTCGACTTCTTTCTTTTTGATAATTATAAGAATTTCATTTCCAAGCCAGATATATAAAAAATTGATATTTAGCATTAAATTTATATCATTGTTTTATGTCTCTGCATAGTTGTATGTTTGTAATTGATTTTATGTTTTGAACATATTACATAACAAAATACATTAAGAAGAATTATATTTTGACGTGAATGCGATGAAATAAAAAAAGTTGTAAAAAAAAAATGGATCATATATAGTATTCTTATTAGTTTTCAAGTTATAGCAAAGATAAATTCTTGATGTATTAAGAAAATAACAATAATTATGAGTCACAGATCAAAATCTTGAAGTGGGCCTGAGCCTTGGCCCAGACCAGAAATATGATTTGTTGGACTGTGAAGATGTTGGCAAAATGTTAAAATTAGTGTCCAAACTTTGTTCCTATCTGGCCCATTTTATGGGAAATGAAATTGGTAATTACTTCCAATATTTGGTCCAACATAATAAATATGGCCTATTGGCCCAGATACCAACTCTAAATAACTGGCCCATTTTTTTTTATTTTTGCCCTCAAAAGACCCAAAAAATTGTGTTCTTCAAGGTTTCATATGCCGGAAAAAAAACCATAAAAAAAAATTAAAAAAAAAAATTGGGTCCGATTGAAGTCAATATAATTTATCATTTCATAAAAAATCTATATAATAAAGTAAGAAAGTTTTGAATATTAAATATATTTTTGTCCTATTAAAATATTTGAATGGTTCAAATCTATTCAAATTACAAAACAATGATTGAGATGTATTTTTCAAAAAATATTTTACGTGTACATTTTTTACTTTTTTTACTTTTTCACTTCTCTCTATTATCTTTTCCTTTTCCCACTCACTCTCTCTCTCATGATCCCATTAAATTAATAATCCTAACCTCCCTAGTAGCTAATCCCATGAATAAACCTACATTTCACTCTGTACCACTACCCCCCATCTCTCTCTCTCTCTCTCTCTCAATATTATTTGTATCGTACTAAGGTACGGACGTAAATTAATATATAGTCCCGTTTTGTAGCTCGAATTTCATTTGGCCCGAGTGGCCCGACTGCCCAAAACGAGGTCGTTTTGGGTTGTTGTTGTTGTTGTCGGTTTTTTTTTTTTTTTTTCATATGAAGAGGAAGAAAAAGAAGAGAAAGAAGAAGGAGGAGGAGGAGGAGAGAGGAGGAGCTGACAGAGGAAGAGAACAAACAGAACAGAACGTCATCATCATCTTCATCTTCATCAATACAACAACATCATCTTCATCAACAACACCCATCAACAACACATTTATCACCCACATCCAGACCCAATTGAATCTTCATCAAAACATGCTCTTTCTACAAATTTTCCCCCCCTCATCTTCAGATCTAGATCCACCAGAAAAAAAAAAGTCCACATCTTCATCAACACATCATCATCATCATCAACAACAACATCTTTATCAACATCAACATCATTTTCAGATCCAGATTCATTTTCAGATCCAAATTCACTAGGAAAAAAAAGAAAAAGAAAAAAAGTAGATTTTTGATCGGCGACCAACGATCATCGTCATCACCGCCGATCTTCCTCCTCCACCATCACCGCCTCCATCTTTTCCCCTTCTCTCTTCCTCTTCTCTCCTCTCTCTCTTTCTCTCTCTCTCTCGGCTCCTCTCTTTCTCTTCTTTTCTTTTCCTCCTCTCTCTCTCTTTCTCTTTTCTGTCTCTCTATTCGAAAAGCAAGAAAAGGCAACAAAAAAAAAAATCAAAATCAAAGCCCAAAATGATGTCGTTTTGGGTTTTGAGCCAAATTCGAGCCACCGAATTTCGAGCTACGGATCATTTTTCATTTTTTACCTATAAAAAGACAAAATAGATTAAAAAAAAAAAAACTAAAAAATCAACTTTTTACTAACTTCTCATAACATCACACACACACACACACATATATATATATATTTGAAAGGTTTTGTTTCCATTTCACAAATAAAAGTGATTTACAAATAAAACTTAAATGGGTCATTTTTTCAATTATATATCATAATAATAGATTTTTAGTTTAAAATAAAAGAATCACAAAACATCAAATCATTTTATATATAAATTATGTTGGTATATATTATTTCCTTTCTACCTTTGACACAAATCCCTTAGGCCTCGTTTGTTTTCATAAGTAGAATGAAAAGAATTAATAGTATGGGGATTGTTAGTGAAGAAATTAATGGTGAAAGGATTAAGTAAAATTGTGTTTGTTTTAATAGTAGTTGTTAATGTGAGGATTGTTAAATTATTAACCTACAAAAGAAATATAAAATATTAAAACAAATAAAATTATGATTTTCACTTAACAAAAAATACAAAAACATTAAACATTAATGTTTAAAAAAAATGTCCAACATGTAAATAAAAAAAATAAAAAATCAAAAAAAATAAAAAAACCTAATCCCATGGGACTAATTTCCTAATACTATCTCCACCTTCTCCATTTCAATTCCAACATCAAGACCCATTCTAATCCCTTGGGATTATGAATCCCCTCTCCATCTCCAAAAATAAACACAATATATAGTAGGTCTCACCTCCATCTCAATCCCAATTCTACTCCTATCTCTCAAAACAAACAGGGCCTTAGCTCCTTCTACAAACCCCCAGCCCCTCCTCCCTTCTTGCTGCCACCTAGTGTCTCTCTCTCCCTTGCATACCATCTAGCTCCTCTTTCTTACTTGTCCACCACCTAGAAAGAGTAATCGCAGAAGGCAAAGAAATTGCAACAAAAAAGAAAATGGGAGAATAAAGACACAAGGGAGAGGGCTATAAGCGAGATTTATGAGGGTGGGTATGGATCTAGGAGGAGATTGTGAGAGTAAGAAATAGCGAAGGGATTAGTCGAGGATTAGGGTGGCAATTGCGACTAAAAAAAGTAATAGAAGTAATGATTAAAACTAGTAAGGAGTAAAAAAAAAAAAATCGAAATTGATAGTGATTAGTGGCGAGGAATTATTTAAAAAGTAAAGTATGAATAAAATAAAAACAGCATGGTGCTCAAAAAATATAAAAACAGCATAATCCCAATCAGACCCCTAATTGACCGTTATCTGTTGCTCTCTCTCTCTCTGTCTCGAGTTTTCATTTCATTTGAATTTTGAGCCTTTGATCTCCTACTGGCAAAAGTACAATCTTTGTGTAGGCCCATAACAACCCCACCCTGCACGTCCTCTCCCCTCTCCAATGACAAGAAAGCATAGTTTGATCAAATCAAAAGCAGAAAAGTTTCTACCATTTGCTTCGTAGGGTTGGTTTTTTGTGCCCTTCTCCTTTGTACCAAATCAAAATTCTATCTCTTTAATCATTTTTCGCTAAAGGGGTTATTCCAATCTTGTGAACCTCTCAGCAAAACCCCTTTTCCAAGAATGATTAAAGAGATAGAATTCTTGACCCCTGTTCCAAGAATGGTTTACAGATTCATCATTCTGGTGGTTAAAGGGGTTATTCCGATCTTGTGAACCTCTTATCATCTGTAAACCATAATTCTGTTCAAAAGCAGGGTTTCTGAAGTGGTTTGCTTCTAGGGTTTTTTTTGTTGATCCTTAATTCTTGTTGATTCTATGCAAAACCCCTTGTGTAACCACCAGAATGATGAATCTTTGAAGTACCCACTTGGTCATTTTCAACCAAGAATTGGATTTCTTTGAAGGTTTGATTTTTCATGCCCTTTTTTCCTTGATGGGTTTCTTTGTACTTACGTACCCAAAAAAAATTTTACTTACCCAAAAAAACGGTTACTTTGTACCAAATCAAAATTCTCCTTCTCTTTGATCATTTTTTGTTGAAGGGGTTATTCTAATTTTGTGAAACTTCTCTACAAAACCCCTTTTCTTGGAAAACCCAGATGCCAATCATCATCTTTAAAGCATAATTCATTAATTCTGCTCAAAGACACGGCTTTTGGGGGTGTTTTGGTTGTAGGGTTTGTTTATTTGATCCTCAATTCTTGTTGGTTCTATGCAAAAATCCTTGTGTGACCCACAGAACGTTGAATCTACGGAGTACCCACTTGGCCAATTGTCACCAAGAATTGGATTTCTTTGAAGGTTTCTCTTAGGAGTTATGCATTTCAATTTGATTCATTAGGCTGTTCATGTTGTGTTAAAAAATATGGGTTGTGTCCATGGCAAGTGTTGTGGCCGATCCCCAAAATCTTTAGATGGGGATAACAGCGAATTTCAAGATGGGGATAACAGGGAATTTCAAGATTTGGGTAAATATACTTGCCATGGAAAACATATACTTGCAAATAGATCATTAGATTTTGTTCTTGTTCCTTCTAAAAACTTCCGGTTGGAGTATTCAGCCCTCACGCAGCGAGGGTACTACCCGGATGCACCTGATAAAGAAAATCAAGATAGTTTCTGTATCAAAAAAAACATTCAAGGCAACCCTAATGTCCATTTCTTTGGTGTGTTTGATGGGCATGGACATTTCGGTACAGAATGTTCGAATTTCGTTAAGAATAGGTTAATTGAAATTCTATCCGGTGACCCGACATTGTTAGATGATCCTGTTAAAATTCTGCATTTTTATCAACAAATGAGGAACTGCACAATAGTGACATAGACGATTCGCTGAGTGGTACAACTGCAATTACTGTTCTTGCTATTGGGGATAAGCTTTATGTGGCGAATGTGGGTGATTCAAGAGCTGTGATTGCCAGTAAGGATGGGAATCAGATTATTTCCAAAGATCTGTCTCACGATCAGACACCTTTTCGGGAAGATGAATGTGAGAGGGTGAAGCTTTGTGGGGCCAGGGTTTTGAGTGTTGATCAAGTGGAAGGAAAGAGCGATCCGAGTATCCAAACATGGGGTGATGAAGAGACTGAAGGTGCTGATCCACCGAGGTTGTGGGTTCAAAATGCGATGTACCCCGGAACTGCATTTACGCGGAGTGTAGGGGATAGTGAAGCAGAGAGGATTGGCGTTATTGCACTTCCTGAGGTTTTAACAGTTCAGCTTACACCTAATCATCTGTTCTTTGTAGTCGCAAGTGATGGCGTTTTCGAGTTCCTCTCAAGCCAAATTGTTGTGGAAATGGTATGTGATTACCCTCAACAGCATTCAAAAATGGTATTTTGTTCTTTTGTTGTAATTAAGTTACTATTTATTGCATACTATCATGTGTAACTTTCCATATTTTGCTGTTCACTTCAATCTTGTTTAGCTGTTGAATTTTGATCAGTTTGTTACTATGGTGATTGAGTCTCTTGTAGAAGCTTATCTCCTTTGTGATATGAATCAAAAAGCTAATCAGCCTTCGATCCTGATTAATATGTTATTTTTGAAAGTTCATTGATATGAGAAGGCCCTAAACCAATTGATTGCTTTAAATAGTTTATTTTGACGAGGTACATCAATAGCGGGCACTTGTTATACTTTTTTATCAGATAATTCCCTGAACTTGCGTGTGTTTTTCCTTCCTAGAATTTTGAACTATGGTTTGATGTTTAAATATTTCGCTTGTGACTTATTTTTCATCCATAGTTGCACTCCTTGCTCAATTTTTCTGATTTTTTCCCTTCACCGTTTGTTTGGGTCTCAAGATATTGTTTAGGTCTCAAGATACACAGATCCTCGAGATGCATGTTCTGCTATTGCTGGAGAATCGTACAAACAATGGTTACAGCATGAAACTCGGACAGATGATATTGCAATCATCATAGTACACATCAAGGAATTGTCTAATGTATGAATCCTTCACTTGTTAACCTCTTTTTCTTATTCTTTACTGGACCCCACTCCACAGTAGTGTCTACAAGTAGCAATTGTGATATATGCAATTATCATAATCAGGGGAGACCTATATTTTGTAAGGGCCCTACTCAAGATATCTTTGCCAATCGTAGCAGTTTAGAATGAGTAATCGGTGAACGACTAATATAAAACTTCCTGTTGCAATAGGCAGGTACCAACAACTTTAATGTAAGCGGTGGAGTTAATACCCGCCCTGCTGCTCTGAAGTTGGCAAGGGGAGGCTCTGATACATTTTTTACCCCTCCAGGGTCAGAATTTTTCCGATCAGTGAGAAGTGATTTCTCTGATATGCATTCTTTTCAGCATATCTCAACGGATCTGAGCCCGGCAATAGTCACCCCCATCTCCTGCACTTCCCAAGCCTTTAACATTGTGAGTTTCTTGAGGTCTGTTTTCTATACATCGTCCCTTGTTTATTATAACCAATTGATTTTTTTATTTTTTTCTTCATCTCTTTGCAGTGATTGAGCCAGTGAAAGGTGTTTAGCAAGTTTCTTAAGTTGTCATGTTTCATTCAGTTTGTAACAGTACTTAGTTTTATATTTATTTTGCAAGAGAAGAGAATCAGTAATGAGTGTCTAGAGAGGCAATTTTGGTATTGTTTGATAACGTTTAAACCATTAAGCATATTTATGTTTATTTTTGGTAAAAACAAAAATAAATAACTTGTTTAAACACACGTTTTTGGAAATGAGTGAGGAGGGGGTGGCCTGAGGGGGTTGGAGCCTGGAGGAGAACTGGACTCTCTAGAGGTGGTGGCCGGCTGATGGGGTGGTGGTCAGAGGTGGAGGGGGACTCGCCAGCGGGGGTGATTGGTGGTGGGTGGTGACCAAAGGAGGTGGAGAAGTGAGGAAGGAATGAAAACTTGTTTAAAAACATAGAAACAACTTTTTTATGTTTGTTAATTTTTGTAAATTGTTAATAAATGCATTATTGCAGGTAACCGGAGATCAAAAATTGGTGTATGCTATGGAACAGATGCCATTAGGTCTGCTCGTACAAGATCTTTTTATTTATTGATCATAGTAGCGCATCCCATTTCGCAGGGTAACTCGCTAACTTGTGACAACACTAATCATTAAATGCGCAAAAATGGATTAGATCGCTCAGAAGACAGAAGAAATAGTTGCAGCCTTCTAACTCTCATAGATTACTGTACGAGTGATGTAGACAAAGTAGGAAGGTGAAGACATTTTAATTGTATTATTGCATTTGCAAATGGGAAGAGAACAGGTTTATTAAGATTTAGATGTAAAATTTCTTACTATTTACTGCATAAATTCCTGAAGTGATAATTTCTCTCGTTCTTTTTCTTGTGCTTTTCTTTCTTTTTTTTCTTTTTTTTTTTTGTAATTCCATTTCCTTCACAGCAAATTATGTTGCCACTGAATGAATTGCTCTTTGCATTTCCTCTTAGCACCCTAAAGTTAAAAAGTAAGGGTGACAGAGGTGCTTTGTGAATGAAGTTTTATCCAACCCTAGCCCTCCATGAGCATGAGCTGGTAGCTGTTTCTTGGAGTCTTGTGAGACCGACAGTAAACCCCGAGGGTCTTTTGTTCAAATCTCACTTCCACTGTTTTGTGTGTGCTTGCAAATATCCCAGTCTAATTATTCGAACAAAAATGTTTGTGGATGATATATTCAAATTGTTAATACTAACTACAAATGTATTTATAAAAAAATAACAATAACACCCTCAAGTTTTAATTGAATCATACTTTGGCTCTATCTTTTAATTGCAATAATTAATTTTTTTAATTTTAACTTGTGATTATTTCGTAACTTATCGTAAAAAGATTTGAACAAAAAGAACTCCCGTGAGGGCCTTGTGAGAACATTAAAAAATTGTTATAAATTGGAGTTTTCAATTGCGAGATCAAGTAAAATTTGATTGAAATATGAAAAGTATAATTTTACAAACAAAAAGAGGCAATGATAGGCAATAAACATGTAAAGCTCTTATATTTCCTCATTCTGCAAAGTAACATCTCCAACAAATTACAAAGCTCATTGAAAGGATAAAACTCCTTGGCAAAAATACATAATTATACAGAACTTCATGCCTAAACGGAATTGTGCACGATTATCTTGTGAATCGCCTTCACCAAATTATGGCATTCAGGATCTGAATCCAGGGGGAAAAATTTCTTGTAAATACAAGATATTCGTTGTTGAACTACAAAATATCTTCTCCCATGGGCGTTAGCAGATGTTTTTCATTCTTCACTCTGTCCTTGGTAGCCTTTCCAAAGTCAACCTCATTAAAAATAAATCGATAGTTTGTTATCTATCCTGTCCTGCAACATATTACACTGCTCCAACAACTTGCTCAGTTTGTCAGCTTCTCTCGTGGCCACCACTAACCTGCTGCTAGTTTCAGTTGATCCATGCTCTATATAATTGTCATTGTTTGTCTCAGACAAGTTACCATTTTGGGCTGCATTGGTAGCTTGTACAGTACTACCATTAGAAACCATTGCCGATGGAGGCTGGAAAGCCTTGTCTTCTGTATGACCCATGCTCGATTCAAGTGAGCCATAACTAACTTCAACCATTTCATCTAGAGATGGGTGAGTTAAATAATAAGATGAAGATACCATGCCTTGAATCCCCGACATGTCCAGACCTGTTTTTGAAATATCCGTGTCAAGCTGCTCCGGAATATAAGCAGAAGAGAATGCACCATTGGATAGACTCATTAAGCGCCAATTGAAAACTCGTTGGAAAATCATAACCCACTTCGGAATGATATAGTAAGTTGAGTTATGGAGCTCAAGACGCGCACCCTTTTGTAGCATTACACGTGCCTCATTTGTTGCCAGCGATAGTCCCATCATTTTACTCAACTGGGTAAGGTATCTGATCAAGCAATCTTCAAGTTTTTGTTTCTGCTTTTCAATATCTTCACCCAAATTAGAACCTTTGTAGAGCCAAGATATGTCGTCATGAAATGAAGGAAGTCGACAGTCTCTTAGAGCACAAATAAGCAATTCAATTCTTGCTGACGAGCTCCATCCGATGTCTGGCAGATATAATTTCACCGCTTCATACTCCTTGCTAGTCTTCTCCAGCAAAGCAATCTCAGAACAAGGCCAAGAGGCAGGATTTGCATCAGCTGCAGCAGCAACCTTTCCCACTGTTCGATGCAAGGCTTCGTTAAAGGCCAAAATACAGTGGTCCGGACCTACTTCATAATCGCTCATCTCGTCAAGCACCTTCAGCGAAGAATTCAAGTGGGTCAAAGTCAGTTCACGCGTATTTACACTACTAACAATAGGTTGTAAGGGTGATTGGCTTGCGAGCCACTGCAATCCCCCTCTCAATTGCTCATCACTGAAAAACCCATCAAACTCTTCGAATTGCTGGTTCTTCGCAATGAAAACAACCGAAATTTTATTTACCCGTGAATTGTCAATGTCATGGAGCCCCAATCGTTCAGCCATGATGGATGAAGAATCTGAATTTTCTTCATACGAGTCTATTACGATTAGAAGGGGCAACTGGGAACCAGAAGGTAAAGACATAAGAAGGTTATGGAGCCGAAACTTTTGGATCTCCAATGAGATGCTTCCAGATACAAGGAAAAGAACTGCATTTGCACCTAATAATATCTCATTCGTATCATCAAGTTTTGCATCCCTGACGATAGACAAACAGCACGTGGTGTCACCACCAGATTGGCTGGGAACCCATTTCTTCCATACTGACAGGCCCGGGGATGAAATTATTACGTCATCATCACCTTTGCTGGCAGGAATGAGCTTAGAATGCAACCACGAGCCTGCAGTAAAATGAGCAACTTGACTCGATTGTTGCAGCCTGTCGCCATCTGGATTGTCTGTCTGAGAGCATAAAATTATTTTCCAGCAAAAACATTTGGCAGCCGGGTTTCTTCCATTAAGTGTAGCAGCTATCACATCTGAAACATTTAGCCTCGACCATGATCTTTCATGTCTTTCGTATCTTTCATGCATAACACGGTTGATGTTGAACACACCAGAAGTGCTTGGTTGCTTTACAAGAAGAAAAAAGAATTAGAAGCTTCAGCAAAATATTTCAGTTTAAAAAGATCAATAGCAAAATTCTTATGGTCAATGCATAGTTTAATTGTATAGTCATTAATAAATATTTTCATGATATCTAGCATTATTGTTAAAATAATGAGTCAAAAAGAGGGGAACAACAAGGCAAAAGGAGGTATGCCAACAATAATAATACTTACATCAATGTTCTGTCGAATTGGTGGGCCCATCGATAGTGAATTTAACGCGGCCATAGCAGACAACTGCCTTTGTTCACGTAACTCTCTTTTCTTTGATGAACGATGCTTCCATAATCTGACCCAAAAAAATGCAAGAAGAGTGAGATATAGGACAGAAAACACCATAGTTACAGTCACATCAGTAGAAAGAATTGCAACCTGAAGATCAGTTTGAGTTTTGCCTCAGCAGCTTCCTCATCATTATCTTTTTTTACAACATTTTTTCCCGTTGATTTAAATTCCGACTTCACAACGTTTTCATGACGTTATAACTACATATGGAACGCACATGTGGGTTTGCTTTCACATTTCACCCCATCTTCACAAACGCATTCTGCCCTACCACCTCCCACTAAATTTAACATTTCGATTACATTTTCCAAAAACACATTACACAAAACCATTTTCTTTCCTCACCACGAGCTACGCTGTTTGATGTGCGTTTACTATTACACCCAATTCTGATACATTAATATGTTATAAACATTTTTTTGCTTGTTCGTGGTGTTGGACGGATCACATGAAAGTTACATGTATTATTCATTAAGTTAACAATTAACATGTTTTCAAAGTAAATTTTGACTGCAAAAAAATTCACATTTTTAAACACAAATGTTTCAACTTTCAATGTAGCATCCTGTAGATTAAAGTTTGGGTTTAACACCATCCCCTACCTAAACCCAATAACAACGCTGCAAACCCAGAACTAACCCAGAAATAACATTTTACACATTTTCAAACACAAACGTTTCAACTTAAATATACCATCCAGTACTTCAATTTCTATGTTTAACACCATCCATTTCCTAAACACAATAAACACGTACACATTACGATATGTCAAACCCAGAACTAACATCATTCACGAACACAATGTAACAAAACACGCACAAAATTCATTAACATTTTAGTAACCCTGCCCATGTTTTCCAATGTTGCTGTAAACTATTTTGTGTTTCTCCAGTAACAGACACGCAGCTAATGGACCATCCAAAAATCACTACCACATAAACAAAACATTTCCATGTTCAGCAAAAAAAAAACAAAAACCAAAATTTAAGCTAATATATGCATTCCACCAAATCTGTCAGGGCAGAGGTCGATTTTTGAGCCCTCTATGTGGATCATTGATGAATGCCTTAACTATTTCTGCTCTAAACGCACTGGCTGTCATCCCATCCATTGAACCTTCAACCTCCACGTTATTTGCGTACTGCCGCATGATGAAGCATACCATAACAGCGCAATCCGGACTGCCAATTGCCAACACGTTAACAGGTTAATCAACATTAGCAAACCAAAACCATAACTCTACAGACAATATAACAAACTTAAGCCAGAGTTCAAATTTGAACATACGATTCCGGGTGTTGTTGGGGACAATCACCCAAAGCCTCCAATGGCCCGTCGATATTCTCTGATGTGACACCCACAATGGATTACATTTTTCCTGGTACCCGTTTTGTGTAATCGACGACCCACTGTTTCTGTGTTAGGTAACACAACCCAATCAGTCACACTAAACACACCCTATCACCTTATACGCAACGCACGCACACCCGAACACATATATGTAATTACCATTCACTTGTACTTACCACTTTCACCGCCTCAGCAAAATGATCATCTCGGCTGCCTCTACGCGTTTTGATAGAATTGTAGTGTGTCCATGTCCCCGAGTCTGAATCGTACACCATGGTCGTCCAATGGTTCGCATGGTATATAGGGTAATGGACGTATCTGCACCCAGATGTAGCAGTCACGTGCACGTTCAGGTAACGATCCTTCGACGCTACACTTGGGTTCCTCATCATATCCTACAAAATATTGCAAACCAATAAAAAACCCACAACTCCACTGCCAATCTGTCGGGGCAAAATACACAACACTTTATGACAATGTAACAATACTCATAATACCATATTCATACCGAACACACACTGCTGCGGAAGTAAGATTTGTTGAAATTAGCACAATTAACAGCCGCTACGTTCTGTGAACTTTTTAAAATTTCAGCATATGCGTCAATAACCTAGCAACACAAATTATTCACATGTTCCAAATACATTAGCTGTACAAAACCATGCTCCTAACCCTTTTTAAAAAAACCTTAACCCAAGTCAATGGTGTAAGTTACGACGTTCTCATATCTACAATATCACATCATACTTATATTCCCGGCAGTCGCCCCCCCTTGCACAAGCGACTGGATGTCTTTGAAATTAACGTGCACACCATACTCTGCTGCACTCCATATGACAGCCCTACACCAAATCACAATCACATAAGTACAATTCAAATATAATAACCAATGTTACAGAAAAACACAGCAAGTAAAATACGAAACGAGTATGTTACCCGTCCCCTTCAAATGTGTACACCACCTCCAACAGTTTCTGTTCATCTTCAGCCAACAATTTCCAAACCGGATACCGATTTTTCATTCCAAATCCAGCCCATGTTTTACGCCCTCCCTCGTCGTCTTTAATGTTAACTACATCCTCATCTGTGATTTTGGCTATATTGCCCTCATGTTTTGACTGTTTGCAATGCTTCACCAACCCAGGATACTCGTAATCCTGTAACCTCCACTCCCGTCTAGCTTTGCTCTTCACACGCCATATCAACGATGTGATGTTCGGTTCCTCAAGATTCACAAAGTCTATTACCCTGTCCACCACACCACTGCTTGGCCGATCAAGAACATGTTTAATGTTCGAATTGTTCTCTGTTGCTGCTGCGTTACCTATGCCAGTGGAATTGCATTTACTTTTTTCCTCCACTGGAGTCCATACCCCGGCACATAACGTTGACCCCTGATTTACAACTCCATCCTTGCTCCCCACCATTACATTGTATCCCTCACCTACAGTATTACCTACATCAACATCAGCGCTGCGTGCTTCATTCAATTCAGAACTGTTACCTACGACATTTGCCGTGTTATTCACCGAACCATCCGTCTGGTTTCCATTAAACCACTCTGTAGTGAACTCACACCCACCCCGTTCGTCTGATGACGTGCCATGACTTTTAGTTGTGTTCCTAGCCAGTTACGTTACCTCGTGCGCCTCGTACTCGTCAACCTGGTCCTTTAACCGTGCTACTGTTGTTTTCATCTCCGACACTAGGCCATTCAAACGTGCAATTTCAGCATCCTGAACCCCATACACAAATTTGCAGCTTGTGAACCAAGTGCGCGTTCCATGCTTGTAACCTTACATTTAATTTCACGCACACGTTCCGATTTCTGCCTCAATTCATCATCCAACTCCGCTACTCTGTCACGCGCTTCACTCATTTTATTGCTACCACTACCTGCTTCTGTATCTGCATCCTTAGCTGGTTGTGTGGTTGACAAATCCAGCAGATCTGGGAACAATACTGGCCACCCTTCACTTCCTACAACCGCGCCCAATCCACGCTTCATAACACACTTGCTGCCTCCATCGTATGTGTCTGCCTCGTCCGTCAATTCGCTTTTCTCAACATGGAGCCCTACAGATGAGTCCACTTGCCAACAGTTCAAACTTGCCTCTACAACTTCAGCACCAACATCTTTACGTGTCACACCGACATGCACCGACACTGGCTGTGCGTCGAGCACTTTGCCTTCTGTCCTCATGCATTCACCACTTAACAATGTCGTACCTATTTTGTACCGTTCAAGAATTGCCCCCTCCAGTTTACCGCACCTTACCTGCCAAACACGTTACAAAATTGTTAACGACTCCAACAAGTACCATCCACTAAAACCATACAACTCAGCCTCCCATGTCATACCTCAAATTGTCTTCCGCTACTCAAGTCGACCCCTTTCATTTTGGTTGTCAAATTTGCAATGTTTCATCTGCAGAACCTTGGCAGTACACTGTGTCGTTTTGGCTCGATGAGGTTGGTGTGTTCACAAATAAAAAACTACAGTACATTTGTAAACACATTCATTAACATGACATGCTGACAAACTAATACAAACATGCCAGTCGCTAAAAAAATAGTACATTATGAAAATAAAACATTAACTTACGAGTAAAACGACTACACATCCGGTTACCCTTTCCGGCCGATCATGAAACTCGTTCAGCAATGTAATTAATGCGGCACGTATTGCAGCAGCCTAATCATACAACTGTATCGTACTTAGTTTGTCAATAACTCGGACGAACGCCCACCCGATAGACTCTTCGGTCGTTGTAAAAAACAGTTTCGCACATATATATAACGACAGCAGTTTCGCAACATCTTCCTCGTCATTAACACCATTTCCCTGTACTGCATCATCTAATAGTTCTTTAATTTTTTTGCACGATATCCTCCCCACAATATCGCAGCGACGCTGAATAAAATCAGACGGTGGTCTCGACCCATGAGCTAAATCAAGCTGGTCCACGCCGCACTGAATGCCAAAAACGAGTTGGATATCGCTTCGACGCAATGGAACGCCTTTCCTCCCGATGTAGAATTTTTCATCCTCAGGATTGTATGTCTGCAGTATTCGGAACACTGTCTCATCGCATTTTTTATATGCATTCGGCGACAAGTTGTGTTTGCGGATGGAACTAATCATTGCCCAAAATGGTGTTCTTCGCAGTTGTCGTTCATGGGTTACTGTCAAATTTATTTCTAGCACGGTCTTGATAACCCCGTTTATATTGGAACGATACGCTAGCCGGGCAGTGTCAACTACCATTTTCTTCACTACATGGACATTCTGTTTTTTCCCCTTGTATGGTATCTTCCCCTGTCTTTTCACAACAATTGGTTCTGACGTGAAATCAGAATCGCCCACGTCACGTGCCACACCACCACTTTTTTTCCATGGTGACTGCCTTAAAATCACTCATGCACAAATAACAAACAGCAATCAGAACGTAAACACCCCATAGTTGTATAACAGAACACGTACATTCCACACTATTAAATTCACATAATCAACAACAACATGCACACATACACATTAACATTGTCCACCGCAAAATAACATGACAACCAACACCAAAAACAGAGACATTAACATTGTCTGTCCAATGTAGCCAACAACATCATCAACACATAATTTATTTACTACAATGTCGCATTGTAATAACCAACAACATTCTGGAAACATAATTAAAACATTAACATTACTAACATTGTCCACCCAAAGTAACCAACACCATCATCAAAACATACACATTAACATTGACATTGTCCACCGAAAATAACATGACACCCAACACTGAAAACGGAGACATTAACATTGTTTGCCCAATGTAACCAACAACATCATCAACACATAATTTATTTTACTACAATGTCACATTGTAATAACCAACAACATTCTGGAAACATAACTAAGACATTAACATTACTAACATTGTCTACCCAATGTAACCAACAACATCATCAAAACATAATTAAAACATTAACATTACACAACGTCACATTGCCACACTACAGAACATCACAAACCCAGAGACAATAAACATCGTGCCCAACAACCCAGAATTGCACAACAAAACACGTAAACACTACAATCTGACATTGCCTTAATCAACAACATCATGGAAATAGACACATTAACACTTTCCACTCAATACAATCAACAACATCAAGAAAACGCCAAATCTTAAACACTAGCCACAACCACAACTCCTCTCAAACATAAACATCGAACTTAAACACTAGCTACAACCACAACTCCTCTCAAAAAACAAAACAACAACAGCAACATTACAACCCCACAAGATTGTTCTCCGTACCAAAGAAAAAAACTTCAACAATCAAAAACAAAACGGTCAAAAATAACATACCTCCAATCTTTTTTGTCATTCTCAAACGTCCCTTCACGTAACAACGTCTGCCAATCCTTATCGCAAATGCAGTCGGAAATTGAAGTATATGACGCCTTTATGCTTCAACGACAATGTCTTCCCACTGAACGTCACCACCACAACGTTGATAAATTATTTCAAATTAGGGTTTCCGTAATGTAGTGTTACCTTGCCCCAAACAGATTCGCCTTCCGATTTCGGATGTATGTTTCCTTCTGAAAACCCCAAATCTTTCCTTCAAATTGAATCTTACCATCGCCGAATAAGGAACAACTAATGTAACAGCATAAGAAACTGTTGGCCTATTTCCGTATTTTCACATTATTAAATTACCAGCGTTGCCCATTAGTCTTGCTAGTGACGACCACAATGTATATGCCCTCAATGGTCATTTCCCATAGAATGGGACTGTTTGGTTCATAAGAAAACATTTGAGACTAAACAGTGTTTAAGTTGTTAATTTGAGATTTATTGATGCATCACCCAAAAAAATAATCAAAATTGATAGTGATTGGCGGCGGGGGAATTATTTAAAAAGTAAAGTATGAATAAAATAAAAACAGCATAATCCCAATCAGACCACTAATTGACCGTTATCTGTTGTTTTTTCTCTCTCTCTCTCTCTCTCTCTCTCTCTCTCTCTCTCTGTGTCTCGAGTTTTCATTTCATTTGAATTTTGAGCCTTTGATCTTCTACTGGCAAAAGTACAATCTTTGTGTAGGCCCATAACAACCCCACCCTGCACGTCCTCTCCCCTCTCCAATGACAAGAAAGCATAGTTTGATCAAATCAAAAGCAGAAAAGTTTCTACCTTTTGCTTCGCAGGGTTGGTTTTTTGTGCCTTCTCCTTTGTACCAAATCAAAATTCCATCTCTTTAATCATTTTTCATTAAAGGGGTTATTCCAATCTTGTGAACCTCTCAGCAAAACCCCTTTTCTTGGAAAACCCAGATGACAATCATCATCTGTAAACCATAATTCTGTTCAAAAGCAGGGTTTCTGAAGTGGTTGCTTCTAGGGTTTTTTTTGTTGATCATTAATTCTTGTTGATTCTATGCAAAACCCCTTGTGTAACCACCAGAATGATGAATCTTTGAAGTACCCACTTGGTCATTTTCAACCAAGAATTGGATTTCTTTGAAGGTTTGATTTTTCATGCCCTTTTTTCCTTGATGGGTTTCTTTGTACTTACGTACCCAAAAAAATTTTTACTTACCCAAAAAAAGGGTTTCTTTGTACCAAATCAAAATTCTCCTTCTCTTTGATCATTTTTTGTTGAAGGGGTTATTCTAATTTTGTGAAACTTCTCTACAAAACCCCTTTTCTTGGAAAACCAAGATGCCAATCATCATCTTTAAAGCATAATTCATTAATTCTGTTCAAAGACACGGCTTTTGGGGGTGTTTTGCTTGTAAGGTTTGTTTATTTGATCCTTAATTCTTGTTGGTTCTATGCAAAAATCCTTGTGTGACCCCCAGAACGTTGAATCTACGGAGTACCCACTTGGCCAATTGTCACCAAGAATTGGATTTCTTTGAAGGTTTCTCTTAGGAGTTCTGCATTTCAATTTGATTCATTAGGCTGTTCATGTTGTGTTAAGAAATATGGGTTGTGTCCATGGCAAGTGTTGTGGCCGATCCCCAAAATCTTTAGATGGGGATAACAGGGAATTTCAAGATTTGGGTAAATATACTTGCCATGGAAAACATATACTTGCAAATAGATCATTAGATTTTGTTCTTGTTCCTTCTAAAAACTTCCGGTTGGAGTATTCAGCCCTCACGCAGCGAGGGTACTACCCGGATGCACCTGATAAAGAAAATCAAGATAGTTTCTGTATCAAAAAAAACATTCAAGGCAACCCTAATGTCCATTTCTTTGGTGTGTTTGATGGGCATGGACATTTCGGTACAGAATGTTCGAATTTCGTTAAGAATAGGTTAATTGAAATTCTATCCGGTGACCCGACATTGTTAGATGATCCTGTTAAAGCTTATAATTCTGCATTTTTATCAACAAATGAGGAACTGCATAATAGTGACATAGACGATTCGCTGAGTGGTACAACTGCAATTACTGTTCTTGTTATTGGGGATAAGCTTTATGTGGCGAATGTGGGTGATTCAAGAGCTGTGATTGCCAGTAAGGATGGGAATCAGATTATCTCCAAAGATCTGTCTCACGATCAGACACCTTTTCGGGAAGATGAATGTGAGAGGGTGAAGCTTTGTGGGGCCAGGGTTTTGAGTGTTGATCAAGTGGAAGGAAAGAGCGATCCGAGTATCCAAACATGGGGTGATGAAGAGACTGAAGGTGCTGATCCACCGAGGTTGTGGGTTCAAAATGCGATGTACCCCGGAACTGCATTTACGCGGAGTGTAGGGGATAGTGAAGCAGAGAGGATTGGCGTTATTGCACTTCCTGAGGTTTTAACAGTTCAGCTTACACCTAATCATCTGTTCTTTGTAGTCGCAAGTGAAGGCGTTTTCGAGTTCCTCTCAAGCCAAACTGTTGTGGAAATGGTATGTGATTACCCTCAACAGCATTCAAAAATGGTATTTTGTTCTTTTGTTATAATTAAGTTACTATTTATTGCATACTATCATCTTTTCTTAATCATGTGTAACTTTCCATATTTTCTGTTCACTTCAATCTTGTTTAGCTGTTGAATTTTGATCAGTTTGTTACTATGGTGATTGAGTCTCTTGTAGAAGCTTATCTCCTTTGTGATATGAATCAAAAAGCTAATCAGCCTTCAATCCTGATTAATATGTTATTTTTGAAAGTTCATTAATATGGTAAGGCCCTAAACCAATTGATTGTTTTAAATAGTTTATTTTGACAAGGTACATCAATACCGGGCACTTGTTATACTTTTTTATCAGATAATTTCCTGAACTTGTGTGTGTTTTTCCTTCCTAGAATTTTGAACGATGGTTTGATGTTTAAATATTTCGCTTGTGACTTATTTTTTATCCATAGTTGCACTCCTTGCTCAATTTTTCTGATTTTTGTTTTTCTGTTTCTGTTTTTCCATTTTTTCCCTTCACCGTTTGTTTAGGCCTCAAGATACACAGATCCTCGAGATGCATGTTCCGCTATTGCTGGAGAATCATACAAACAATGGTTACAGCATGAAACTCGGACAGATGATATTACAATCATCATTGTACACATCAAGGAATTGTCTAATGTATGAATCCTTTGCTTGTTAACCTCTTTTTCTTATTCTTTACTGGACCTCACTCCACAGTAGTGTCTACAAGTAGCAATTGTGATATATGCAATTATCATAATCAGGGGAGACCTATATTTTGTAAGGGCCCTACTCAAGATATCTTTGCCAATCGTAGCAGTTTAGAATGAGTAATCTGTGAACGACTAATATAAAAAGTTCCTGTTGTAATAGGCAGGTACCAACATCTTTAATGTAAGCGGTGGAGTTAATACCCGCCCTGCTGCTCTGAAGTTGGCAAGGGGAGGCTCTGATACATTTTTTACCCCTCCAGGGTCAGAATTTTTCCGATCAGTGAGAAGTGACTTCTCTGATATGCATTCTTTTCAGCATATCTCAACAGATCTGAGCCCGGCAATAGTCACCCCATCTCCTGCACTTCCCAAGCCTTTAACATTGTGAGTTTCTTGAGGTCTGTTTTCTATACATCGTCCCTTGTTTATTATAACCAATTAATTTTTTTATTTTTTTTCTTCTTCTCTTTGCAGTGATTGAGCCAGTGAAAGGCGTTTCGCAAGTTTCTTAAGTTGTCATGTTTCATTCAGTTTGTAACGGTACTTACTTGCCTTAGTTTTATATTTATTTTGCAAGAGAAGAGAATCAGTAATGAGTGTCTAGAGAGGCAATTTTGGTATTGTTTGATAACGTTTAAACCATTAAGCATATTTATGTTTATTTTTGGTAAAAACAAAAATAAATAACTTGTTTAAACACACGTTTTTGGAAACGAGTGAGGAGGGGGTGGCCTGAGGGGGTTGGAGCCTGGAGGAGAACTGGACTCTCTAGAGGTGGTGGCCAGCTGATGGGGTGGTGTTCAGAGGTGGAGGGGGACTCGCCAGTGGTGGTGATTGGTGGTGGGTGGGTGGTGACCAAAGGAGGTGGAGAAGTGAGGAAGGAATGAAAACTTGTTTAAAAACATAGAAACAACTTTTTTATGTTTGTAAATTTTTGGAAATTGTTAATAAATGCATTATTGCAGGTAACCGGAGATCAAAAATTGGTGTATGCTACAGAACAGATGCCATTAGGTCTGCTCGGACAAGATCTTTTTATTTATTGATCATAGTAGCGCATCCCATTTCGCAGGGTAACTCTCTAACTTGTGACAACACTAATCATTAAGGCCATGTTTGTTTGGGCGGACTGGATTAGCATTCCCATGACTAATAGTCCTAGGATTACGAACTCGTTGGATTATTTATCTTATCTTAACTAATAGTTAAGTTTAAAATAATTAGTCCGTACTTTAATTGTTTAACCAAATATCGGATTAATAATTTTATTGGACTATTAGTCCAATCCCAAGCTCATGTCCACCTAAACAAACATGGCCTAAATGCGCAAAAATGGATTAGATCGCCCAGAAGACAAAAGAAATAGTTGCGGCCTTCTAACTCAATCCATTTGGTTGCATAAATTACTGTACGAGTGATGTAGACAAAGTAGGAAGGTGAAGACATTTTAATTGTATTATTGCATTTGCAAATGGGAAGAGAACAGGTTTATTAAGATTTAGATGTAAAATTTCTTACTATTTACTGCATAAATTCCTGAAGTGATAATTTCTCTCGTTCTTTTTCTTGTGCATTTCTTTCTTTATTTTCTTTTTTTTTTTTTGTAATTCCATTTCCTTCACAGCAAATTATGTTGCCACTGAATGAATTGCTCTTTGCATTTCCTCTTAGCACCCTAAAGTTAAAAAGTAAGGGTGACAGAGGTGCTTTGTGAATGAAGTTTTATCCAACCCTGGCCCTCCATGAGCATGAGCTGGTAGCTGTTTCCTGGAGTCTTGTGAGACTGACACTAAACCCCGAGGAGGTCTTTTGTTCAAATCTCACTTCCACTGTTTTGCGGGTGCTTGCAAATATCGCAGTCTAATTATTCGAACAAAAATGTTTGTGGATGATATATTCAAATTGTTAATACTAACTACAAATGCATTTATAAAAAAATAACAATAACACCCTCAAGTTTTAATTGAATCATACTTTGGCTCTATCTTTTAATTGCAATAATTAATTTTTTAAATTTTAACTTGTGATTATTTCGTAACTTATCATAAAAAAATTTGAACAAGAAGTACTCACGTGTGGGCCTTGTGAGAACATTAAAAAATTGTTATAAATTGGAGTTTTCAATTGTGAGATCAAGTAAAATTTGACTGAAATATGAAAAGTATAATTTTACAAACAAAAAGAGGCAATGATAGGCAATAAACATGTAAAGCTCTTATATTTCCACATTCTGCGAAGTAACATCTCCAACAAATTACAAAGCTCATCAAAAGGATAAAACTCCTTGGCAAAAATACATAATTATACAAAACTTCATGCCTAAACGGAATTGTGCACGATTCTCTTGTGAATCGCCTTCACCAAGTTATGGCATTCAGGATCTGAATCCACGGGGAAAAATTTCTTGTAAATACAAGATATTCGTTGTTGAACTACAAAATATCTTCTCCCATGGGCGTTAGCAGATGTTTTTCATTCTTCACTCTGTCCTTGGTAGCCTTTCCAAAGTCAACCTCATTAAAAATAAATCGATAGTTTGTTGTCTATCCTGTCCTGCAACATATTACACTGCTCCAACAACTTGCTCAGTTTGTCAGCTTCTCTCGTGGCCACCACTAACCTGCTGCTAGTTTCAGTTGATCCATGCTCTATATAATTGTCATTGTTTGTCTCAGACAAGTTACCATTTTGGGCTGCATTGGTAGCTTGTACAGTACTACCATTAGAAACCATTGCCGATGGAGGCTGGAAAGCCTTGTCTTCTGTATGACCCATGCTGGATGCAAGAGAGCCATAACTAACTTCAACCATTTCATCTAGAGATGGGTGAGTTAAATAATAAGATGAAGATACCATGCCTTGAATCCCCGACATGTCCAGACCTGTTTTTGAAATATCCATGTCAAGCTGCTCCAGAATATAAGCAGAAGAGAATGCACCATTGGATAGACTCATTAAGCGCCAATTGAAAACTCGTTGGAAAATCATAACCCACTTCGGAATGATATAGTAGGTTGAGTTATGGAGCTCAAGACGCGCACCCTTTTGTAGCATTACACGTGCCTCATTTGTTGCCAGCGATAGTCCCATCATTTTACTCAACTGGGTAAGGTATCTGACCAAGCAATCTTCAAGTTTTTGTTTCTGCTTTCCAATATCTTCACCCAAATTAGAACCTTTGTAGAGCCAAGATATGTCGTCATGCAATGAAGGAAGTCGACAGTCTCTTAGAGCACAAATAAGCAATTCAATTCTTGCTGACGAGCTCCATCCGATGTCTGGCAGATATAATTTCACCGCTTCGTACTCCTTGCTAGTCTTCTCCAGCAAAGCAATCTCAGAACAAGGCCAAGAGGCAGGATTTGCATCAGCTGCAGCAGCAACCTTTCCCGCTGTTCGATGCAAGGCTTCGTTAAAGGCCGATATACAGTGGTCCGGACCTACTTCATAATCGCTCATCTCGTCAAGCACCTTCAGCGAAGAATTCAAGTGGGTCAAAGTCAGTTCACGCGTATTTACACTACTAACAATAGGTTGTAAGGGTGATTGGCTTGCGAGCCACTGCAATCCCCCTCTCAATTGCTCATCACTGAAAAACCCATCAAACTCTTCGAATTGCTGGTTCTTCGCAATGAAAACAACCGAAATTTTATTTACCCGTGAATTGTCAATGTCATGGAGCCCCAATTGTTCAGCCATGATGGATGAAGAATCTGAATTTTCTTCATACGAGTCTATTACGATTAGAAGGGGCAACTGGGAACCAGAAGGTAAAGACATAAGAAGGTTATGGAGCCGAAACTTTTGGATCTCCAATGAGATGCTTCCAGATACAAGGAAAAGAACTGCATTTGCACCTAATAATATCTCATTCGTATCATCAAGTTTTGCATCCCTGACGATAGACAAACAGCACGTGGTGTCACCACCAGATTGGCTGGGAACCCATTTCTTCCATATTGACAGGCCCGGGGATGAAATTATTACGTCATCATCACCTTTGCTGGTAGGAATGAGCTTAGAATGCAACCACGAGCCTGCAGTAAAATGAGCAACTTGACTCGATTGTTGCAGCCTGTCGCCATCTGGATTGTCTGTCTGAGAGCATAAAATTATTTTCCAGCAAAAACATTTGGCAGCCGGGTTTCTTCCATTAAGTGTGGCAGCTATCACATCTGAAACATTTAGCCTTGACCATGATCTTTCATGTCTTTCGTATCTTTCATGCATAACACGGTTGATGTTGAACACACCAGAAGTGCTTGGTTGCTTTACAAGAAGAAAAAAGAATTAGAAGCTTCAGCAAAATATTTCAGTTTAAAAAGATCAATAGCAAAATTCTTATGGTCAATGCATAGTTTAATTGTATAGTCATTAATAACAATACTTAAAATAATGAGTCAAAAAGAAGGGAACAACAAGGCAAAAGGAGGTATGCCAACAATAATAATACTTACATCAATGTTCTGTCGAATTGGTGGGCCCATCAATAGTGAATTTAACGCGGCCATAGCAGACAACTGCCTTTGTTCACGTAACTCTCTTTTCTTTGATGAACGACGCTTCCATAATCTGACCCAAAAAAATGCAAGAAGAGTGAGATATAGGACAGAAAACACCATAGTTACAGTCACATCAGTAGAAAGAATTGCAACCTGAAGATCAGTTTGAGTTTTGCCTCAGCAGCTTCCTCATCATGATAACTGGGCTCAACTTCCTCGGTTTCAACATCTTGATCATCTGCACGCTCTTCATCTTCCAAATCTTCGATAAACACTTTCTGAGGGACAGAATTTTCCATAGCAGAATCAAATTCAAAACTTGCAATTTTTTCTTGGCCAACTCTTTCCGACATGATTTCCAATGGAACGGCTTTTGTGTCAGAATGTGTTTTTCTCTCCAGAGAGTTTCGGAAGACGGGATCAAAATTTGGTTTCCCCGTGCTTCCAACTCTAGCTTGCTGAGATTTAGGGGAATTATGTGCCAAGGAGAAATCCCGTGCCAAGGGACTTATGGTATCTATCCGAAAGACATCTTCACTCTGTTGACCAATTACTAATGGTTTGACCATGGGCTTCACTTGTGTTCCATCTTTTGGGGATGGCACGGCTTCATAATCATCCATTTCCTCATCAATGACCTGAGCATGACTTTCTGTCCCAATGAATTGAACAGGTTTTGATTCCTTCTCGTAGACCTTAACCAACTGTACCTCTTTTTCTTCTTCAGCAGGTAATGACACTATTGTATGAGGAGACGAAACATCCTCAACTATCCTTCGTGACTTTTTCATATGAACAAGTTTTGAACACTTCACTGGATAGTCATTATCACTGTTGAGAAATAGCCCTTCCTTCACCATATATGGCTCTTCAAATTCCTTTATCACAAAGCCATGATACTCCAACAGGTTTTCTATGTTGTCTTCCTGATTTCAGACAATGAAGCATAGATTTAAAGAGAGAGAAATTGGAAATTGCTTGGCAATATGCATCAAGACAAAGAATAAGTACCTCCATTGCAAGCCATTTGGCAACATGTGTGACAGGGATACCTTGGTTATTTTGTACACCACAATGTAGAGAAGCAAGTGCTTGGGTTCGCAACTGTTTGTGATAACAGAGCAATGAGACAATTTATTTTAGTCGGCGCATACATGTGCATGCACAGATAACTTGAGTTGAGTGTAATACCCATCAAAAACATAGAAAAGAGCATGATTCAAATAGAGTTCACCATATGTAGAAACGTGAGCTTTTACTAACTCCAATACATTATTCACAACACTATGCATAAAGAAAACTCATGCTTTAAATAGAATTGATTATATAAATTCCTATCATAAGCATTAAGATCACAAAGGAACCATTACCCATACCTTTGCAAAGTGAGCATGCATTAGGCATGCTTGGAGGTAACTCGCTTTTCTTGCAAGTCGAAAGAAAGCTATAAAATTACCAGTTCTGCAGGCTCTGGAAGGACAAAAATACTACCCATTATTAGATTCAGTCATATGAAGGTAGTCTTATTCAGTAACCTCATATGTAAGGGGCAAAACAACCTTGCTACATCACGGGCAAATAATATTTCTGGGGTTTGCCTTATCTCCGGTGTCATCTTGGAAAGATCAAGCGAGAGCTCTGCAGGTTCAACCTGGCACGGATATCTTACTTACACAGACAAGAATTAAAACAAAAAAAAGTAAAATGGAGTGCCCAATGTTGATGACTTACTTTGTATCCGGGATGTTTGTCCAGCTTGAGAAGCGCGTAATAACCTCGAAATTCTTTCTCCGTTGGCACCTGCATTCCTTTCTTCCTGTGGTCGTCATACAATTGAAACAATTCAACAGAAGTTTTGTTCATCTGTTCAATGTTAAGGTGTGCATCAAATCCCTCTGAAAAGCCTTCTCCTTTTGTATATTCACATAATTCATGCATGGCTATTATGTGAAGTCTTATCTGAAACCCACAGCAATCAACAATACCATTTAGTTGTCTAAAGAGTTAAGTGGCATTTTAGCAACCAACAAATGTCAATTCAACACAACAAACAACAATTAATACACGAATTGAAGATGAATGAAAATATAAGTAAAAAGGTGCAGTGCGGCTGAACTCAAGAACAAAATGAAGTAACTTAAGCTGGGGCATGTCACCAACTATAAGCAATCTGTCAATCTGTGGCAAAGATAAAGGCTACCCTAGTTACTACTAGTAACCCAAATAGCAAAACTTTGAAGAATTCAAAAAATAAAATACACATCAACACACGTATCAACATAGAAATATGGACTATTAGTCATTCAAGAAGAAGACTTTTTTCATCCTACACCTCATCTGACTCAGCCCCATTGAGTGATCATTCTAACATGTGCCAGAATAGTACACACCATGTTGTCAAGAGAACCCAATTTACCTTTGAGAAAAATGAGATTAAATCTATAGGAAAAGGACATACCATTTGCTCCAGCATGGTAATAGCATCAAGGTTAAAAATGTGTTGCATCCTCAGATCCATCCGAATTGCCCTCATCCTATCCCACAAGAAGTTATATAAACCAAGAAACTTGTCATCATAAGGATGGTCTAGCAAATACAGAAGATAATCAATTGTCATCTGCAGGATTGGCATGGGTCTTATCAAGTCTGCTTCCCTCTCTGCTGTCCTAGTATACTGCAAGAATCATATAAGAACACCCATCATACCACCTCTAATAGGATAAATATCTCAATAGTATATATATTTTTCTTTTGGGTACCAAAAGAAAAATAGAGCTTCATAGAGTACCTTCTTAACAGCAAGGGATTTGCTGGTTTGATTTCTATCTCCATCCAAGCGTTCATATTGATCAAGATCCCCTTTCCTCTCTCTCTCTGCTCTTTCAGATTCTGAATACAGAACAAGAATCTGACTCATTATAAGATCATACAAATTTTCAAAACCTTATATACTCTTAGAAGCCTACAACAACACAACAAACTAAGCCTTGTGTTCCACTCAAGTGGGGTCACTACATGAAACCTTTTTCACCATTTTGCCCTATCAAGGGCTATATACTCAGTTAAATTAATATACTGTTAGAAGCCTCCACATGAAAAACAAGGACAGCTAGTGGCTTCAACATAGAAGAGAACTAGATGGGACTACTAACTATAAAATTCAGAATAAAGGAATTAGATAAACGATCATATTACAAGAGAGTGAAATAGACTGAATTTCTTAGTTTCAGAATGGAAGTTTTCTCTGTAACAAAGAATGATTCAACAAGACTAATATTCTATGAGGTTTTTTTAATTTTGAAATTGTTAGTTTCTTTTTTATACATGTTGCAACCCCTTGCTGCTCTTTTAAAGCAATTTTATATTTATAAAATAAAAATAAAAATAAAAATAAAAGAGAGAGGAGAGAAGTTAGCATTGACTTATGACCTCAACATTGCAGCTTCTATAATTAAAATGCTTGCACCTTGATCAAAAAGTAGAGACATGTACCTGGACACATATCTGGACATAATCCAATTATAATAGTAGATGATTCCGGTCCTTCATAATCAGGCAGAACATTGCCATCGGAAGCCATGTCTGTAGAATGTTCCCCCAACGTTTTTCGCCTTTCTGTCAAAGGCTGATCATGCTTATTCACAAAAAACTTTTGGTTTCCAATGCCAGAAGTGCTTTCAACAGGTTGGCTAAGTTCCACCTTGAAGCGGGCTAATCGCTTTGCTTTGGCTTTCATTTCTCTGCAAATCACGAGGGAAATGAAATAAAAAACTAACTAAAATTTTAAAGAAAAATACTAGTTAATGACAAATGAATTCAAATGCACAAAACAATTTACCGTTCAATGTCATCTTGAGCAGAAGAGTTGCCGTGAAAGACTTGATCAGTTGAAGGCAAAGGTGGTGATCTAGTTCTTTTGGGAACTGGAAAGTTGGTGGGCTTAGTTGAAGCAGTTTTATCATCAATACTTCGTGCAGATGGCAGGGGCATATGAGGAGTTTCAGAATCAGGAGCTTTGGAAAGATTATTTGATCTTGTGCCCAATCTAGGAGGTGATGGAGAAGGCCTGAACAAGGAAAATCCACAATTTATTTATCTGAGGTTGGGGGCAGGAGAGAGAATTGCAAAAATCATCATCCAAAAGAGACGCAATAAAGAGGACAAATAATATACTCTTTATCTCCTAGAGTCCTAGGAGCTCTCTTTCATCAATTTTCATTTCCACAATTCATCAAGAAATTCCATATACCAAGATCTCAAATGAAAAATCTTTAACTAAATTAGTGTTCTTCTCTCTCTGCTTGGTGGGGGTAAGGGTGTTGAGGATTAATAATGCCATATTTTCATCAACTTGAAATTATAAAGTTGAATAGATTCCATTGATATTTCTTAAGAATTTAAAATTGTTTTCATCACAATTGGGGAATATCATCTTTGAATCATATTGAGTCGCAAAGGGTAATTATATTTTTTCTTTCATTGCTTGAGTCTTTATTGAGTTAATGACGTTCTTGTCATAATCTTCTAGAGTTTAAGATTCTTCAAGGAAATTTACTTTTAAGTTGCAAAGGTATCTTCTTCCATCTTGGCTAAAAAAAAAAATTGATCTTTTCATTGTAACATTCAAAAAATTCTCAAAAAGAAAAGGCTAAAATATTGATCACACTCAGAATCTGCTTGCTTTACTTATACCTTTTAGAATCATTTCGACTAAAATGAGAATTTTCCTGGGAAACTTCCTCTGCAGATGGTATAGGTGGGGACCTGGTTCTTTTTGGGGCCTGAGCATCCACATTCTTGGTTGCAAATTTTTTTCTAGAATCATAAGGTAAGACTGCAGGCTGGTCTTGGCGAGTCCATGAGTTGCTAAAATTGCTTGGCAACTTTGCCTGGTTACCCCATACAGGGGGAGATACGGCAGTTCTGTACGACAAATCAACAGCATAATCAGATAAATCTGGGGAAAATTACACATATCTTAGGATAAACTAAGTGCTACTAACTAGAGCATGTACGAAATGAGCAGAAAATTCTCTTAATAAAAAGCACATGACTTTAACCATTCAACCAACAATGGTGATATTCTTTATTATCATTTTACAACAATGAGCAACCAAATAAATACTAAAAGAGCTTTGCGAACCGCAATTTTGACAATTTTTTAGACAGGTATTTAGTAAGATACTATATGATTGGCATGGGATAAGGCAAAGCAGGCCTACTAAACCCCAAATGAGCCCACATCTACACCTGTTAAAAGGGCTTCGAACCCCATCCGGTATGGATATTCAGAGCAGGTTACCTAATAGTCCCGATATATGCCCATCCCGGTAGACGTTGTCAAGGTACTTGCATCCCAAACCTTAACCCCAACCATGGGTCCTAATGCACAATATCCCATGGGAGTCTGGTGCAGCACAAGACATGTTATAATTAAGAGATCTGTGGTTTCAACTATATTCCAGATCATATAATTTTCGACCTATTTATTCATGATTTTATCCCTACTTTTCATCAAAAGCGACCAACATCTACAATAGCAATGTCATAGCACATGGTGCATAATAGACAAAACATTCAATGTTTTTATCCTCCAGATGCAGTGGAACTTGATACTGGATTCTAACTTTCCACTTGCATTGCTTGAGTACAAGCAACATGCTTAAATTTTCCATAACATTAACAAATACACAGTAACGAGCACCTGCCCACACACACAGAAGGCACAGTTTATGTTACAAATACCTCTGAGTTTCAACAAAAGGACCAAAATTGTCAACAGAATGATAGTTTTCTGGGAAAAAAGAAGGTGGTCGTGGCCTCTGAGGTACAGCCTGCCTATGATCATTGAAGAGTGAATCTGAAGGCCTACCCAAATAAACAAAGCAAAAGTCGTTAGATACTCAAAATAAACTGCAATAGAAGACAATAAGTCTTAAAAATGCTATTTGTCATGTGGAACAAGTGATAGAACGATTAGAATAAAATTGATAGATGGGCGAAGGTGAGTTAAGAAATCTCATTTAATTCATTACTGGCCACCAAACATATGGCCTCCCTTAAATTAAGATGGAACTTAAGTATATAAAAGCCCATGAATAGGTATAATACTACTTTCAGAGAAAGTAACTCAAGCTATTGAGAAATTGTATATCCTTCATGACATTGTCCAGTGTAAAATCTTATATACTTCAGTATAAGGTCCAATGCAGCTCAACCAGAAAAGCATGTAATGGAATTCCTGAACCCCTAACATAAACGTAAACAGAGCTGACCAAAGAAAACCTAATCCTAAGATAACTCTAATAACAAATTAAACTCCTTAGGCCTTGTTTGGGAACCACCCCATTTAGCCAAAAAGTCAAAAAGTTACTAAAAAAGTCAAAAAGCCAACAACCCATACCAAAAAGTCAAAAATTCTCTTTTCTCTCTACTTTTTGCACATCTTTTCGTAAAAAACCAAAAAGTCATCCCAAACATGTTAGTTTTTTTTAGCTCATATTTTAGCCAAATAGCCAAAAAGTTACTAAATTAGCCTGTTCCCAAACGAGGCATAAGCTCTCAGTTAGTGTTCCTTTCATGATCTTCATCACATTGCCTCCAAGGACAACATTATTAGAGATGAACGGCTATTTTCCCTTTACCATCAAACATTATTCCATATGAAGGCAGAAGACCTATGAATAAGACATTACTATGTTAATATGTACATATAACATTTTCCGATATAAGTAGCCAATTCCTCACAAGAATTATGTGCATATAACATTTTCCGATATAAGTAGCCAATTCTTCACAAGAATTAATGGCTTGACAGTGACTGCACAGACAAGAAGAAAAGAAGGAAAACTAAATGTTCAACATAATACACTTCAACCACTGCATAAAAACTAATAACACAAAATAACTATACAGTGGACATAGAGGTATAGGTTTCACCATGTTATGTGCAACAAGAAGCAAATTTAATGCTACCGATAAATTACTTCACACACGATAAAATAACTTACCTCGTACTGCCCCTTCTAGTGTTTCTCACACCATCTTCATCAGTAGACAGTAACTGAGGTGGTCTGGTTCTTTTCAGGTCTTGAAGTGACGTAATTTTGGCAGGGAAGTAAGCTCCAGAATTTTGTGAATCAAGAAATGAAGTGACTGCAGAAGGCCTTTGATGAGTTTGGGCATCATAACCACTATAGAAAGATTTTTGCCCGGTGTCACCTGCTTTAGGAGAAGACTCAATGGGCCTAAGAGAAAATATAGCTATCAATAATACATTATAAGATATATTGATTTTTATAAAAATGTATAAAAATTAACAAATTATATGCCAACAGATGCACCAAAAAAACCCTTATGAACAAATGTTCCCAAAAGGATCAAGTTTGAGGAAAAAGGAGAGATCCCTTTAACGGATAAGGAAGTAAGACATTATAAAGCTATAAGTTTGCATGATTTGTTACCTAAGTACTGCTGAAGAAGGGTAAGCAGGACCCATTACAAAGCGGCTGCTTTGAAAAGGTGATGGTGGTGAATATGTTCTCTCTGGAGCTTCAAGTTCCCTATTACAGAACAAAAAATCCATAAGCTTTCCCAACAAATCATATGAAAGCAAGAACATCTTCGATAACATAATTACAACAATGGTTAGTGGGGACATATCTCTTGACTCAAAAGTTGATCCATGGACTCTACTACCCGTCTATGGAAAATTTTGAAATTACCAAAATATCCCAACTTAAACAACACCATAAAACATTTAGAAAAGTAGTGAGATTACCTAATCTAGATAATCATGAAATAAGAGGCTCCACTAATTCTACCCATTTGACTGTACATGGTTCTAGTTGATCGCAATTGAATCCAGCTTAAAACCAACCAATTTTCAAAGTTTGCCGCTTCTTTAATTTTACTCTTTTTCTTTTTTTTGATAAATAAAACACAAATACAATAATTTTACTCTTTTTCTTGCTCTTCTTGTTATAGCATCACCTCTCTATTCAATGTCCTAAATTGCATAGATTCTACCCTAAGGGTTGTATGGGGCATAACGACATAAACATTAAACAGACATATGAAGAAGGCACAAAGGGAGCAGAAGAAAGGGGGTGGAAAGCACAAATTTAAATAGGATACTGGCTGCAGTATTGGCAGGTGGCCCCTGAAGAGTCAATAGCAATAAAAAAAAAAAAGAAGCTAGAACATGAATTAATACAACAATCGTACACAACTCAAGGTAGCTCTTAAATTCCGAATACTTCAATCCAGATGCAAGAATTGTTCCACTGGTACACACAACGCAAGCCTATATAGGCTCACACTCACTGTGAGAAACCAAAATTCAACCTAGCCGAAAAGAAAAGAACAGAAAAACCAAAAAAAACACAACTCGATTAGCAAGGTAGGCAGTGAGATTCGAACCAACTGATCTAAAAGCTTAATTTTTTGTTGAATTGTAGGGGCTTCTCAATAACTTTATTTCTTTCTTTATGAGACCCTTTTCAAAAGATCAACAATGTGACCAGTTTGAAACCCTTTTCCTTATCCACAGAATCATTGTCTAATTAGGGTTCCTTCACTTCACATGTAACTCAATAATCAAATATATTACTGGGCTATCTCTCAAGGCTCAAAACATCTAATACCAATAAAAAAGACGCATTCAAACTAGTTTATGTTCTATAACATGTATATATATATATATATATATGTGAGAGAGAGAGAGTACCTGGGAGATCGTTGAAGGGGAGAAGCGGAGAAAGGAGGAGTTGGGGAAGGAGGGCGAGGGAAGTGGGGAAAAGGGTTTTGTGATGTGGGGGCTGCACTTGGACCTGAGTTCTTCCCAAATCCCTGGAACGCCATTCTTCCCACTTCACAGCTTATATATATACATGTGTGTGTATAAAAATGTGTGTATATATGTGGCTCAATTGTATGATCCTCTCTCTCTCTCTCTAGAAATTGGTTTGTGTGAATCTGCTTGTTTCTCTTCTCTGGTTGTGTTTTGTAGTGTCGCTATTGGGTTTTGCAGAGGAGTCTGATGCCTGAATGGAGGAGGGAGAGAGAGAGAGAGAGAGATAACAGGTGAATCAGGTGAATTTTTTATCGGACTCGAAGCTTTTTGAAGTTTTTATCACCGTGACAAGAAGAAGCCATCATACGACGTCGTAAGATGACAATTTTTAGGGGTTTATTTGTTGTTCGCTTGACAATTTAGGGTATATTTTGTAATTTTTGTATTTAATCTTTTTTTTTTTTTTTTTGATAAATTACAAACACATCCTAAAGTTTGCTTAAAATACGAATTATTCCTGTGACTTGAAAAATTACAAATATTCCATTGTTATAATTTTTTTGACAAAATTAACTGAAAAAATAAAATTCTTAATTTATCTTTTATATAATAATAAAATTACTTAAATTATTAATTGAAATAAATTTTGATATTATTAAAAACTGTTAATTGTCTTGATGATTTATTACTAAAATGAGTTATTTGTTAGGAATTTAAAAATTTTAAGAGATGAAATATAATTTCTATAACTACAATAAATAATTCTTATTTTAAGCAACCTCAAGAAATGTATTTGTAATTCATCTTTTTTTTATGTTTATAAACAACTTGTAAAATATAAATGAAAATTGCTCTGTTGATCAATTTATAGTTACAAAAAATTTAAACATTAGGATTACTTAGAAAATGGGATTTGTTTAAAATATAAAATTATCTCTGTAATTAATTTAAATAAAAAATTTATGAACTACTCTAATTATTTCATTAACAAATTAAAATTTGTTTCTTACCCTAAATTTCACTTTTTTTTATTAAATTTGATTAAAAAAATCAAGTGTAATTTTTCCTAAATTTTTCTTAATTTTCTCTTACCTATCGCTTCATCTTCTTAAATTTTAAGAAATTCAAATTTGATGAATTATTTTTTGATGAAAAAATAACTCTCCATTAATTTTGAAGAATATTTATTAATGAAAAATTGAAAATATTTTTTAAATATTTTTTTATTAAATTTAAATTTAATCAAATAAAATGTGAGATATTAGATATGCTCTATCAAAAGGGAAATTTTGGGAGATTTTTTTTTTTTAAAGTCCCTGATATTAAGATTTTATAGTATAAATGACATTCAATATTTTCATAATATTTAAGATTCCTCACACATCGATCTAGAGAAATTTCAATCCCTAGAGATATTCTCTCCACATTTCTCTGGATTTCCCACTCTCCAAAGAAATTCTCTCCAAATTTCTCTGGGCAAAGTAAGTTCAAGTCTTAGTTTGGCCTAATCTCTCTCTCTCTCTCTCTCTCTCTCTCTCTAATATTTTTGTCTTTGGATGTATAGTTGCAGAAGAAGAGCTAGAACCAAGGCGAGCAGAAGAGATTAAAAAATTTCAGAAAATCAAATTAGATCATTATTTTGTTCTCAATTTTTATTCATTATTATTTTTTTTCAAAAACATAAAAAATAAAAAATGACAACAAAAAGTAGAAGAATTTGATGTGTATGCGTTTTACTAATTTGATGTCTGCACTCTCTCTTTCTCTCTCTTTTTCTTCGCGGTTTGCTTTAATTTTTAATCTCTCTCTCTCTCTCTCTCTCTCTACAACTGTGAAGGTTCTCACTGTTGGTTTGTATCAATTCGGATTTGAAAGCTTTGGACCTGCAAATGAAAAAGATACAATTTTTTGTTGATCGAAGCAAAACAAGTTGACGGCGATGGACTTCCCATTGGCGTCGAACTTGAGCAAGAAGAATACTTTGAAGCCTTCATCATCAATTGCTACGAAACTACACAGATTGTTTTCACCTTCGAGACTCTGCCGGTAACAAAATTACTCTGTGATATATCGGTGTAGAGTTGAGGGACTTTAGACATCATACGATAATATTGTGAATTTATTCTATTATTAAAAATGGAAGAATGACCTTAGACTAATTTCCAAAAAAAAAACTACAAAATCAATAAAACAAAAGAAATTGGATAGAAAAACTTATTACCATTAACTTTGGTAAGTAATAAGTTTTATCTATTGTTTTATTTGAACTAACAAAAATGCTAGAGATTTCAAAAATTTAATAAAAAATTATACCAAATGTCTCATATAAATGTGAGACCTTCATGGGACCCATATTGTGTGGGTTTCACACTTATATGAGACATTTAGTAGAATTTTTGATAATTTTTTTGGGATTTTTAACATTACTCTTGAACTAATTTTTCAAATGAAAATAATATTCTAATCATTAAATGTTCGCATGAAAAATATTTTTTAAATAAATTTTTGGTTAATATATGAAATTAAAAAAAATTAAAAATATTTAGAATAATTTTAAAATTTTTATGAAAAATCGTATAAAAATAAAGAAAACAAAAAAGAATATGATTTTTTTGACTTTTTCATTCTTTTAATTTTTTTTTTCTCATTATTTTAATAGCTCTAGTACAAGGCCCGAATATGTAAGAGCTCGAATGGCTCGAAACTGGTTTCCCTCCCAAAAATTGATGCACGTGGAGCTCGAAACTGTAATTCCTTCCCTTCTCTTTTGCCTTCTTCCTTCCCTTCTCTTCTTCCTTCCGTTTTGAACTTTCAATTGAGAGAGTTATTGAATCAAAATCAAAAACAAAAACTCAAAAAAAAAAAATCAAAGCTAGCAAAATCAAATTCAACAAACCCAGCAAACCCACCAACAAACCCACATGAAAATCAAAATCAACAACCCACATGAAAATCAAAATCAACAAACCCAGCAAACCCAACAACTCACATGAAAAAAGAAGAACAGAGGAAGAAGCCGCGTCTCTGCATCGCTATCACCGTTTACACAGCCCGTCGTTCCGTCTCTCCGTCACCATCACTGTTTACACAGCCCGTCGTTCCGTCTCTCCGTCCCCATCACCGTTTACATAGCTCGTCGTTCTTCTCCCTCATCTCTTCCTTCCTCTTCTCTCTCTCTCTCTCTCTCTCTCCTTTCTCTCTCTCACCTCTCGCCTCTGTTTCTCTCTCTCGCCTCTGTGTTCAAGAGGAAGAAGAAGAAAAGAAAGAAAGAAAAGGAAGAAAAAGAAAAAAAAAATGAAACCCAAAACAACGTCGTTTTGGGTTTCGAGCCAAATTCGAGCCGTTGATTTCGGGCCCTTAAACAATTTTCTTATTTTAACCACTTATTAAAGGGGACTTAAAGGTTGTGTTTGGTTTATCATTGGAAAGGACACAATTTTCAAATCACTTTTCAAAATTTATAACTAAACACACAACTCAAAACTCAATTCAAAACTTTTTTCAAAACTCAAAACAATTCTTTTCAAAACTCTATTTTAAAAAGTATTTTTTATTTTGTTTTCTAAAATTATTTTTAGGATCATGATTTGAGTGTGGAGTCGTGTTTTAAGTTATGAGTTTTGAATTGAGTTTTGAAAAGAGTTTTGAGTTATATTTTGAATTTTTTTGGATTTTTTTAAAAATATTTTAAAATTTTCTTAATTTTATTTTTTTAGGGTAAATATTTTACATTTTAAATATTTATTTATTTATTTATTTTTTGGGTAGTTATATTTATTTATTTTAATGTGCATTATATTTCATACATTTATGTGCTGTATTTTTTGAATATTATTTTTTTAAAAAAAAATTATTTTAAATATATAATTTTTATTTAAAATATTTTTTTATTTTATATTTTAAATATTTTATTTTATTTTATAAATATATTTTAAATATTTTAATTTTTTTTCGTTATGTGTTGGTTATGATTTAAGTGTAGAGTTTTGAAAGTAGTGTGGAGTTTCGAGTTATGTGTTTAGTTATGAATTTGAAAATAATTTTTGAATTGAGTTTTGAGTTATATGTTTGTTTACAATTTGAGTGTGAGGTTGTGTTTTGAGTTTAAAATATTAAAATTAAAAATTAAAATATTTACAAAATAAAATAAAATGTTTAAAACAAAAAAATTAAAAAAAATTATATGTTTAAAATAAGAATAATAAAATTTTCTTAAACATTTTTTTAATATTTTAAAAAAATCCAAAAAATTCAAAATACAACTTAAAATTCAAAAACTTAAAAGTGTTTTGGGAAGTTGGTAAAAAGCTGACTTTTGGCTTTTTTAGCCAAAAAAGCTAGCATTTTGGGTAATGACTTGGGTAAAAAAGCTAAAAGCTAGCTTTTTGCTAGCTTCCCAAAGTGAGGTACAACTCAAAACTTTTTTCAAAACTCAAAATTCTTTTCAAAATTAAAAATTCAAAAACTTTTTTCAAAACTTCTTTTAAAACACTTTTTAAAACTCATAGCCAAACAAATTTTCTCTTTTCAAAACTCAACTCACAATTCCATACTCAAATCACAACTCCAAAAAGAGAATCACAATTCCAAAACTAAACCGAAGGCTACCAAAGCTTTTTTTGAAAAAAAAAATAATAATATAAAAAATCAACATATTCCCTTTATTTGTTTCACATATTTTTTAATAAAATTATTAAAAATCAATTCCTAAAAGCGGTTTGAGAATTTATATTATTTTAGTTATTTTTTGAATTTTTATAAAAAAAATAATATGATAATTTATAATAACTTTTTACTTTTAAATTAAAACAGTCTAACCCCGAACAAGGCTAAATAAGTAGAAAATGAATTTTGTATAAGTGCGTTATATGTACCAATTGGTATGTCAATTAGTATACCAACATTTACTATGATATTATTAATTTAAAATTATAGACCCATCCATTATACAAATTATAAAAATTTAAAATTTCAAAAATTATATCATAACATCCATAAGGATATAATATATCAATTAGTGCATATAGTTTTTGATAGAAAACTTTGCGGAATATAAACTAAAAACCATTAAAGATTCAATTCTATACATGAAAACTACATGAATTTCTACTGTACAAAATAAGTGAATACATACATTGATCCATGATAGTATGAAATCCTCTTGTAAGAAAGAGAAATTTTAAATAGAAGATCTTGATCTTTAAGTTCTTTACTTGTCTAAGATCTTCAAACCACTTCTCTCTCTCTAGGCGATGGGAGCCTTTTTGTGGTGACAACTTGAGTTTTGATGGAGAGTGTGGTTTAGGACTTTACACTATTTATACTAGTATTCTTCCCATCAAAGAATCCATTCATTCAATGAATTTCATTAAATAGATTAATGTATCTTATACATTCATGATACATAATGCATCTTCTATATTAATGAATTTATTAGATAGATTAATGTATCTTATATATTCATAATAGATACATAATGCATCTTTAAGATTCATTCATAATGAATCTATCACATTCAATGCATTGACATTATCTCCATTAGTCTTCTATACATTATGTATATATAGGTGCATTCATCAATGATTAGTCACCATCTAATTGATGTACATGTATCTTACTTAATGAGATGAATCTAGTATAATCATGCATAAGTCACATTAAGCCATATTTAGGAAAAATTCTTACAATCTCCCACTTGGCTTGCATGATTATATTACGTCACTAAATTATCATAATATGGCCAACGTTCTCCCACTAGAAGATTGCACCATCACCATTAGATTCTGTTCAATGAAATTATTAGCACCAAATCATTGTAGTTAGTGATTTACACATTGATCAAGACTGTACAATGGTTATAGTGTTAATATTTTCCATCAACATGAATAAGTGAATCTTAAATCACAGAGATGACATTAGCAACATAATGGTGATTAATGCTAATTCATCTATAACGGTCCCGTTGTTTACATCTTCTTCTAAATTGTGCACAAGTATGAAGAATGGAAATAACAAACATAATCATTACTAACAGAAAATGATTATAACATAACATTTATCTCGAACATAATACACTCATTTCAAGTCTAAACATGATAAACTTTCTACTAAGCCCATCTGCGCAACATGTTCTTGAAAGAGCTTAGGTGTGAGACCTTTAGTTAAAGGATCTGCTAACATGAGTGTAGTACCAATATGAGAGATGGAAATAGTCTGATTCAGAACCCTTTCTTTAACAACTAGATACTTGATATCAATATGCTTTGATCCTCCTGAAGTTTTGTTATTATTGGAGAACCGCACAGCAACATCATTATCACAGTAAATCTGTAAGGGCTTCAAAATTGAATCGACAAGTTGTAATCCAGATATGAAATTCTTTAGCCATACTGCATGACATGTGGCTTCATAACATGCTATGAACTCTGCCTCCATAGTGGAAGAAGCTGTCAGAGTCTGTTTATGACTCTTCCATGAAATGGGTCCATTAGCAAGCATAAAAATGTACCTAGAAGTGGACTTTCGAGTGTCTTTACATCTAGCATAATCAGCATCTGAATAACCAACCACTACGAGGCTGTTTGTTCTTTGATAAGTGAGCATGTAATCCTTAGTGCCTTGTAAATATCGCAACACTTTCTTAACTGCTTTCCAATGATCAACTCTGGGATTGCTTTGGTATCGACCAAGCATACCAACTACAAATGCTATGTTAGGACGTGTACAAACTTGAGCATACATAATGCTCCTAACTGCAGAGGCATAAGGAATTTCTTTTATTTGTTCCCTTTCTTTGGGACACTGAAATTCACTAAATTTATCACCCTTAACTATAGGGGCAACACTACTTGAACAGTTCTGCATGTTGAACCTTTTAAGAACCTTTTCGATATAGGCTCTTTGGGACAATCCTAAAATACCACGAGACCTATCTCGGTGAATTTCTATCCCAATGACAAAAGAGGCTTCACCAAAATCTTTCATTTCAAAATTTCTCGTAAGGAATTTCTTTGTCTCATGTATTATTCCCAAATTATTGCTAGCAAGCAATATATCATCAACATACAAAACTATAATGCAGATATTGCTCCCACTGATTTTAAGGTAGATACATTGATCAACCACATTATCCTTAAAATCAAATTTGGTAAGAACTTCATGAAATTTAAGATACCATTGTCGAGATGCCTACTTTAGACCATATATGGACTTCTTAAGCCTACAAACCATATTTTCCTTGCTTTCATCCTGAAAACCTTCAGGTTGGTCCATGTAGACCACTTCATGCAAGTCATCATTCAAAAAAGCTGTTTTAACGTCCATTTGATGTAACTCTAAATCATAATGAGCTACTACGGCCATGACTATTCTCAAGGAATCTTTATTAGAAATAGGAGAATAAGTTTCCTTATAGTCTATCCCTTCTTTTTGAGTGTATCCTTTAGCAACTAATCTGGCCTTGTATTTTTCAACATTGCCTTTAGGATCACGCTTGGTTTTAAAAACCCATTTGCATCCAACAGTTGTGGCTCCCTTAGGCAATTCTACAAGATCCTAGACATTATTGTCTTTCATGGATTTTAACTTATCTTTCATGGCATTTAACCATTGAGTTGCATTTCCATTTTTCATGGCTTGGGCATAAGAAACAGGATCGTTCTCTAAGCCTATATCACACTCATTTAGGTAAACCTCATAGTCATCTGATATGGCTGGTTTCTTTTCTCTTTGTGATCTGCGTAAAGGTTGTTCTGCAACTGGGACAACCTCTTGTCCAATGTGAGAAATCTCTTGTGTACCAATAGGTTCAGGTACAACATTTTCTTGGATAATCGTGGAAGGCGTAAAATCACGATTTTCCTCAAAAGAAATATTTTTGAGATTCATACTTCCACTAATGTTTTCATCCTCTAAGAACACAACATTTCTAGTTTCAACAATTCTTGTGCTATGAGTGGGACAATAGAATCTAAAACCCTTTGATCTCTCAGGATATCCAATGAAATAACAACTTATAGTTCTAGGGTCTAATTTCTTTATTCGTGGGTTGAAATTTTTTGCTTCAGCAGGACAACCCCATACATGTAATAATTCAAATTAGGTTTCCTACCAACCCACAACTCATAAGGAGTTACAGGCACAGCGTTACTAAGAACCCTATTAAGAACATGTACAGTAGGTTTTAAAGCTTCACCCCACAAGTAATCTGGCAAAGAAGAGTTACTCATCATGCTTTTCATCATGTCCAAAAGAGTACGGTTTCGTCGCTCAGCTACACCATCTTGCTCAAGTGTACCAGGCATTGTGTAGTTAGCAACAATACCATTCTCAGCCAAAAATAAAGCAAAAGCACTTGGATTTTGACCCGACTCAGTGAATCTACCATAATATTCACCACCTCTATCAGATCTTACACTTTTAATCCGTCTGTCAAGTTGATTTTCAACTTCAGCTTTATAGAGTTTGAACATATCCAGTGCTTCTGATTTTTCACGAATAAGATACACATAAGTATACCTAGAAAAGTCATCAATAAAAGTAATAAAATATTTATATCCAGAAATAGTTGGAACAATAAAGGGACTACATATAACAGTATGAATTGTGTCTAATAATTCAGTAGTCCTAGTAGCACCCTTTTTCTTTGTCTTTGTGTATTTTCCTTTAATGCAATTCACACAAGTACTAAAATCAGAAAAATCAAGTGAACTTAAAATTCCGTCTTTAATAAGATGTTCCATCCTTTCTCTTGATATGTGGCCCAAACGCTTATGCCACAACATGGATGAATATTCATTCACTCGCTTTCTCTTTTTATTTACCAAGTCGTTTACATTAAAGGATAAAAGAGATTATGCATAAGTGGAATCTAAATTCAATGAATAAAGATTACCATATAAAATACCAGAACCAATCATATGAGAATTGTGGAATAAAGAGACTTTATTATTTCCAAACTTAAACTCATAACCACAGGAATCAAGTTGTGAAACAGAAATTAGGTTTCTAATAAAAACAGGAACATAAACTGTGTTTACTAAATCTAAAGTGAAACTAGAGTCTAAAATTAGACGGAGGGTGCCAATAGCCTCAGCATCCACTTCTATTCCATTCCCAATTGTAATGGTTCGTTCTCCTTTATTTAGTTTCCGACTTGTAAAGTATCCCTGCATGGAATTTGTTATGTGAATACTTGCACCAGTGTCAATCCACCAAGAATTTGGTGGAACATCTACCAAAAAAGGATTCATAAGACACAAAGCATTGAGTGTTACCTTTATTGTCCAACCAACTTTTAAAACCTGGACAGTCTTTTCTTATGTGATCTTTCTTTCGACAGAAATGGCATCGAATCTTATTTTCTTCATTAGCCTTGTGAGTTTCATCATTTGCATTCTTCTTCTTCTTACTTTTGCCTTTCTTGAAAATCTTTTTGGTTGGACCCAAAGTGGTAAGGTGAACCATATCAGGCTTTTCAGCTTTAAGCCTCTCTTCTTCTTGAACACACATGGCAATTAACTCACTCATCTTCCACTTATCTTTCTACGTATTATAATTGATCTTAAAAGGACCAAATTGCGCAGGAAGAGAAGTCATAATGAAATGAACAAGAAAACCTTCAGAAATTTCCATATCCATTCCCTTTAATTGAGAGGCCATGTCATTCATTTTTAAGATATGTTCACGAACACCACTCAAACAATCATATTTCATTGTCATCATTTTAATCATGAGGTACTAGCAAGGGATTTGGAAGTTCCAATGAATTGTTCTTCAATAGATTTCATATAGCTCACTGTACTTTCAGAAACAGGGATTGCTCCTTGAATTGCAGGCGTAATTGAGCCTTTCATAATCATTAGACTTAAGCGATTAGAGCATTCCCATTTTTCATATAAAGCCATGTGTTCCTTAGAACTTGTATCATTAGGCTTTGTAGGAGCTGGCTCTCTTAATGCATAGTCTAAATCCATAATTCCCAAAACAATTCTAATTTGTTCCTTCCATTTCTTAAAATTAGTTCCACTCAAAGCTTCAATACCAGACAAGTAATTATTAATTGCAGTAAGATTCAATGCTGCAAAAACATAATATCCATTACATAATATAATCAAGAAAATTACTTTTCACATCTCATAAAAATAACACCACAAGTTAAAGCACGTGAGAAGTTTATTACCGTTGGGCAGAAAAACTCAATGTCTCTTATTTTATTTTATTAACTAAAGCACGTGAGAAGTTTATTACCGTTGGGCAGAAAAACCTATTGCTATATTTATTATACTAATCATCTCGGTTGTTCAAACATACATAGTGTTGAACCTCCGTTGGGCTGATCAACAATGTTTCAACTCATAAGGTGTGTAACAAAACATTATAAGTGCATAAAACATTATCTTAATTACCACTTATTTAATAATTTTCAATTTTTATTTTAATATCAATAGAATAAAAGATTGGCCAAAAATAAAAATAAAATTGGACAAGTGTAAATCAAGGTTTTGCACTTGTTACACAAAAATCATCATAAAATGAAATTCATACTTATACGTTTCATGCATCAGAATTGAGAACCATTGCTCTGATACCAATTGATAGAAAACTTTGCGGAACTTAAACTAAAAACTATTAAGGATTCAATTCTATACATGAAAACTATATGAATTTCTACTATACAAAATAAGTGAATATATATCTTGATCCATGATAGTATGAAATTCTCTTGTAAGAAAGAGAAACCTTGAATAGAAGATCTTGATCTTTAAGTTCTTTACTTGTCTAAGATCTTCAAACCACTTCTCTCTCTCTAGGCGATGGGAGCCTTCTTGTGGTGACAACTTGAGTTTTGATGGAGAGTGTGGTTTGGGACCTTACACTATTTATACTAGTATTCTTCCCATCAAAGAATCCATTCATTCAATAAATTTCATTAAATAGATTAATGTATCTTATACATTTGTGATACATAATGCATCTTCTATATTAATGAATTCATTAGATAGATTAATGTATCTTATATATTCATAATAGATACATAATGCATCTTTAAGATTCATTCATAATGAATCTATCACATTCAATGCATTGACATTATCTCCATTAGTCTTCTATACATTATGTATATATAGGTGCATTCATCAATGATTAGTCACCATCTAATTGATGTATATGTATCTTACTTAATGAGATGAATCTAATATAATCATGCATAAGTCACATTAAGCCATATTTAGGAAAATTCTTACAATTTTATCCATTATGTATTCATCACGATGTGGACCTTTTAATAATGAATCATATATTTTTGGCAAGTATTCTAAATTTTCTATTTTAGGCTTTTAATTTCATTTATTTTCTCTGCTATGTAAACATTTGATCAACTACTTTTTTGAACCGGAACTCCTCTGACCCCATTTCACGACCAAGTTCATTCTCCGAGAAAATGCATATAAATCAGCACAAAACCATTTATTAAATAAATTTTTTTGACAAGGAGATATTTTTAATTTTTTAAATTACAAGGGGCGATTTGTATTTTAAGCAAACCTCATAAAGTGTATTTGTAATTTATCTTATTTTCTTTTATAAAATTATTAAAAAATCAATTCATAAAGAGTGGTTTGAGAAATTATTATTTTAGTTATTTTTTGACTTTTTATAAATAAAAAAAATGATAATTTATAATAACTTTGTAACTTTTAAATTAAAATAGTCTAACCCGGGCTAAAAAAGTAGTTGTTTGACATGTGCTAAAATAGCAATGTTATTTTAGTACATTATCCCATTTAGATCAGAATCATCTTATTTAAGTCATATCACCTCTCTACTGGAGGTTGGGATGCTGTTGCGCAAGCTGCGCAACAGCGGCTGCTATGCGGTAAAATGGGCTCATTTCGGAGCCCGTTTTGATAATCCTAACCGTTCACATTTTAGAATACATCAAGAAGAGGATGCCTGCAAAAAATCAAGTTAATCAGATATCGTTTACCTATTTATCCACTCATATTTGTATTTATTTTAATATTTTAAATGACAATTATTATTTATTTTTGTAGATACAAATATGAATGGATGAATGAGTAAACGATACCTAATTAACTTAATTTTTTACAGACATCTTCTACTTGATATATTCTAAATCACTTTCATATTTCACGTTTTTTTCGTAAAAAATAAAAATTTTAGCATTTCCCAAACAACCCCTAAATATAAAATAAATTTTGTACAGGAGTGCTATATGTACCAATTAATATGTCAATTAATGTACTAACATATATTATAATATTATAACTTTAAAATTATGAACCCTATCCATTATACAAATTATAAAAATTTAAAATTTTAAAATTATATCACATCATCTATAAAGACATAACATATCAATTAGTGCATAGAGTTTTATTCATTTTGTATTCATTGTGGACCTTTTAAAAATGAATCATATATTTTTGGCAAGTATTCTAAATTTTCTATTTTAGGCTTTTAATTTCATTTATTTTCTCTGCTATGTAAAAATTTGATCAACTACTTTTTTGAACCGGAACTCCTTTGACCACATTTCGCAGCCAAGTTCATTCTCCGAGAAAATGCATATAAATCAGCACAAACCCATTTACTAAATCCTAAATTCGCAGCTGGGTTCTTGGATTCAAGCACTATAGTTGAAGCCATGGCGGCAAACGGTTCCATTCAGAAGCCAGAGGAAGAATGGCGAGCAATTCTCTCTCCCGAGCAGTTCCGAATCCTTCGCCAAAAAGGAACAGAGTAAAAAAAAACTCTAGTTGCGTTTGGTAAAATTTTAAAATTATGATTTGAGAATAAAGTTATAGGTGCTGTTTAAGTGTGCAACCCCCTTAAGGTTGCACACCATATGCAACCCAATTGTTAGCCGTTAGATTACAATAATTGATCAAGACCGTTGAATTGTTTAATTGTGAAAAAGTTAAAACCGGGGCAATCGGTTAATGCTTGTATTTGCATGATTGCATTCCACTCACTCTCTGTATTTCGTCTGTATCTCTCTCTGTTCTCCTCTCTGTGTAAGGTTGAGTCAGTGTAACCCTTGATTTCCATTAACAGTGAGAAGCCCCTGCTGGGTTGGTTCCATTGGCAAAGCTCTATAGGGAACAGTATAACGGGCGATTTCCAACAACAACGGAACTACAAGGCTGTGTTGGTTCCATTGCTGAAGTGAAGTCGTTCTCTCCAACTAGATATGAGGTATGGAGCTGTCTCCCCCTCTCTCTCTCTAGCCTCTTTACTTCAGCTATTTTCCTTCAACTAAACCCTCATCCTAACTTCAACCGTTCCACGCTTCGCTCAAACGGAAACCCCTCCATTGGCAACTAACCTTTCTCTTTCTCAAGCGAGTGTTTGTGTTTGCACAAACAACTAAACCGTGTGAAAATGTCATGTTTGTGTTTGTGTTAACATTTTTCGGTCATTAAGTAATTGTTTGTACTAATGTCATGTGCAGTATGGCCCCAGCAGAAGTTAAAAGGGAAGGTGATGATTATGACATTCCAAATGAAGTAGATGACATTCGTTTGATCAATGAAAGTCGGGCAGAACCTTATCATGGTTGCGAAGCTGGTCCAAGCAATGAAGAAGCAACCAATATGAACGTTGAAGATGGTGGAGCCGATGTGAAAAAAGAAATGGTTGACGATGCTCATTGCAATGACATGGTTGGTGATGTTGAATGTGCTATTTTGGAACAGAAATTTGATTCGGTCGAAGATGGAGAAGTTTTCTACAATGCGTATGCTAAAGCCAAGGGATTTAGTATACGAAAATCCAGATTTAACACAAATAAAGAGGGAAAGGTTGTTAGTAGGCTGTGGTTGTGTTCAAGGGAAGGTTAGAGATTACCAAAATACTTGGACCGTGTTGCTGAGAAGAGTAGAGCTCCTAAGGCACTAACAAGAGTAGGTTGAAAAGCCCAATTTCGCACATGGTACGATGCAGATGCTGATGACGGGGGAAAGTATGTTGTGACTCACTTCGTCGCAGACCACAACCATGAATTGGCGGAACAACACTGTGTGATGTATCTGAGGTCACATCGCAGTTTAAACAGCGCTGACAAAGCTCAAGCAATGGCTATGCGCAACGTCGGTGTGAAGACTAGCCAAATCATGGACTATATGGTAAATCAATCCGGGTCTTATGAGAATGTTGGTTTCATCCGTATGGATCTGCACAACCATATTCAAGCCGAACGTAGAGCAGAAGTTGAGGATGGTGATGCGTAGGGTGAATTGGCTTACCTATGTGCAAAACTTGATGTTGATGCACGTTTTTTTTACAAGTATGATGTGTGTAAAGATAAACAAGTTACAAAATCTGTTCTGGGCAGATTCGAAATCGCGGGCCGACTGCGCAAAGTTTGGTGATGTGTTGATATTTGACTCAACTTACAGAACCAATGCCTACAAGAAACCTTTTGTCATGTTGGTTGGTGTGACTAACCACTTTAGGACCACGATATTTGCATGTGTTTTGCTAGCTAATGAGACAATTGATACATACACATGGGTTTTGGAAACATTTATGGAGGCGATGGGCAATAAAGCACCTGTGTCCGTACTGACAGATAGGGATAAGGCGATACGAGAGGCAATCAGAAGAGTATTTCCAGACGCAAGACATCGATTATGTAATTGGCATCTTGAAAAAAATGTTGTTTCAAATGTTCACAAAAGTGGCTTTGCATATGCTTTCAAGCAGTGCATGGACATGGAAATGGATGAGACAAAGTTTGAGCATGGCTAGACGACAATGGTTGAAAAATTTGGACTTCAAACCAATAGTTGGGTGTTGGAGACATATGAGAAGCGTCATATGTGGGTTGAGACATATATGCGTGGACATTTCTTTGCTGGGATGAAGAGCACTCAGCGCTCGGAGAGTATGAATGCTTATTTCAATCCTTTCCTCCAACACAAATTGAAGCTATATGAATTTGTCAGGCACTATGATCGGGCTCTTGCAAGGATAAGGTATAACGAGGCTGGAGATGATGCTGAAACAAATAACACTTTTCCGGTATTGATTACTCCATTGCGAGATATAGAGAGACATGGAGCTGAGCTATTCACCCGAAATATATTTAGAATGTTCTGTGATGAAATCTTAGAAGAGGAGAAGTTGAATGTCAAGGACGTGTTCCCTTTGCCGGATGGTCAGAAATGCTATTATATTCATAAGTACAAAGTGAAAGATAGATCATGGATAGTAACACACAGTCCAGTGGATGTTGCAATGAGATGTTCTTACATGAGGTTTGAGTCATTGGGGCTACCTTGCTATCACATGATATGCATTATGAAAGCCGAAAATTTAACGCAAATTCCTCCAACTTTTGTGCTGCATAGATGGACAAGGGCTGCAAGCAAGGATGGCTAGCAATGGCCTCAACCCTCAATTGATAGCACTACAACACAGATGGCCCGGTATGGGATATTTCGTTCTTCCTATAATGAAATGTGTTTCTATGCCTTGCAATCAATGGAAGGTTTCAAAGAGGCTAGGGATGCATGTCTTCCGATGACGAGCCGAATGAAGGAGTTATATGAGAGGAATCTGAACGATGGGAATGGAGACAAAGGGAAACATTCATTCCCTGGACAATTTGGAGTAGAAGATCCTGATGTTGTGAAGACAAAAGGGAACCCGGGACGGGCCTCGTCTAACTGTCGAAGACCAAGAAAATGTGGGAATTGCAAATGCATTGGGCACACAAAGCGAATGTGTCCTAAGGTTCGGTTTAGCCGAACAGTGGGTAGTAACTCAGATGCAGATACAACCTACATAACTGACCGTGAGTACAATGCGGAGTCATTGCCCGTTCGCTGCAAAACTGGGTTGGTGGATCCAAGTACACCGCACATTAAGCAACGGCGACTATTTTTCGATGCTTCTCCTGATTCCAAGCAGCCTGTGGGCCAATACGGTAGTGTTGAAGCAGCAGTGTGCAAAAATGATTCGACCACAATTGATGAGGTGAATCAGGTAATTGTATAATTTGTATGATTTACTTATTCCCTTAATTTATTAGGTAGACAGTACTAGCTATTGAAAACACATGTAAATAATGTATGTAGTTTTCATTTTGCACGGATTGCTGTACATAACGTGTAAATAATTGGTTACGTACAATGCCAGAAAATGGCACAACGTTACTTATGTACAAGGCCACGAGTTGTAAATTTCCCATATTGTTTAGAGTGATGTTGTCATTTGTGTTTGCAGTGACTTGTCATTTTGAGAACTAATTGAAGGTGAGATATATATGGGTTGTCTGTGTATTGTTTTGGGTTGGAAATTGGCTTATGTCTATATTCCAAGATTTCTATTGCGGGTTGCTTGTTTCTGTTCCATATTTGGTTGGATCTAACTGAAGGGTTTTTTGCGGTGTGGTTTATCAACTAACGATGTGCTTGGCTTCGTATTGATTTGTTATGACTTGTTTCGGTAAATAAGTATTATATTTCGAGTAAAATACGAATTTTGTCCATGTGGGCTTGCAAAATTACATCCCAGCACATGCATTTTGTATATAATCCAAGTAGCAGTTAATTTTGGGTGTTACTTGGAGAAAGTAACCCAACGAACTCGTTACTTTATCTCTATGCCGATTGCTATATGAATTACGAGTTACGAACAGGAGTTGTGAAATTATTTCATGTTAACTATGAAAGTGATGGGTTTATTGTTAGTAAAATTATGGTGGGCCTATATCGACAGCAACGAAGCAGTAATTTAAAGTTAACAAGTTAAAGAAGAAAATTAAGCAATTGTGGTATTGGTTCGAATGCCTAAAAAGGATGAAGACTTCTTTCGATGAACTGATGGTAACAAAGTAGAAAGTAACAATGTACAAAGTAGAAAGTAGAAAGTAAGTTGTTGTGTTGTTTGTAACAAAGTAGAATGTAGAAGGGAAAAAACTACTCAGAAGTAACAATGTAGAAAGTAAGTTGTTGTGTTGTTGTTCATGTCCTCTCTCTCTGCAAACATTCTGCCCTTTATATCTATTATTTCCCACGACCCCATGATCTGCCGATTCTGCAACTGCTTCTGTGCAACTTCTATAACTGTATGGTCATTTCCGTGTCTTGAAACCACATAAAACCTTTACTTGTACTTGTCGAAGTGCATATAATTGAAGTTGCCACCTGTGCCCAAGTCCTTTTAGCCTTTCCTTGACAGATACAGACTTCCAATTCGTTCATGTTTCCTCTTGGAGGCTAGCCACTAAATCCATAAGCACTGCCAGTAACTGCTCCACCGTGTAAGTCAGGTGGCATGCAAGATTCAGTGTTAGTTGATAACCCTTGTCTTCAGGTGGACTTACCATGTGTCCTCAATTGAATGGAGCAGCTGTTGGCAGGATGTGGGAAAAATAGGTGCAAAGAGGAATTTTTTGAAAATAACCAATCATAATTTAACTGAAAATATGAGTGAACTTTTTAAAAAAAAAAAAGTAGTTTCTATTTTTATGATTATAAACCCGAGATGTATATTTTGTTTTTGATATAAATAAGTTGTGTATTTTGGTTACGTAAAATGTAGAACAACAATTGTGTTTAAGTCATTACAATCCAGAAAAAGGTTATTTGAAATATTAACAAGTTTACCGACATTGAATATATTTTGATTAAATTACAGGGAAAATTCAATATTTGGCAGAGTTTGATGATTCAAAGTCAATGGCAGTAATAGTGAGTGGCCAAGTGTTGTGGTTCAGTGGCCTAGTTTGCAAGGATTGTGGTTGTGTTTAGTGGATAAGATTCTGTCGATTTTTGTCTCATAATGATGAGGGACATGCTTCACAATGGTGAAAAGGAAGGTCGACAGGGAAGAGTCAATATTTGGCAGAGAGGACTTGAAGATTCGAAGTCAGGGGGCAGTTACAGTGGCAGTTATGGTGTAGACGTGTGGGATCATGCAATGATGGGCCACAAAAACAGTATACGGATATCGAAACCAACAATCTCCCTTCTAGGCTTTCCAAGTATACTAAACCTCCACTTCTATCTGTTGATCTCCCTTTTCTTGTGTTTATTTCATGGCCACCAACTGTTTGAAACTTCTGTCGACAGAGGAAGGCTCCTGCTTTGTCTCATGCTTCCTCCTGAAAGTGTGCTCACTAACTCCATGACTGGTGCTAAAAACTTCCCCCATCACTTTTAGGTGACCCACATGCAGAGAGCCCACTTTCAACTGGTGGACATTCCTTCAGACTTGGCCACGTGTCCTTCATTAAGTGGACCATTTGTGGACAGAGACTGGCAAAACTTGGTGCAAACAATGACCCCCTTGTTCAAGTTAAATATCATATGAATTAACCTTGGAGAAGTGATTGAGACCCCCTCCAATCACCACCTGCACCACCGCCCCATCCCCCTTAACACACACGCGGGGGCTGGTGATTGAAGGAGAAGGAAAAAAAAAAAAGAAAAAAAACTGGCCAATCAGAGAGAGAGGGGGTCATGGGGGTGCCCCCCATTGTGGGGGTCCAAGTCATATGATATTTAACTTCAACAAGGGGGCCATTGTTTGGGCCCAATAGCAAATTTCTTAATATGGGCCCAAAGCAAACATAAACTGCAGCCCAATATAAGAGCATTTAAATATACTGGCCCCATCATAAGCTATAAAAGACCCACCTTTTCAACTTCAAACCACTTTATTTCTCTCTGATTCGAACTCCTCAGACTGTATTCCTTTTTCTCAAGCATTGCCCTTCAAAACCATAGCACCATAAAACCCTAAGCCATGGCGGTGAAAAAATCTCAACCATCTCCATCTGAGGAGAACAATGAAGACCTACTCCGCTTTCCAGACCCTATCAGAGCACGTATCGCTCCTCTAAAATTTGGTATTACCTTATTGCCCAGCACAAGCTCTGTCGCTAAGGCTACTCTAGGCCCTACCTTTGCGTCTTACTTCCCAAACGAGCTAGCTCCATACTATCCTTTTGGTAATGGTGAGAACCTTCTTATCAACCAACCTGGACTTACGTGGACTAACTGGAATGTCAGCAAAAACCCACTCAGATCATGGAGGTCACTAGACTCTGTTTGGCGAAGTTGGGCCAGGAGAATTGAAGGTTATGACGCTGAAGTATGGAAGCACCAGGGCATTAGTGAAACAATTAGACTGTCGACTAAAAATTATGACATGGACAAAGGGCTGATTGCTGCTGCTGCATGCTTTTGGTCGCAATCTTGTAACTCATTACTTCTCAATTTTGGTATGATTTCCCCTACCATCTTAGATGTAGCTCACTTGACTGGTCTCCCAATCTTGGGCAATCCAATTCATGCTCTCCTTGAGCCTGCAAAGATGACCTTTACTTTAAACACTGACATGTGCTATACAGATTTCGCCAAAAAATACAAAGACGAGCCTGGTTCCCCTGTCTAGGACAAAGAAAGAACTGCTTTTTACTTACTTTGGCTTTGTGAGTTTGTTTTTTGTGTCCCTGGATACAAGATCACGAAGGAATACCTCTCCCTTGCCTTGTGTATGCAAGATGGCCAACTTATGGCTTTAGCCCCTTATCTTCTTGCTACCCTTTACAAAGCCCTATTTCCCTTTGTCGACAAGAAGATTTCTGGCAACTATGGTGGCCCCTTATGGCTCTTCCAGGCCTGGTTGTATGCCTATTTCCCTGAGGCATGACCCCCACCAGCTAACACCTTGAAACCAGTTTTCTACTCCTATGCTGAGCAATTGCTCACTTATAACAGCCAACCCATCCTCACTTTCAGAAATCATCTCACCATGTTTTACAACCTTCCTTCGAAGAGACCTTCCAACTTGTACATGCCATTTCAAAACTTTTTATTCTCCTCCAGTAGACTTCGCTTCCTCTTCATAGACCCTTGTGATTTACACAATGAGCAAGTCCAAGAACAAAATGAGACTTGAAGACACATTTTGACAGAGAACACCAAACTTTTCCATATCCTCCACCAAGATGTCCAACTGCAGTTTTGAGACATACTGTCCCAATTAATGGTCCATGCAATTAGGTCTTTCCCAGGGTATCCTTTATCCTTATTTCCACCCAACCATCCATGAGGAGATTGGGTCCAGAATCTTTCAAAGATCCTAGGCAAGCTGAATCCATTCTGACAGAGAACACCAAACTTTTCCAAAATTTTGGCCCCTTCTTCTTTAAACCTGCTTCAGATTGCTCCACTGCTTTTGACCATTGGTGGGGACTTATGACTGCCATTATTTTCTGTAAGCCACTTGAAACCTGCCTTCATGATACTTGTATTGATAATTAGGGCCCCATATCCTCGCCTTCCAAGCTTAAGGCTACAGGTATCCTTCCTTCATATACTTCATATCCCTGACTGTCTCATGCCCTTTATTTTTTTTTCTCTACAACACTAACTTGTTTGACCTTTGACAGCCAAAATTGGGCCTGCTGCTGAACCATTGGTTAGGGACCAACATAAAGGCAAGGCTCCAATGGATCTAACTACTCAAACAAACACCCCCTCAGTTTCGAAATTAATGGGAGACTCTTTAGCAGCCTTGCAAACACAAGCACAGATAGGAACTACCACCCGTACCCCTGTCGAGACAGAGGCCATGGCGAAGAAGAGAGAAGAGCCTTCCACTGCTCCTGCTCTAGGTACAGACCTAAGTGATTGGGATATCCCTCTCAGCCAAATGGTTGGCCAAACAACATCAAATCCTTCAGGGCAGCTCTACCAAGTATGCCTTCACTTTACATATTTGCATCATCTCAATTTCCATTCACGCTCGACTGATCACTTACTTTTGTGCAGAGAAAAAGAAGAAGATTACTCCTTACTGCTACTGATAATAAGGATCCTTCTACTTCTCCTCAACACATTCATCCAATTCCTAGTCCCATCAGCAATGTACACAGAGAACCCACTCTACAACCAACTCCACCACCACCTGAAGCATCTCAACAAACTTCCTTACAACCTGCTTCACAGTCATCGCCACAGCAATCTACACAATCTGCATCACAACATCCTTCCACTTCTCCTCAACACATTGATTCAATTTCTAGTCCCATCACCAATGTACCCAGAGAACCCATTGTAGAACCAACTCCACCACCACCTCAAGCATCTCAACAAACTTCATTACAGCCTCCTTCACAGTTTTCGCCACAGTAATATACACAATCTGCATCACAACATCCTTCTACTTCTCCTTAACACATTCATCTAATTCCTAGTCCCATCACCAATGTACCCAGAGAACCCACTGTAGAATCAACTCCACCACCACCTGAAGCATCTCAACAAACTTCCTTACAACCTCCTTCACAGTCTTCGCCACAACAATCTATACAATCTGTATTACACAATCCTTCACAGCTAGAACCTTCTCCTATTGCTTTCAGGGATGTCACAGTTGGGCCTGTCCTAATGGAGGTTGATTACCCAGGGGGCACTGAGCCTATTATTGTCCCTTCTGTCTTTAGCCCTCAACCATCACCATCCAACTCCTCAAATTCCCAAACTTCAAACAAAGAATCAGAGAGGATTGATTTTGACATTTCAATCAACAACAAATCCTCTCCAACAGAAGACAATACAAAATCCCCTCAACCCGAAGTTCACAACAACCAAGGTAAATAGAAATACAAATGTGACTGTTCGTTTGAAAAAAAAAACTTCTCTTTAAGTAACTGGTATTCTTCTCCAATTTACAGGGACGGACATAATACATGACTCATCTCCACGACCAATGTCTGAGAAAGAACTTGAAGGTCCTCATGACTTTCCCCTCTTACCAGAACCAGAAAAAGAGCCTGAAGGTGCTGATGCTGCCATTTCATCAGTACCTGAAACAACCCCTCCTGCTGCCACAATCACAGCCGAACAAGGCCAACTGTCTGCGCGCACTTTATCAGGACAGGTACTACCATTTCCAACCTCATCCTATTTACTCTTTATTACTTGCAAGCATGTATTCTCACCAAACTATTAATGTTCACAGGCCATCGTTCCATGTCAGGATATTTGGGCCGAACTTTCTATTCTTCAATAACATCTAGACGAAATATCCCCATTGCCTCAAAGGCTACATCTCTTTCATGCTGAAACTCAACAAACCTTAACCACCTTCATTAACCTCATTAACACCCCAGTTGAAGAAATCATTCTCCACAAACCCGATGAAACCTTGGCCTGTCTTTCTGCTGTTCTAAACCTCTCCCCTAATCCTTTCAACCCCATTCAACTAAAGCAATTGGCCAAGATCATCACGGAATGGCCAACCCTTTCAGAGATGGTTCAGACTTGCTCAAAGGATATTCAAACCAAAAAAGATTTCCTAAACGAAGCCCACACCATATCTACTTCACTCAAACTCAGCCAACAAACCTCTGCAGCCATTCTTGAGCAACACTCAGCACTTGAACTTGAGGAAACCAAACTCATGGTAGAACTTGCCTCTGTTCCTCAAAGAAAGGCTCATCTGCAGCAGCAACATGAATAGCTTAATCAAGAAGCAAGGATGATGCTCTCCCAAATTAGACATCGTGCCTGTTTGGCAGAAATTATAATCAGCTTATTTCAGCTTTCAGCTTAATTTAAGCTATTTTGATGTGTTTGGTTTAGCTTATAGCTTATAGCTTAAAGCTTTTTAGAAGTCAAAAATCAGCTTATTCTTTGAGTGGGGCAGGAGATGCTTTAAGAATAAGCTGGAAATCAGCTTATGTTCATAGTTATAAGCTATAAGCTGTTTAGGCATAAGCTATAAGCACTTTCCCACAGCTCTACCAAACAGGGCCATCGTCCTGTATCAATTCAGACAACTAAAGCTGAGTTGGACCAAGCCCAAGCCATACTGGCAGATGCTCAATCAGAATGGGGTGTTCTAGCCATTCTCTTCCCCAAATCCTAGACTAGTTTATATATGTATTCTTTTGTATTGCACAGAATGCGTGCTATCTTTCAGACCATTGTGCAGACTTGTTCATTAATGAATATCAATACTCTGTTTTTGAATGGTCTGTTGTATGGTTTTTTTTTGTTGTGCAATTTTTCTCCGTTTGTGTGAAGCCCCTGAAAAATGTTTTCTCTAAAAAAAAAAAAAAATGTTTAAATTATTTGCTTAAAGCCCCTCAGTACTAGACTTATTTCGAACTAGTGTATATAATGTTTAAATTATTGTCCAACTAATGTTCATTTAATCCAACTAGTGTCCATTTAATGCCAACTAGTGTCTTTTCATAATCCAACTAGTGTTTATTAGTGGGCTTTAATGAACCAATAAATCCTAACTTGCCCTTTCAATTCCTTGTTACACCAAGTTGCCTATAAATATCACCAAGCAACACTCTCACACACCCACATTCGACTAAAGGAGAGGAAGGAGAACAAGAGAGAAATTTTGAGAGGAAGAGGAAGGGAGAAGAGAGCCATCTTGTTCAAAGCTTAGCAAGTAAGTCACAACACAACCTTCTCTTCATTTTCCTTTTCAATACATGTTCTTCAGGGTTCTAAATAATGTTTTTCAGATCTGTTATTTATGAGTTACTTGTGTTAAAAATGCTAAGAGTTGAGTATTGATTCTATCTCTCTTGTATTTTCCTCATTTCGGTACAAAACCATTTTTTTTCCATATCAATCTCTCAACTTTCCAAGGGCACACCTTCAAGCAAACTTTCTGAGTTAGATATATGTTGGTTAGCATGTTTTCTTCACAAAAGAAACGAAAACTTTCCCTTGGTGGAACCCTTTTCTCATAAATCTTCTTGTTTTGGACATTCTACCTTAGAATCTGTTTATGCAGGCCACTTTCAAAAATTCCAGAAAAATGTATAAAATTATTCTGGACCTCTTTTTTAGGTCAAAATCTTCCTTAAGGAGATATCTTTCAACTAAAATTGGTTTCATCGAAAAACGTTTAGTGGTTTGCAAGAAAATCAAATTTTCGTAACGATCGACGAGTCTGGATAGAATCTAGACAGCGCTGGAATGTTTTCTAAATAACTTAAAATCTAGAAAAGCAAACCCATTTTCGAAAAATGTTCTAGAAATTAGATTAAATTCTCTACGAACCATAGGAAGACCGAGTCTGGGGAAGGATCTAAAATAGTCCTTTCATTTTAATCTTTAGGTGATGTTAAATCTGGAAATTTTGTTATGTATGGATGTTTTATGCCCTTGTATTCATGGAAATGTTTAATAGCTTATGATCATATCTTGGCATGATATTGTATGTGTTATGTTATGTTATTTATCTTTCTCATCTTAAGGATGCGTGCTTATGTGGTTATTATTATCTTGTAAGTTGGACTAACCTTGTTTAAAACATTTAACTCAACGGGAAACCTAATTGGGAGGGTATTGGGTTTCAAGCACTTGAGTAATGAAAAGATGAGAATTTGTGATATATGGTTTGTTGGGATGTGTTCCCTATTCGGAAGTTAAAGTCTTGCGCAAGTGGTTTTCGGAACCCTTGAACGGAGCGGTTGTATTCGGACCCTAGGTGGTTTGGTGTGAGGAGGGTTTTGGGCAAGGCCCTATTTCACCGTCTCTTTTGAGGCCCTGCGGTTGGCGCTACGCAGTATATAACCCCGATGGTAGGCATCCGAGGTTAGTTCTGCAACAAAGCAGCAAAAGACGGGGCATACTGAATAAATCGAATCCGATTCTTGTGGTTGGGAGGACGAAATCTCTTTGGGGGATTTCTAGTTTACTAATATTTAACTTGTAACCATTTATTTATTTATTCGTGTATCATGCTTTACTACTTGATGTTATAATTGTGATTGTGCATTGGACTCGAAAAAAAAAGTATGGGATGTGTGTGTGTTTACTGGGCATTCAAAGCTCACGACGTGTTATACCAAGTGACGAAGAGGAACATATAGCTGGAGACGACGAGCCTAAAACCTTCGAAGACCTTTGGCTATCTTAGAAAAGTTAAAAAGTTCTCTTTTAATATTTTTGTAAGACTCGTACAAAGATTTAAATTTCCTTTTTGGGATGTAATGTAATAGAACAAGCTTTTGCAATTAAGGTTATTTATGGTTGTTATGTATTTATATTCAATATAATAAGAGGTATACACCTTATCGATGCTTATGAGACCTTGTGTCAATACTTGTTAGAATCTGTCAAAATTGACTATAGGACTCAGCAGTGACTCTCTCTTGCCTACAACCAATAGTGTAGAATCGAGGCGTTACAGTTTGTGCATTGTTATGAAGTAATCAACTCGCCTTCAAAGTTTCGCACATGGTTGGATAATACTTCTTCACATATTTTCCGTTTATATATCTTCTATGTGGTTGCCCTTCCAAGGATTCGTTTATGTAAAGGATGTCATACTTCTTCACACCGGTATATCTGTCATGTACAGATGTTTAGTATTTTTATTTAGTATCAAAGTCTGCATGTTTAGTGTGTAAAGTCAGTCAGCAAAATATTTCTGAAAATATGTCATCTACAATACACAACCGACATAAAATACTTTCTTACTGACCGATATACTAGAAACAACCAAGCAGTATGCAACATGACATTGTTTGTAGTTTAAAATTTGTGGCACGTTTGCAGTTTAAAATTTGTACTTGTTTGTGCCTGTTGACACGTGGATCAACCACAACATGACATGTGCGAAAGTCAATGTTAGAGTCCATCAGTTACACATATGAAAGGGGTTTAGTTTAACTGCACGTGAGGCTCCACATGGTGCATCAGCTACGAGAATATTGCATGGACTAACTGGGTGGATTGTAGAAACGGTCATTGGCAGAATACAGAGCTTGACCTGAAGATGTGAAGTCCACAATGTGCAGGGACGGTTGGAAACATAATAGTAAGGTGGTTCGACAGGAGAATTACAACAATTTGTTTACTACATGAATTCCTGTGGACAGGTGGACCCCTGTTGGTGCATTATAGTCACTGCTATTTGTTTGTTCTGTGGGATTTTTTTTGCTTTGTTTTGGACAAAATTATGGCATTCAAAAAAAGCGAACAAACATAATTCATGTGGTAAAAGCGAACAAACATTACTACTTTCAACTTGCATTGTTTGTTGGACAAATATCACATTGCATTAGACAAACATTACTATATTCATTTGGACAAATATCACATTGCATTGTTTGTTCTGTACCCATAATTCCACTTATCGATGGAGTTGTGACATCCAACTTATGCACAATTTCGTAAGTACGTACAGGCCACGATAAAAGCAAACACACATTACTACTTTCCGTCGTTTTGTTCCAGTCCCAAACATTGGAATTATGTGTACAATCAATACGCGTGGGAAATTAGTATTATCACAGCTGTGACCTAAAAAGTTGTCACGACAAGCTGATGCAGTAATCCAGTTGTGGTTGGGCATCGAAATTACTCTCATACTAGCAGGCCATGATAAAATCGCTGCCCTATTTGTTGTAATTGCAATCAATCACATGCACGAAAGATACTCGCCGATCTTTGAATTATTCACATCCATAACGGAGTCAAGCACCAACTTCCGACGCACAGAAGGATGAAACTATGTAGAGAAAGCGAATAACACAAATCAGGTACAGTTACAGCGGTAGGAAATAAACGGATTTATTTCGCAATTGGAAATGAAGCGATAGAATGTACCTTGTGTGGACCGCTGGGTATATCAGGCCGTTGCATGTACTTGATCACAAACATCCCACAGTCGAAAGTGCTACAAATGAAATGTGATATTTAGTTTCTCGTAAATATAAGCAGGTTCGTTAAATGAGTCATTCAAGAGTCAAGTAAATGTGACGCATGTTTGTGGATTACTCGTTCAACTGTTGTAATGGCCCTTTTTCTAACATGCGGACATCAAACGTACGTACGTCTACAGCATATTCATTTCCAAACTGTAGTTGCAGTAAGGCATGCATTGTTTGAACCTGTTGCAGAATGAGACGGTTAGTTTATGTGAAGGATGTGACAGTGTGGAAGTAGATTTGTGAAATTCAGCATGACATACCAACATTTTTGCCGCATTCAGCTTGTTGGTGTCCAGTGTGGTGGATGCCAATGAGTCAAATAGGTACGCCACACGGTCTACCATATCTATTTTTAGGCACAACCAATGTACTTCTCTATAATTGAAAGGCATGTAAATCTATATATAAACACAAGTGAAGACATTGTTTAGAGGGCATGCGAACATGTACGCACTTTCATATTTACATTGACATTCATGTAAATAGGATCGACATTCATATTACCGACGTTCATATTAAATCTACTCGCTTTAATGGGATGGACATTCATATTACCTTCTGACATGCATCAAGCACCCCAGTATATCTGTCTTGTCCAAAATATGATTTGACGATATTTTCATGGTTTAGAGGTTGAGTTTTTTGATTTAGTATCAAAGTCTGCATGTTTGGTGTGTAAAGTTCAGTCAACCAAAGTTTTCTAAAAATTTGTCTTCTACAATACACAACCGACCTAAAACACTTACTTACCGACAGATATACTGGAAAGAACCATGCAGTATGCCTCTCGTCTTTGTGTATTTGCCGCTGTCCGTTAGTCAATTGAACCGTGACCAAGTTGATTGGCTGGAACATTGTAACAGACGAGGCAACTTGCAAAATAAGGTTTGCAATTTGTTTAAATCTAATACGAAATAACAATGTCCCTACATGGAAATGTCCACCATGCAAATATAGTGGAAATAACTTTGTCAGATGCCACGACTTACAGTGTCGGATAGCCATGCCCCTGGTTTAAGCGTGCGCATGTCACGTCGCGTAGCACATTCGCAAGGCATTTCATGAAGATTCATAGACACGACAATGTCCCTACATTAAACGTATCCATGAACCAGTAAGAAGCAACCTACAGCCTAGTAAAACTTAAACGTATCTGGCTTAATTCTACAACATAAGATTAGTTTTTTCTATTGTAGAACTATGGCAAATATTCCTGATTGTACTACTCTCCAATCCAATTAAGATTAGTTTTAAGTTTTTCAAAAAAAAATAAAAGAAAAAGTTTTAGATATTACAACTTATGATATGTTCAATAGTATTTGCTAAAATAATATGTGAAAATTTAAATGCTCATTTACAGGTGAGCAAGTAAAAAAAAAACCACATGTATTTTACAAACTGGACCCAACAATATTCCAAAATGATCAAAATGGCAAATGTAAGCAGAGTAGAAGAAAATAGCTAGGGAAAATTGCACTTCAGTATAAGTTTTCGAAAAAATTTGCAAATCATTGGTAAACTTTATTAAGTTTCATAATTAAAATTATAAAGTTTTCCATGAATTTGTAAATATTTTGTGAAAATATCAGTGATTTGCAATTTTCCCAATAGCTACATGTGTGTAGGATAAGACCAAGAGAAGAAAACTTCAGACAGGAAATTTAGCCAGTGATCTTTCCCTAGGCCACTGCATTAAATTCAAAGAAAATCCTACATACGACATGGATAAACCCATCATACGAAAATCAAAATCATACAAAATGAAAAATTAAAGAACTAATAGCTACAAAAATCAAATAAACATAGCACGACAAATGAAAATTGCGGAATTCAAACTTATTTCACAAATACTACGGAACAGGTTAATTGCGAGTACTAAATTCATCCGTACCTTTCATTTTTTCTATCGTCAAGTATAGAGTCAACAACTTTGTGTTCGGTCGCTGATAAAACCTCTATGCTCTCCAATGTCATCAAGTCCTTCTATCAATATAAACAATCAAGTAACATCAACTCCTCCTATTAATATAAACAATTAACTAACTGAACACAGTTCAGAAAATAAATTTACAAAATACATAACACATCCTTATGCATCTAAAATTGGTGAAGCGATGTCTAACCTCTGAATGGAACCGCTTCTCCAACCTGTGCAGTTTGGACAGGACTTTGTCTGAAATCTGTAAGACAATTGTACAGCATTTGCTATTGCAAACTTGCACTAGAATGACAACTATTAAAATACAACACCAATAATGGTTCAATTATGATCAGTAATGCTGTCGGCATCAATTGGTAATGAAACATACGAAAGGTGAAGTGATGTGGCGACTTGGGAATTTTTTTACAGTAAGTCGAGTACTTATTTTGCTATCGTTGCACGAATGCATATCCCCTACGTTTGTGGCTTCAACACCTCTTCCTCTTCCTCTGCCTGTTACAATTTGTCCCGCTCCCAATGTTTGGGCAAGCTTACCAGCAGAAGGATGCACATTGTCTGCTTCTCCTCTCATTGCCGGCAAGGTCTGCAAATCATCAAAGGAAGATAAACTCTCTTTTGCAACGTTCTTGATGGCCAGAAACTGAACCGAAAGAGATTTGCTTTCTTCGCTTGCGTATGTTTCCTTCAAGGCAAGGCCACGGTTGTTGTGCGTGTCCCTAACTTCTTAGACGGTACACAACTGTCCAATGTGCATATCAATTATTTCATTGGACAACATTCCATTCACATTATTGTACTCTCAATCCACACCCTGTAAATCTTGAAGATTACCCTCTATTGGGCTACCATAATAATTTGGGAAGACCACGCCGCCGTCATGCAACTCGACTCCCACGCTAGCGTCAACACCCTTTTCCTCTGCGCGAGGCAATTGTGCTATTTCCGATAAACCTTCCAGCACTTGCTGCATCATTTGCTTCATTTCAGCAATATGTGTCTGTTCATTAAACGTTTGTTTCCCAGACAATATAACTGTAACCAGTTCGTTCAGAATTCCTTTGAGTTCACCAATTCTGGAGGATATGTTAGTGTTACAATTTCTTTCAGTCAACTCCACCTAATCACACAAACACATACATTAACTTACTACGATATTTTATTTTCAAGTAACCTCTGTGAACTGTGTGAAGCATGTGTACTGATCGCTTTTGCTTACCTTTGCATTGTCAACAACTTCCTTTCCTCGGAAATTGAGCAACATGTCCCTTATTTCCGCATTGCTGTAAAGCACTTACTCCATGGTTTCCTTCAATTCACCAATGTCGGACTCAACCTTGCTCAAACGAACTTCATCAATCCATGGTTTCTGTTGTTATTGACATGGTGTGCGTTGATTGCGTAATCAATGTCGTTGCTTTCCTCTATTGTTGGATGAAACTCCACCTAACATAGTTGTCAAATCGGGATTTAAATCATGAATGAAAATGGTAATGTATTGAATCGTTAATCGATCTCAACTATGAATCGTAAAGTTTCGGTCCGCTTTCTTAAGTTGCACGCAACGTATGTGCACACACTTACATATTAAATACATCCAATAAAAATTAATTACTCCATTTGTCTGAAATGAACAAAGAATTTGTTATAAATGATGCTCATCTGGTGTGGATAAAAACTTCACAGTCGATCCCATGTTTACCAATTTACCTTTTCCCATTTAGATAAACAAAGACAAACTTTCAATTACAAACTAATTAACAATAATTGAACGACAATGTTTTGACCTTTTTACAAGGTTAAAAAACCAAAATCTTCAACTTTTCCAAAAATCTGACTTCAGGGCTTAACCAAAATTCATTTGATAACGGAAGTAGTACATAAAATTAAATTTGTAAGGCTACAATATTGTCCAGATGGAAACTTCATGTTTTTCCCGCAAAAGTTCGAGTATTTGAGAGTAAACAGGGAGGGACAAAGTGAAAATATGGCATACGCTAAGGAATGGGTCACTGTTTGTCACTGCTTGTCACCTAGTCATAGGAACACAAATTCAGTCTGTCATTGTTTCCATAACACAGGTGGGGCAATGCTGTCAAATGTGCACAACGAATGGGTTGATTGCCTCATGTTGCTCCAACATTTGCTTCCTTCCCATATGTCGCCGCATCTCCCGTATTTCGGCATCACCCCAATCATTTAGTCGAGGTATGGAGCGTGTAGTAGCCAACGTACTCTTACAGGAAGGGGCAAAACGATCCAAGTAAAATAGCTGCATTATAAGGGGGAAAAGACATTTAGTATGCAGTTTCAAGCAAAATAATCCGTATTCGTTAACAATGCATACAACTTACAACACAATCATATCTATGTGTTTATGTGTCTCCATGGCAGAATCCCCATGCAGCTTTTCGGTTAAAAAGATAAGCTCTTTCTGGTTACAAAAATGTGGCTCGTACAAGTAGTTGAAGGAGGTAGCATGTCATGACTCGAACGCGCCTGTAGACACCCCATTTTTGACCGACCTTAAGACTCAGACGTCACCGATTGAGTGCTTGGTGATGTTGCATATTGTGCTCGTTCTGAGGTTGCGGAGTCCCGGCTGCGAGCCTTGCCTCCAGACTTCCGGACTCTTTTGTGCTTTGCCTCGGTTTGCGAACCAGGCCCTGTTTTCTCTGTTTTCTCTTCCCGAAGGGAGGGAGAGGTCTCGTAGACCATCTCTCAGTGGTCGTAGGCTACGTTTTGTGGTCGTAGGCCATTTTTCCCGTTTGGAGCCTGGTTCCCGGTTTTTCGGAGCTGTCGGCCGTGTGCCTCGGTTCGGGACCGCTTAACCACCTCCGTTTGCTCCAGTTTTTGGCACACACCTTATTTCCTCCCTTTTGAGAGACACTGTGGTCCGAGAGACCGACTTCGTGGTCGGACACCACTTCCGGTGCCTAACAACCCACTTTCGGGGCCCCGAACTGCGTGTTTTGGCTCCCGAACCTTCATTCTACATTTTTGGGCTCTGACCTGAACTTGAGATAGTCATATTTTGAGGTCCTTTTCATATTTGATTAAGGACCTTTTACTGTTTGAGATCTCCTACTGCCACTTGCTTCTTCGCCCCTTTGTATGCCATTTTCTTGCATGATAGTTTAGGCCTACTTGTATTTATTTTCGTGGCTTGTCATAAACTACAAAGTGTCTTATTTTGAGCCCCTTTTCAATTTTGTTGAAGGGCTCTCTTTGGTTTGAGAACCGCAGCTATCACTTCCCCCTTTATCTCCCTCTAGGCCAATTTTGGGGGGAAATTTGAATTTCATTTCCCCCCCATTTTTCCCCCTCTTTTTTCACCTTCTTATGTCTATATAACAGACCCCCCCAGCTCTGGAAAAAGGGTTAGACATATTGGTTTGAGCCTCCTACACTATATATCTCTCTCTCTCTATATTCTAAGCTTCAAAACACCCAAATCCTACCCCCCTTTTCACACCACCACCTAGCACCACTCCACTACTTCCATTTCCAGCAGCTTGGAGCTCTTCTCAGAGGCTAGGAGCCACCATTTTTCAGTCCAAGAGGCAGCCAAGGCTTGGTCTTCAAGGGTAAGCACCATCTCCCCCTTTTGTAGCTCATTTTTGTACCATTTCTTAGCCCTCTTTGCTTGCTGTTTTGAGCTCCGACCAAAACTGAAAGTAGAATTTTTTTGAGCTCTATTTCATCTTTTATTAAGGGTCTTACCCTGTTTGGAACCCCCATTTTGCACTTGCTTCATTACCCCTTTGTATGCCATAATCTTGCATAGTATTTTTGGCCTATGTGTAATATGTTTTGGAGCATTATGTAAACTGTAGATAGACTTATTTTGAGCCTTTCTTCAACATTGAAGAAGGGCTCATCACTGTTTGGGACCTCCATGTGTCACTTGCCATTGAACCCCTCTTTGGTCCCCATTTTTGCATGATTTATTAGCCTATTGAGCTTCTGTTTTTGGACCTTGGTCCGAACTGAAAATGGCCCTATTTTGACCCCCTCTTCATGTTTTATTAAGGGTCTATGGCTGTTTGGGACACCCTTTTTATACTTCATGTTATAGCTCTCTTGGTGCCCTTATTTTGCATAGCATTTTGAGCATACTTGTATCTGTTTTTGGGGTTTTTCATAAACTGTAATACATCATATTTTTGGCCCCTCTTCAATGTTGTAGAAGGCCCCTTCTCTGTTTGGGGCCAGCATTTGTGAGTTGCTTCATTACCCCTCTCTTGGCCCCCGTTTTTGCATGCTAATTTAGTCCCAACTTGTGCTCACTGTTTGGCCATGCTTTAAACTGTAAAAATGCTTGTCTCTGGGCTGCCTTGCTTCTGTCTTTTCATTTCATGTTCAAATTATGTTTGCATTGTATAGTTATAAGCCATTTCATGCACCAAAATCCATGTTTCGGGACTCGTTCCATGCATCGGGTTTCATTTCACCATGTTTTGGGGCTGTTTTGCATCTCATTTTGCCTCTGAAAATTGCATGATCATATGCCATATTCCATGTTTTGCCATGTCTTGTTAGAGTGGCATTCCGTGCCGTAGGTTCGGTCCTCGGTTTGCGTGCACGTGTGCACGCATTTCGAGTTGTCTCATTTTCATCTCATGGCCTCCTATGTGAGTGTGGCCGAGGTCCACTTGTGTTGGTGTAAGCCCATATTGCATTGTGTATGCCATTTTATTCCATAGCATTGCGTATGCTAGGCCGTATGTTAGTGCATTGTGTATGCCATGTTACCTCGTGCATCGTGTATGCCATTTCATAGCATTGTGCATACTAGGTTGTATCTTAGTTGCATTCATGCATGTCATGCATATTGCATTGTGTTTGGGGATAGGAGTTAGCCCGAGCACGGGAAACGAGGGACGTTTCGTACTCCGAGTGACGGAACGTGTCTCAATTCCCCAGTCACCGACACTCCGGATCACCCATGATGGAGTTAGGTTTTGTTGTGTTTTCATGTTGCATTCATTTCATAATGAGTTGTGCAATTCGACTCCTCGGCCATTATGCATCGATATGCGTGATTGGTGGCACGAGAATCGAGGCATGCATACATTTGTGAAAATACATCGCTATGCCCCTTTCCTGCTCTCTGTTGCAGTAAAATGAAGAATCAGCAACTTTTCGAAGTTTGGCACGCATTTTAAGAACAAGTGCAAAACAAAGGCTAACTGGGGCATCGCCATGGATTTCCGCCCAAAGGCAACCCAGACATGCATCATCCATCATCTGAAGAAGAGTCAAGGCAGTCCCTGGCTTGCATGCCAGTTATTTATTTTCTTAGTTAATTTGTAAATTAATTAGGATTTTTGTATTTATTGGGACTGTATTGTTTATTCATTTGGGACTGTATATTATTTTATTCGGACCCTCCGAGTGAGGGCACAATTGTAATAAGTGTGCGTGAGTGTGATGTGTGTCTTCCAACCCCACGTCTTTCTTCCCTTTTATTTACCTGCTTATGATGGTTAGATTAGGGCATATTTCAATTAACATACAGTATGATAGCATGTTTGCATTTATTCATCTGTTTTGCATGCACCGGGCTCGGCGCATCATACTAACTGCATTTGTATTTCAATTCCAAGTTGAATACATGTTAGCTGTAGCATTTCATATGCCATGTTTAGAATAGCCGAGCCTGCTATAGTTTGCATTTTCGCATGTGTTGCATTAGGCATTTCTGTATACTTAGGATCATGCATGATTTCTAATGTAGTTTCTGTTTTGGCTTGGAGTACTCGGTGAGTTTTTATGCTTTAGCATCCTTGCATGCGTGTGAGTGACTGCCATGAATAGCATGCTTACCATGAGGCTAACTGCTTATGTGATATAACTGCTTGAATGCTTGTGGGTGAAGGTTGGGTTATTTGGATTGGAACAATTCATCAAATGTTTGTTTTAAGCCCACTAGATAGTGGCAAAACCATGTTTTCTAAGCCCACCCGAGGGTGGCAAAATCTGCATTTTAAGCCTACCTGCGGGTAGCAAACCATCTTTCAAAAACAAACATGAAATGTGTTGTTCCAATTCAGGCGATCCAGTCTATACTTGTATGCTGTGCGCATCACGTAGTAATCTAGGTTAATAACCGGAATAAGAACACACAATGTTTTCAAAACTAGATATCGCGATTAGTAGAGGCCGGTCTTTGACCGGGCGAGCGGGGGTGCTCACGAAGTGACCTTCCCCAATCATACCCAAGTTCTCGAGCCGAGGCAACTTTGGTGATGACGGACACGTGGCCTTTGGCACCGAGTCAGGGTTTCCTAAATTTCCCCATAAAAAAAAATATTTAGGTGGCGACTCTGTATCTGGCAAAGCAGTCCATGTTTGGCACTTCTTTCAAAAATCTGTTTTCTCAAAAACGATTTGCCGGATTTGGACTCTTTGGTTCAAGATTTAGAACCGTGACTATCGAGTCCTTGAACTGTAGTGAACCCAAATGAACAGAACGGGACTTAACCCTCCCGGGGCGTTCGGGGACGTCTACAGCGCCCCTATGGATTAAGGTCATAACCGGCCAATAATCATGAGATTACCTACGGCGTCAAACTTGATTAAACATGATTCAATAGAAATAAAGGGGCCAAAACAGAAGCAGACTTAAAAAGTCACTAATTTTTAATTTTTAGGGACACATCTAAAAAATCGTCACAAAAAATTACTTGTAGTGACGATTTTATTAAGATTTATTTTCAATAGGATTTCATGAGAATTAAATTAAACTATTATGACCTATTGATAGTTACTCCAAATGTTATAAGGACATTGTCCATAACCAACAATGTATTTATGCTATATTAAAATATATATATTTAAAGTTTAACAAATAATGGATTCATGATTCGATTCCCCATTTACTTCTTTAGTTGTTGGGCCACCGGAAATAAGCTTGAAGATGGTCTACCACCTTCTTGTCCACTTGGAATGCCTTGGCAAGAACATCATCAAAAGTTTTTGGATTCGACCCTAACACTGCATTCGCAATCCTGGGTACAAGATGTTAGTGAAGTGACTATTTTCTAGATTGGAATTTACAAAACCGACGTAGAGGTATCCTCCAAGACCACAAGGATCTTAGTTCCGCGAAGGTGTGTATGTGGTGGGTTGAGGCCGTAGGGTGTGAAGTCAATGCGAGCTAAGGAGATGCCGAGAGTGTAGAGGCTTGGGATTTGCATGATGTTTACAGGAGTGACAATCGACCCAACTGGGTTGATGTATTTTGGGGAGTAAAGAGGCTCGAAAAAAAAAATATAAAAATTTATTAAAAAAAATAAAATGTTAAGCAAACTAATTAGCTTCAATAATGTTACATGACGGCATCTAAGAAAATTGACCCTTCATAAAACTAAAGCAATTAAAATTTCGGGATCAAAATGAAATAAAATTGTATAGTTTAGGAACCAAATGAGTAATTTTTTATTTCAAAAATACTACTTATTTTGACAATGAATATTGGCAATGTCAACTAGTGAGACAACTTTAATACACATTTTGATAATGAAATTGTCACAATTAAAATGTTAAAAACTAAAATGACAGCAAACATATATTTGGGAAGACACAATGGTGTGAGATAGAAGTGAGTATATAGTATATCAGTAGATTTGGAGTCCTTGACAGCAACACATAAACCTTGTAGAGAACCGGAATCAAAAGCAAAGATAAGTGTGGAGGCCAAGGCCACAATGGCTATGGTTACAAGGAAAAAGTGAGCGGACATTTTAATTGAGGCAAATTGCAATTGATTGAAAGAAGGGTTAACGATATCTAGCATGGCGAAGAGGTTGTGTGTTTATAGATATAGATTGATCAGATTAGTTGAATTTGTCATTATATTTTTGACAATTCCAAGTCTTCAATGGTTAACTTTTTTCTTCATTCATCTTGCAATGAAGAACCATGAACGGTTCTTCAACAATTTTACTAGTTTATAATTTTTTGGGAGGCAAATTATGCAGATGATCCTCATATTTTATTTTGTGTCATTTTAGTTCTTATATTTTTAATTTGTTCAAATTTTGATTTTTAATTTTAAATTTTTTATCAATTTGGTTCAATTGATAATGCCGTTAGTGTTTTTGACAGAAAATAATTACTGAATTGGTTGAGTTTAACTCACTGAGTTGAGTAAGTTTATAATTTTGCTCTTAAAAATATGACACGTCACTTATGTGCGTATTTTTCATAAAAAAATATTGAAAGTTGTAATCAATTGAACCAAATTGAAGCAAAGTCATAAATTCATATAAAAATCAAGTCAATTGAAATTATAGGGATCAAAATGATATCAAGACCAAATTACAAGAACTATTATCGTAATTTGCAGTTTCTTTTTTTTAATTGCTTTTATTGACTTCTCTCTGTCCCTCATTTTTTTTTATTTATTTTATTTTATTTTTTTGTATATGACAGAGGATTTCAACCAGTCCATCATATCATCCAATATAAGTTTTTAGGACAAATTATACTTGTGGTGCTTGTAATTTGTTTCATGAGTTAATATGGTAATGGGTAAATTATACAAATAGTTCCTGTAGTTTACTCGTATTTTTATTTTGGTCTCTATTGTTTTAATTTGATCAATTTTGTCTCTTAATTTTATGGATTGTGTCATATAAATCAAATAAAATAACGGCAGTTAAGTTTGATGGAAGGAAAATTAAATGGTGTTTCAATTTAGTCCCTGTAGTTTATAGGATGTGTCAATTTGGTCCCTACAGTTTATAGGAAAGTCAAAACAATAAGAATCAAATTGACACATCCTGTAAATTACATGGACCAAATTGAAATATCATTTGATTTTCCATCCATCAAACTTAACCACAGTTATTTATTGGACTAATATGACACAATCCGTAAAGTTAAGGAAAAAAATTGAGCAAATTGATATAACAGGGACCAACATGAAAACAATGTAAATTACAGGGACTACCGCTGTAATTTTCCCTATGGTCATTGTAGTTTTAATTGTATCAGTTGTGCCCTATTAATTTTGCACATTGTAACAATTTAGTTTTATTGATAGCTAACATTAAACAAAGAGGAAATATCATTTCCCACCAAGCTATCACGCGTTTTTCACGTTGACCCCCATATTTCGATTTATTTTAATTTAATACTTAAACTTTTCACAAATTGATCAATTAGACCCTTGCCATCACCTTCCGTCTACAATTGGACGAAATGTGCTGATGTGGGAGGCAAATTGATTTTTAATTTGGGGGTAAATTGATTTTTAAGGCATAATTTGGGGGGTAAAATGAATTGTTAAATGAATTTTGGTACCACGTCAACACATTCCGTCCAATTGTAAACGGAATGTGATGGCATGGGCCAAATTGATAAAAAAAAAAAAAAAAAAATGTGAAAGTTTAGGTGTAAAATTGATGTTAATCAAAGTTTGGGAGTCAACGCGAAAAACGAGTGATAGTTTAGGAGGACAAAATTAAATTTTCTCTTAAAAAATTAGATTAAAATCTTGAGCAAAATAGTTTACTCAAAAGATAATAAATTATTTTAAATTGGATGATAAACTTTTTAATCACCCGATGAGATTGAATAAGACTATTTTGTCGCAACTTCAATTTGCATGTCTAATGTATCCTTAAAAAATAGATATTTACACCTTTATCCATTAAACAATCTAATTTATTTTATTTTATTTTATTTTATCCTCAAACTATTAATCAAGCCCCATCAAAAAGTCTAGAGCCCATGCGCCGAACCGAGCTCGGCCAGCTGACCAAGCATAGGCCTAGCTTACGCCCGAAGATGGCCTGACTGGACTTAACCCAACTCGACTCAACCCAAGAATATAAGGGCTAGGCTTGGGCTGAAGGATAGGACTTGTAGGCCTGTTGGTCATTTTGAGACTTGACCCAAAACTAGATCAATAGGCACATCCCAAAAGGCCACATAGGATCCATATACACTAAATAATTGATGGGCAAATTACCTGAAAATCATATTTAAAAGGACAAATTATATTAACGGCCTCTATAATTTGGGATTTGTGTCACTTTAGTTCTTGATTTTTTAATTGTGACACATTTAACTTTAAATTTTGAATCTTGTTCCAAATAAGGACAATTGAAGATACCATCACTTAATTTCAAAGGAAAAATCGTCAATTTGATAAAATATAAACTAATTAGATAAAAATAAATGTCAAAAAAATATTTTTTAATTTTTATAAATTATTTCTAAGCACTAAAGATAAAATTATGTAAATTTGATAAATTTTTTAGACATTTTTTTTACTAAATTAATTTTTATTATGTATTTGGATGATGATCATTTAATGAGTGGTTGTTTTTATTTTCATTAAATTTGTTTCTATTTTTTCAAAGGAAAATGTTTGGTAGCCCAAAATTTTGTGACTTAAATAATTCAAATCTGTCGAAGCGACGTAGTTTTACACTCATTTACACTCAAAACGACGTCGTTTTGAGTGATTTGAGCTATTTGAGTCACAAAATTTTGAGCTATCTAGCATTGTTGTTTTTCAAAAGTCAAATATGGCGATAATTTTGATATCATTATTAAACCAATGCATTAAATCAAAAACTTCCAAACTAAAAACATTTCATATATTAAATATATTGATTATACATTAAAATCCTAACAACCATCCATTACATGATCATCATCCAAATACAAAATAAAAATTAATTTGGTAAAAAATTTTTTATAAAAGATTTATCAATTTTACATAATATTATTTTTAGTGGGTAGAAATAATTTTTAAAAATTAAAAAATATTTTTTTGACATTTATTTTTGTTCAATTAGTTTATATTTTATCAAATTGACGATTTTGCTCTTGAAATTAAGCAATGGTATCTTCAATTGTCCTTATTTGGAACAAGATTCAAAATTTATGGTCAAATGTGTCAAATTAAGAAGTCAGGGGTTAAAGTGACACAAGTCCTAAACTATAGGGACTCTTAGTATAAAACAGGAGAAGTCTATTTAGTCTTATAACCTTTTGAATATTCTCAAAAGTTCACTACGTATTTTTCTTTTTTGTTCTTTTTTGAACATTTGTTCTTATCTGCCTAATTTTTTTTCCCTTGATTTTTGGCAACCATGTCTTTCTTTTTCTTTTTCTTTTTCTCTTTCTCTTTCTAATATTTAGTCACCGACGACCACCAGTGATTGGGGTTCACAAATAACCACCAACTACCAACTCCGGCGAAGAAGTTGAATAGATCTAGTCAGATCTGATGTAGATCTACACAGATCTACATCAGATCTGAGTAGATCTATATGAGATCCGACAAGATCTAAACCAAAAATTGTTGTCGGATTACAATCTTCTCTCTATATCTGTTTCTCTCAATCAATCTCGAGATTTTTCAACCTTTTCTCTACTACACATTTCTATTTTTTTGTTTCAATGGACAAAATTTTCAAATTCTGAATAAGTTGTTTTCAAGTTTTAGTTACAAGCAGTGAAAAATGTAAAATTTTACAGTTTCAGTTTTTTTTTTTGCTGAAATGAATCATGTTTTAAAACTATAAAATTTTGTAATTTCATAGGGCCTGTTTGGTAACGTTTACGTTTTCAGTTTATATTTACAAAAATTCTATAAACTGGTTTTTATTTATTTTTAGAAAATTATAAATTACAAACGCGTTTGGTTTAGACAAAATGTTTAAAAAAATTTAAAAATACAAAAAAGGGTGAGAAATGGCAAGTGGTGGTGGGTGGAGACGAGTGGTGGCGGCAGCGGCGGAAGACGGTGGTGGAAATTGATGGCAGGTGGTGGTGGCGGAAGACGGTGGTGGAAAATGGTAGCGAGTGGGTGGTGGTGGCGGGTGGTGGGTGGTAGCGGGTGGGTGGTGGTGGTGGTAGCGGTAGCGGGTGGTAGGTGGTGGTGGCAAGTGGGTGGCAGATGGTGGGTGGCGGGTGGTGGTGGTGGTGGGTGGGTGAGTGGTGGTTGGTGGTGGTGGTGGGTGGGTAGGTGACGGTGGCAGGTGGTAGCGAGTGGGCGGTGGTGGTGGTGGTGGCGGGTGGTGGGTGGTTGTGGCAAGTGAGTGGCGGATGGCGGGGGCGGGTAGGTGGTGGGTAGTGGTAGTGGGTGGGTGGGTGACGGTGGCGGGTGGTGGTGGCAGGTGGGTGGCGGGTGGTAATGGGTGGTGGGTGGGTGACGGTGGCGGGTTATGGGTGGTAGCGAGTGAGTGGTGGTGGTGGTGGTGGTAGGCGGTGGGTGGTAGGTGGTGGGTGATGGTGGTGGTGGTGGGTGGGTAGCAGGTGCCTGGTGGTGGTAGGTGGTGAATGGTGGTGACAGGCGTGTGGTGAGTGGTAATGGTGGGGAGGTGACGGGCGATGGATGGTAGTGGCGGGTAGATGGTAGGTGGGTGGTGGTGGCGGGTAGGTGGCTGGCGGTGGTGGTGGGTGGGTAGGTGGTGGTGGTGGTGGTGGCGGGTGGTAGGTGGTAGTGGCAGGTGGGTTGCGGTTGGGTGGTGGGTGATGGTGGTGGTGGTGGTGGTGGTGGTGGGTGGTGGGTAGTGGTGGCAGGTAATTGGTGGCTGGTGGTGGTAGGTGGGTGGTGCGTGGCGGTGGTGGGTAAGTGGCGGGCGGTGGATGGTAGTGGCGGGTGGTGGGTGATGGTGGCGGCGACGGCGGCGAGGGGTGAGTGGTGGTGGCGAGTGGGGGGTGGTGGCTGGTGGGTGGTGGTGGCAGGTGGTGGTGGGGGGTGGGTGGTGGTGACAGGTGGTGGTGGGGGGTGGGTGGTGGCGGTGGCGGTGGCAGAAGACGGTGGTGGAAAATGGTGGCGGGTGGTGACTAGTGTTGGGTGGTAAAAAAAAAAAAAACTCAAAACTCAAAACGTAAACTCATTTTTTGAGTTCACATTTTTTTGCCAAATTTATAAACTGAGACCATTGATTTATAAATCAAAAATTTACCAAACAAGTTTTTATTTGAGTTTTTTTAATTTTTTGTAAATATAAACTGAAAACTGAAAACGTAAGTGTTACCAAACGGCACCATAACATTCTTTTGAATTGTAAAATTTTACAGTTTTATAACATGTTTTCCAGTTTGATTAATAAGGATAAATGCTTAATAGAATTATACTCTGAAGTTGTAACATTTGACAGTTTAAAAACTTGCTTTTGAGATTGATCAATATTGTAAATTATTTGCTTAAACCCTACAAATATTGAAAAATAACATATGTTTTTTCTCATTGTTGTGGTTTGTTGTTGTTATGTTTTTTCTTTCTTTCAGTGTATCAATTTAGCACATTTTGCAATATTTTTTTTACTATAATTTCTCCATTTATTCTTTTTTTTTTTCTTTTCCACAATATTTTAGACATTTCAATTAGTCTCTAACAATGTTCTTGACCTCCAACGAGCATTCTGCACATTTCGACGACTTTTAGTGACATTCAAAACATTCCGGCGATATTTCGGTGAACTTCCGGCTGTGACTTACCGATGATGTTGAATATTCCGACGAGTCATTGGTGACCGTGTGACAAAAGTCCGACGGTAGTGAGATGTAGTAGATTTTTTAAATTTATAAAAAAAAAATTTAATTTTTTTAGTAATAATTAAAAATATGTAGGACTAATTGGTACAAGTATTTTGTTTTGGGACTAAATGAATTTTGAACTTTATGTATAAGACTTAAGTGTCCCATAATTAATTTATATTCACTTTATTTTATTTTATTTTTATTTTTTTCTTTCTATGTGTAAGAACGTATAAAAAATAATGGGCTTGTTTGGTTTGTTTTTGGGAGAGTTGTTTTTGAAAAAAATTTGGGAGAGTTGCTTTAGAATTTTTTTTGGTTTGTTTGGTTGTATATTTTGATAGACAAATTTTTTTTGGAAGTTTGGGATGATTTGATATTTTAAGAGATTTTTTTTTTAAAACTCATTTCCCAAACTCAAACCAAACGTACCCAATAATTTTGAAAATAAAAACCAAGTGAGTAGCACGCCATCTATGAAACTAGTAACTAATAAATTTCTATGAGATTAACGATGTATATACAATTCAATAACAAAAGCATAATAGATATAATTTTGTATTTCGATAAAAAAAAGTTTTTTATTTTTATTTTTTTAATGATTTCAAAAGTGATTACAATTGTTGTGATGCACTTCAAAAATTTTTATTAGAAGTTTTTTATTTTTTTAGTGATTTTGAAATTATTATTTAAAAAAAAAAAAATCAGAATGAAAGTTAAAATTTAGGTGAAATTAGGCCCATATGAACCAAGCTTACCTGAGACCCATTAAGCCCGTATTTTTAAGCACATGAATAGATTCTAGGTTTTTAAAATATGTGATAGGATAGCTCAAATGCAACCTTTTATTAATCGGTCAAAGTCTATGGATTTGGGCCTTATGAAAATATTTAACTCAAAACTAATTGATTATTAATGGAGAGACTCCTACCCAATTGATTATTAATGGAGACTCCTACCACCCTAACGTTATATTGTTAGCTATTTGCAAACCCAAAATTATTATAATTTGTCTAATAAAAAATAAATGGTGCAGTTGAAGAACTATTCATGGTGGAGTTAGACAATAAGCTAACCGAAGAGAAGACTGGGTAAAAAGACATTAATTATAAGCCTTGTATTGAAAATAGTAGATGATTTCTCAATCACTCTTTTTTTTTTTTTTGATCGGTAAAGAAAACTTTATTAATGAAGCATGTACAGAGTATAATGGAAAACATTAATAAAGAGGAGTTTGGAGCTAGAACGAGCTGTAACCTCCTAGATGGTGAGATTCTCAGTCACTCTTAATTATATATTGGCCCAGTTTGGTAGAGTTTATTTCCAGCTTATTTCAGCTTTTAGCTAAATTAAAACTATTTTGATATGCTTGGTTCAGCTTAACAATACAACTTATAACTTTTTGTAAGTAAAAAATCAACTTATTCTTTGAGTGGGGGATGAGAAGCTTAATTTATAAGTAAAAAATCAGCTTATGTTCACAGTTATAAGCTATAAGCTGTTAAACTATAAGCTGTTAAACTATAAGCTATAATTACTTTCTCACAGCTTTACCAAACGGGGCCATTATAGGGAAAATGATCAATCCCATAGATTTTCTAATACACTGATAGGTACTGTTTATTTTGATAACTATATTGTGAGATTCTATTTTGAACTTTGGTATGATTTGACAGACGTTTCTACCCTTTCTCATTGGGGGATGTCATCTTAGAAAAGTTGGATCTAATTTTTGGATCACGTTTCCGTAACGTGACACTTCAAAAAAAAAATTTTAGAATACTTTTTTTCTAAATGTAACAGTTCAATACAATTTCAAACGTAATATTCTATTGTAATACACTAAAAAACTCTTTAATGTACATTTCTCAAACGTAAGATTCTAAACTTAATACTCTAACAAACAATAACAATTAAGGAGATTATAATGACAAATAAATTATTACACATCTAAAAGATTAAATAAATAAGAAAAAATTATAAGACTAATTAAAACATACTTCTAACCTATAGCATTTATCGATAACTCCCCCTATATTATACTGAGATATAGATACGTATGCCATGCTTGCTTTGTCAACTTATTTCAAGCACGTAGGCATAGAAAGTCTAATTTGCTTTCCTTGATGAACAGTCAACTCCTTCGGAATTTAACGATGAATTCAATACTATAGCTTAACAGCCATTTGATTAGACAGATTGTAATATGAAATTAAAATAATTATTTTACGAGACTCATATTTTATTATTTAATTTTAATTTTTATAATTTAAATTAGATTCAGTTAGATATTTTAATTTTTTATTCTATTACAAAACAAATAGAATGAATTACATTAACAGTCCCTATAGTTTGGGTGTTTCACTTTTCAATTGTAACAAATTTGACCATGAATTTTGAATCCTGATCTAACTAAGGAAATTGAATATACCATTGCTTAATTTTAAGGGCAAAATCGTCAATTTGATAAAATATAAACTAATTTGACAAAAATAAATGTCAAAAAAATATTTTTAAATTTTTAAAAATTATTTATATTCACCAAAGATAAAATTATGTAAAATTGATAAATCTTTTAGACTTATATTTATTTATTTATTTTACCAAATTAATTTTTATAATGTGTTTGGATGATGATCATGTAATGAGTGGTTGTTATGATTTTAATGTGTAATTGATATATTTAATATATGAAATTTTTTTAGTTTTAGATTTTTTTTTATTTAATGGATTGGTTTAATAATGATATCAAAATTGTCGCTATATTTGAATTTTGAAAAAATATAAACAAATTTAATAAAAATAAAAACAACCACCCATTACATGATCATCATCCAAACACATAATAAAAATTAATTTGCTAAATAAATAAATAAATAAATGTCTAAAAGATTCAATTTTACATAATTTTATTTTTAGTGGATAAAAATAATTTTTAAAAATTCAAAAATATTTTTTTGACAATTAGTTTTGTCAAATTAGTTTATATTTTTATCAAATTAGTTTTGTCCTTATTTGAAACAAATTTCAAAATTCATGGTCAAATATGTTACAATGGAAAAATAATGGACCAAAGTGACACAAGTCCCAAACTATAGGGACTGTTAGTGTAATTCGTCCAAACAAATATGAATAAGAGAGAATTATTTATCTCACTAATTCAATCCGATAACTAATTTTCTACTAATCTCATAGATTGTTAATTCTCTTACCAAACATAACGTAAAAGTATTGCCTACGAAATTAATTTCTATTTGGTTTTTTTATCAATACAAAATATAAAAGTAATGAATAAAAAATTTACAAAGATAAACAAAATATTATTTTCAAACATTTATCGTGTGTTGTAAAATGGATTTTTTAATTTTTTAATTTTAAAGGCATTTATGTATAGTGAATATATGAATTATTATTTCTTACTCTATGTACACAATTTAATTGAGGAATGTAAGTAATTTTTATCTTGTTAAATCTAATCACTTAAAGAGCATCCAAATATTGTAAAACTTCAATCTTTCTGTTTCTTGAAGAAATATTTAAATAAATTGATGTTGTTCAAATTGTGAAATTAAATAAATAGATTTATGAAGAAATCAAAATTATATACCAAGAACATATGCAGATAATTACAACTAAATTTCAACAGAAATACACAAAACAATAAATGGTAAAGAAACGAAACCGAAGCCTGCACGGTAGCAGTTTCCTTAAAATAGATTTCGCCGCCTCACGGGTCGAGTGCTTGAGGAAACTCGGCGTCTGTCTCCCAGGATACGACGGTCAAAACCAGTTACGGCAGAAGCACTCTCTGTTTAGCTTAACGAACAAAACAGTGGTAGCACTCTCTCACAGTAGGAACTTTCTGGCAAACTGACTTGTAAAATGGAAGCAAAAATTTCTATATTGAAACTTGATAGGAGGGTCTCAATTTATACATATAAAGGGGAGAGAAGAAGAGCCTCCAGACTTTAAGGCTGGTCATAGCATCCATAGCCCCTTTCCAAAAATATGAAAGTTTGGATGCCCAAAGGATTCACACCCTTTAGCCAAGAAAAAGGATTTAAATACTCTTTAAAATCTTATTCATGAATCTAATATCATGAAGCAATTTCTTGGCAATTTATTATTCAAAACCCAATGGTTTTTGGCTCACTTGGACCAAACACAATAAAAAGTTGGGACCCACTTTAATATTTAATTAAAGTCACCGCACTTTAATATTAAATTAAAGTCACCAAAAATCATTTTTTCCAACAATTGAGACAAATTATAATTTATAATGTATAGGCATAGACAAAATGGTAACAGGTGATAATATTTAAAAATCTTTAATTTAGAATTAAATGATGAAATTATGCTTGACTAGTAATTTTCTTTCTTCAAGAAGTTTGCCCATGCTTGCATTGTATCTTTGTGAATCAAGTCAAGAGATAGTGGAATACTGTCTTCCCAAGATGCAAAAATAGTCGGATACTAATAATTTACAGATGATTATGCATATCTGGTGTGGTTGAAATTGTCCATTATAAAAAATTAAAAAAAAAAGATGAAATAGAAAAGTCAATAGAAGCATTTCAATAAGCAGTAAGAAAAAAGATATTGGAAAAGGGTTTAGTTGTTGAAGAACCGTTCATCATTGAATTAAATGGCCAATGAGGAAAGAAGCTACCCATTGACGACTTGGTAATTCTTCTCTCATTAGCATTGGAAAATACTTAATAAAAAATTCAACTACTCTCATCCATCTATATCTATAAATAGACAGGCTTTCCATGCTTAGATATCTATCTCATTCTTCAAGCAATTAGGCATAGAAATTCCAATTCGCTTCCAACAAAAAAAAAAAACAGCTATTGCAATATTTTGTTTGTTGTTTCCGAGTGATAAAAATGGGCACTCACTTTATCCTTGTAACCATAGCTATTATGGCGTTGGCTTCCACACTTGTCTCTGCTTCAGACCCTAGTCCTCTACAGGATTTCTGTGTTGCTATTAATAACTCCGATGGTATATTTCATGCTCATCTCTATCTCCCAACTTTAAACCTTCCAAACTTAAGTTTTAGATTTTGAAATATGATTTTAGTGACAAAACTTATTCAAAGCAGTTGTATTTTGATAATAATTAAAACCTCAATTTTTTTCGTTGGAATTCATGTCAATTTTTCATTTTGAAGTCAAATATTGATTGATTAATTGTACTTTTCGTAACATAAATATGTTTTTGTGTCATTTTGATAATCAATATTTTAGTGGTGCCAATTTCGTATTCAAAGTATTAAATATGTATTAAAATTGTCTCCCTCGCTGACATCGTCAATATTCATCATCAAAAGAAGTAGTATTTTCTGAACATAAAATAACATTAGCTAAAAAAATGGTTAATTACACTTTTGGTCCTCAAAATATAAAATATATTCCATGTTAGTCTCCAACATTTTAATTGTTTTAATTTGTAAAGGACCAATTTTTAATTTCTTAGATGTCATTATTGTAACATTATTGAAAATTAGTTAGTCTATATATTATATTTTATTTCTTTCACCCAATCTTACTGAAGCACAACTCCATTTCTTTTGCATTGTAGTGTTCGTGAATGGCAAAGTTTGCAACGACCCAAAGCTTGCCACAGCAGATGACTTCTTCTTTTCAGGCCTCCTTACTCCTCAAAACACATCCAACCCAATTGGGTCAAAGGTTACTCCCGTAAACGTTATCCAAATACTAGGCCTCAATACTCTCGGCATCTCCTTAGCTCGCATTGACTTTGCACCTTATGGCCTCAACCCACCCCATACGCACCCTCGTGCAACTGAGGTCATCGTGGTGTTGGAAGGTACTCTCTATGTCGGCTTCGTGACCTCCAACACTGACAACCGCCTCTTTACAAAGGTTTTGTACCCAGGAGATGTTTTTGTATTCCCACAGGGTCTCATTCACTTTCAATTTAATAATGGAAAGACTAATGCAGTAGCTCTTGCTGCCTTAAGTAGCCAAAACCCCGGAACCATTACAGTTGCTAATGCAGTGTTCGGGTCAAATCCAAGGATTTCTGATGATGTTCTTGCCAAGGCATTCCAAGTGGACAAGAAGGTGGTAGATTATCTTCAAGCTCAATTTTGGTGGCCCAGCAACTAGAGAAAGAAAGAATGGAGAACCTATGAATCTATTATTTGTTAAACTTTAATTAAATATGATGCAATATAGCATAAATAAGTGGATTGGTTGTGGATGATTTCCTTAAAATTGTTTTCCTATGATTTTATAATAATGAAGTTTGTTAAATAGTACTCCTTGTCTCTCTCCTCATACAATGATGACACTCTCATGATATTTTTTTAGGCTCCCTATTGATATAATGATGACACTCTTGATCTTTCTTGGAGCAGTTACCAGTAAGTCCCATGCACAAAATTCAAAATCCATCTAATTCCAAAACAAAACACTTACACTAATTAGTCCTACATATTTTTAATTGTTACCAAAAAATCTTTTTTTTAAATTTTTTTTATAGCTTTAAAAACGTTGCTACATCCCATCACTGCCGATTTTCCGTCAAACGGTCACTAGGGCCTCGCCGGAATATTCAACATCACCGGGAAGTCATCGGAAAGTCACCGGAGTATTGCTGGAATTTCGCCAGAGTGTTCTGAACGTTACTGGGAGTCATCAGAATGTCCAGAATGTTCGTTGAACATCAAGAACATCATCGAAGACTCACTAGGATGTCCAGAATATTGTCGGAAAAAAAAAGAATAAATGGAAAAATTATAGTGAAAAAAACATAACAAAATATGCTAAATATTAATAAACTAAATTGGAAAAAAAATAAAAATAAAAACAACAAACAGCAATGGGAAAAGTATATATTATTTTTTAATTTTTGTAGGATTTAAACAAATAATCTCTAATATTGATCAAATTGAAATGTATGTTTTGAAACTATAACAAGCATGATTTTATTAAGCATTTATCCTTATTAATCAAACTAAAAAATATGTTATGAAACTGCAAAATTTTATAGTTCTAAAGAATGTTATGAAACTATAAAATTTGATAGTTTTAAAGCATGATTCATTTTAGCAACAAAAAAATCGAAACTATAAAATTTTACAGTTTTTACCGCCTGTAACTAAAACTTAAAAACAAATTGTTCAGAACTTGAAAATTTTTTCCATTAAAATAGGAAAATAGAAATATATAGTAGAGAAAAGGTAGAAAAATTGATAAATCGAAGGAGAGAAATAGATATAGAGAGAATATTGTACTCCAGCAACTATTTGTGGTTTAGATCTAGTTGGATCTCATGTAGATTTTCTTAGATCTGATGTAGATTTGAGTATATCTACTCATTTGCTTCGCCGAAACTCGTTTCTTTCGCCGTCAGTTAGAGTGAAGTAAAGAGTCAATAGTCAATGGTTGCCGGTGAACCCCAAGCAATGATGGTCGTCAGTCACCGGTGACTATATATTAAAAGAGAAAGAGAAGAAGTAAGGTATGATCGATGGTCACCGAAAATCATGAAGAGAAAGAGGTAGAGAAAAACAAATGCACAGAGAAGAATGAAGATGAAAAATATATAGTGGACTTTTGAGAGTATTCAAAAGGTTGTGGGACTAAATAGACTTATCCTCTCTTAAATAGGACTTTCAAGTAATTTGCCCATCTTTCTTTAGGCTCTCATATCAACAGCTAGGAGAAGGCAATGGACCGTCGAACTTTTGTTAATTGAAATCTTCCAATTAGTTTTGTCATAACATTGGCTCAAAGATGGCCTGACTCAATTGAACCTTAAAATATATGGGCTGGGCATGGGTTGATGGATAGGACTTGTGGGCTTGATGGACATTTTGAGGCCTAACTTGAAACTCGACCCATAGGCCCATCCTAAAAGCCCACATTGGACCCATATACACCAAATAATTGATTTATAATTTCACTTTAGCTTTTTTTTAAATTTTTTTTTTATATGCATGAACATATGCACTTTTAGTAAATAATAATATTGAAAGGAAATAACTGAGTGACTAGCATGCAATGTATGAAACTAGTATTTAAATTTCTATGAAATTAAAGATGCATATAATTCAATAATATAGTCATAAAAGATGTAATTTTGTATTTCAACAAATAAGGATCTTTTCTTTTGTTTTTCATGATTCAAAAGGTGATTATAATTGTTGTGATGTACTTCAAAATTTTGTAGGGCGTTCGGTTCAAAAGTCCAATTATGGATTTTCTTTGCCTAAAGATCTATGCTCTAAACTACTTTGTCCATAAGGACAAGTTTTTGTAAAATTACCAAACTACTTCGTGATATATATATATATATTTTATAACAAGTGAATGTAAAATAAAACCTACTCTCTCATTCTCTCTCTCTCTTCCTCTGCCTCGCCGTTGCCTCCTTTTTCGCTTCCCACGTCGTTGCCTCATTCTTTGCTTACAACACTTTCTTCTCTCTCCTCTTTCTTCTTCTCTAGACTCTAATCCTAGCCCCCTATCTCAGTTGATTACTGTTCTGTCAGATCGCTCACGCCTCCTATCTCCTTCACTCTTCCATCTCTCTTTCCTGCGCTCTGTGTGACAACCCTCACCACTGATTAGTGCTAATCTATGATTAAGCGTGTTAAATGACTGATTGACTGAAATCCTGAACTGATTGATTGAGTATATTAGTTTAATTGCATGTCTATTTGTTTGACTGCTAAAGTATCTGTTCATGTGTTTTAAACTGCAAATTGAAGGCCTTCTCGGCGGCCGAATCAGAAATTGATTAATGTTTCATGTTAATTAGAATTTATGTGATTTTATGGTATGTTTAATTGAAATTTGATTTGGTATGATTAAATTGGATTAAATGTAGTTAAAATGCATCAACTTAAGTTATTTACCGAAATGCCACTTAGTGGACTAGTTCATGAGCCATTTATTTGATTCATCTATGCTAGCTTTATCACATTTCCTCAGCCATTGAGACCTATAACTGACTAGAGAGAGAGAGAGTTCACGCTCGAGCAAGGACTTGTGTCTCACGCTCGAGCGTGGATCGAGTGCCCGTCGAGCGCGATTTTTGTGCATCCAGTATTTTTTTACTGTAGCTTGGAGTCTGCTCGAGCGACGAAAGTCGCGCTCGAGCGGAGCTCCTTTGTCTGCATGTCCGCTCGAGCGTAGAAAGCCACGCTCGAGCGAGACCCCTGTTTTCTGAAAATTTTGGAAAGTGTTTTAAAGTATATCTTTGCATCCTCATTTCATTCTAGGCATTCCTAGGCCTAGTTTAAGGCATCTTAATGAGGATATTGATTTAGAACCACACTGAGGCAAATTAGGGATTAAGTTATTATTTTCCCAACTGTGTAGCTTAGTGTGTGTTCGTTCTGTAACTGTGTAGGGTTGGCATCCGAGGACGCTCTAGCTGCTTATAGCCCAGTGCTCTATGAGTAACAATGTTGTAAAGATACGTTCAATTGAGATTACTTTTTGAATGAATGACTGAACTGCTTTATGAAATAACACTGTTTACTGAATGAATGCTTGTCCTATTTGCGAACTGTATTCGTGGCATCCATAGCAATTTACTGTTACTGTACTGTATTGCTACTGTCACAGAGATCTCTGTCGGTTCCCATGTGTGGAACCACTACTGTTTACTGATATGATGGCCATCAACTGACTGTTCGGTCTGTTACGACCTACTGTACTGCTTCGCTATTGGATGTGCCACATATGACTGCTATGTCTGAATAACTGTTATACTGATATAAATGGCTGTTTTAATACTGAAAGGACATTCATTCTTAACCTCTTTACGCATATGTTATTCACTGGGCTTTAGCTCACTGTTCATATATATATATGTAGGTGTACAGGCTCTAGACCGTTGCTAGGAGCGTCAGGCTAAGCTCTCGTTTTGTCGAGCCAACCACCGTGCCTCACTGCGAGGTTCCGAGTCTTTCAAGCTAGGGCTTTTTGGGGTGTTTTAGATTCCCCCTTTTTGTATCTGGTTTTGTAGCACTGTATAGACTGAATGATATGTGTACTTGCACTGTCCTGTTATGGTAGGGATTTGGTCCCTAATCTGAATATCTGTATATGATGTACATACATACTGTTTTGTTTCGAATGTGAATATGCTATGAAAAGTCTTTTTGCATACAGACTGTCACAGCTCATTGGACATCTTTTAATTACTGTTTTGGCTTCCGCCAGTCCCTGTACTCTGTATTACTGTTATTATTGTTAAGTAGGCCTTCGGTAATCACGGATTACTGGCCGGTTACGGTGCTAAACCCATAGGGGCAGGTTTGGGTTGTGACACTCTGTCTGTATTCTCTTCAAATACGATTGGCGTTGTCGATGCAATAGCGCGGCAACATGGGATCCAGCGATGTCTCAACCCCCTTTCTGTCACCACTCTCTCTCTCTTTTTTGTCTCTCTACTCTCTCTCTACTCTTAGTTTCTAGGTCAAATTTGACCAGATATCGAATTGGATGATGAGGAAATGCAAGAAAACATAAAGAATTTTTTTTCTTGTTTATTTATTTGTTCATTCTTGTATTTTACGCAACGCCCCAAGAAAATATGCCCAATAAAATACATCCACCATTGCTCTTTACGATAAATAAAAGTGAATCCGCAACACTGAAATACATAATCATATGAGATTTACAAAATAGTTCTACATGCAATTATACATTCAATGACTTTAGTACATGAATCTATAGTATGTAAAACATCCAGTCAAAATAAATAAATGCCCTCAAGGGGCTACAAAGTCCAAGGCTTAAGCCTGGTTATATAAAATGGTTGCTCGAACCTGTACAAATATAGCCCTTGGCTTGCAAAAAATATGATCACAACAAAACTATAGCCTTGTGCTCTCAACATACACATTCACGTCCTTGGTTTGGTGGAATCACCACTTCTTTTCCTGTACATAAAACCTATTAGGAAATTCTTAACAAAGTATATACATTTTATACAATTCTCACAAGGTGAAATGCATATGCATATGCCATGCCATGCTTTTAAAAGAAAGTCACGTTATCATCTTTTTTTTTTGTTTTTTTTTTTGAAAGCCATCATACTCAATGAAAACTTGAAGATCTAACAATTGAATAATTTTACATCAAGTTCAAGGAGCGGTAAATATGACTTAGGTAATCTATGGGTTAGTGTCTGCAAGTAGGCATAACTAGCACTATTAAAACCCCCACTTTACTGGTAGCTAACCGGAAGGCACGCGGTACCTCATCCACGCGTATTTTCGGTCTTTCACTCTGGATACTCAGGCCAACTTAAACAATTTTCTCTATACCCCCTATCTGGACTTACTAACATATTTACCCAAAACACTTCCATGGAATTTCATTTCACAAACATTTCTCTTTTAAATGCAAAATTTTCAATTCTCAATTCAAAACTCGTAATAATCAAATGAATTGAAGTGTCAATGCAACATATAACAATACATAGTAATATCCTTCCATTTTCAATTCTTCCATACAATTTTTCCCATTTTGGTCACCATTCTTATTTCTCTTTCTAAAGAAATTTCACAAGATAAACCTATATACTCATCAATCACTATCGAGCATTTTCATCAACTTTATCATTTCATGACTATATCAACATTTAGAGTAACAAACTTCCAAACCCACTAATTCTATGTCAATAGTTTTCATAATATTGATCAAAAATCAATTTCATAACATCACCACATTTTCTCAAAATTTCCCAAATTTCTAGGGTTTCCATAAACTAGGCTTCCTTCTCATTTTGAAAGAAATTATTTCAAGCCAACACTTCTCTACAGTAATATAACTCACAGTCTCAAGGATTTTTAGAAAAACATTATGGAAATCCACCCTTAAAATCATTCACAGCACACGAGCCAACATCAAAGTTTCCATACTTCCCAAAAAATTCCAAATCAACATAATCTTGCAATATATAACTCTAAGAAAATCCCTACCTCAAGTTTGAAGAAGAAATGAGATGAAACCCCCCAAAATCATTAGTGTTGAAACTTGATCTTCACTGCACAAAATGTAGCTCTCGAGAAGTTCTCCAACTTTGATCAAGGAACTAAGGTCAAAATGTTAATGGATTTGGAGAAATCAATGATTTTGTGAGGTTTGGTGTAGGAAAAGTAAAGAGAAAGAGGAGAAATGTGTGTTTGGAGAGAGAGAGATGATGAAAAAGTGATATACACTCAACCCAAGAAGAAGGAAAAAGCAGATTTTTCAAACTCAGCTTTATTCCGTACGTGCAGTACCCATTCCTGTACGTGGGGCACCCCCATCCGCACGTGCGGCTCTCGCCCTCGCACGTGTGGCACTCTCTCCCGCACCTCCTTCTGTGCGTGAATATAATGCAGTGGCCAACCCAGAATTTCCCTTCTTCACCGCATGTGCGGCCCAACTTCCCGCACGTGCGGCCTGTCACGACCCAAACCCGCCCCTATGGGTTTAGCACCGTAACCGGCCAGTAATCCGAGATTACTGAAGGCCTACTGAACAATAAGACAGTAAAACAGAGTACAGGGGCATGGCGGAAACCAATACAGTAAATAAACAGTGTCCAATGAGCTGTGACAGTCTGTATGCCAAAAAGATTTTTCATACGTTTATGCAGTCAGAGACACACAGTATGTACAATATATACACAACCAGTCAGAGCAGGGACCAAATCCCTATTAAACAGTACATAATAGTTTATACAGTATTTACAAAAACAGTACAAGACAGACGGGGAAATAAGAAGACCCCTAAGCCATAGCTTGGCAGGCTCGGAACCTCGCGGTGAGGCACAGTGGTTGGCTTGACAAAACTGGAGTTACCCGACGCTCCTAGCTGCGGTCTGGTGCCTGTACACCTACATATATATATGAGCAGTGAGCTAAAGCCCAGTGAATAACATAAAGCGTAAAGGGGTTTAGAATGAATGTCCTTACAGTAATGAAAACAGTTCATTAAATCAGTACTTCAGTCTTTCAGTCAAGCAGTCATATGTGGTACATCCATTAGCATAACAGTACAGTAAGCAGTAGGTCTTAAAGACCGAACAGTAATGATGGCCATCAGTCAGTAAACAATAGTGGTTCCACGAGGGAACCGACAGAGATCTCTGTAACAGTAATAGTAAACAGTAGGTGCTAAGGATGCCACAGTACAGTTCAGAATATAGGACATACATTCATTCAGTAGACAATATCAGTTCAGTAAACAGTTCAGTTCAGTATTCAGAAGATAATCATTTTGAACATATCTTTACACAATTGTTACTCACAGAGTTCTGGGCTACAGTAGCTAGTGCGCGTCTCCGGAAGCCAACCCTAAACAGTTAACAGATTGAACACACATTAAGTTTCACAGTTGGGAAAGATAACAATAACTTAATCCCTAATTGCCTCGGTGTGGTTCTACATCTATATCCTCTTTAAGATGTCTTAAACTAGGCCTAAGAATGCCTAGGATGGAATGAGGATGCAAAGATGTACTTAGAAAACATTTTCAGAAATTTCAGTGAAACAGGGTCCCGCTCGAGCGCAGGTTTCCCCCGCTCGAGCGGACATGCAACAAAGGTACCCGCTCGAGCGTACTGTAAAAGTACTGGATGGGTGAATTCTTCGCTCGACTCCCGCTCGAGCGCGAGACACAAGGCCCCGCTCAAGCGCCAACTCCCCCGCTCGAGCGAACTGTAAACAAGGCCAAAGTGCTGGGAGTTTGATTTCCCCGCTCGAGCGGCACTTCCCCCGCTCGAGCGGATGACCAAAATCTGGAAAACCCAGATTCGAACTCCAAGTTCAAAACCAAGTTTTCAACCACCAAAATCGATCCTCTAGGGCCCATTTTCTGGAAAACCTTTGCAAACACATAGAATCACATGATTTGAAGCTCAATTTGAGAAATCAAAGCCCAAGGGTGTTTAATTCAACCCCAATTTCAAACCAATCTTCATGACAACAATTCAAATGAACATGTATGGGCTTAAATCATTTTCAAAGCTTTAATGCTGGTTCAAAAGAGCTCAAACCTCCAAAAACAAGATGAACTCATGGAGTATGATCAAAAGATGGACATGCATGTGAGGAATTATGAACTTACAACCTCAAAACTCAAGAATGGTAACATGCATGCAACAATCAAGCTACAATTCAACATTTAACCCATGTTATAGCTCTAAACTCCATCAATATGACATGAACCATGCAAGAATCAACTTTAAGACACAATTAAGAGGTTGAAATCCTTACCTAAGTCTTGAATGCAAGATACACAAGCTCAAATATGCAAATCTCCTACAAATTCTTCAAGTTTCTAAGCAAATTGTGAAGAACTCAAGCTTTCTCTCATTCTCTCCCTCTCAAGTCGGCAAGAGCATGAAAATGGCTGAGCAAAATGTTGCCTAAGTGTATAATGAGGCTCAAATATATTGCATTGAGTGGGCCACTAAGGGTTAGTTTGGTAATTTAGTCCAAGACAGCAATTGATCAATATTTAATCTTATTTAATCATACTAAATCAATTTTCAGATAAATGTACCATAAAATCACATTAATTCTAAGGATCATAAAACACTAATCAATTTCGGGTTCGGCCGCCGATAACGCCTTCAATTTGCAGTTTAAACATATAAACATGAACATATATTCAAACAGTCGAACAGATAGAATGCAATTCAAACAGATACAGTCAATCAATCGGTTTCAGTTTTCAGTCAGTTAGTTCAGCATTTTAATCAGTTCCATTTCCAGTCTTAATCAGTTTCAGTTTAGCGTTAATCAGTGGTTATTCGGTAAACAGTAACGAGGGTTGTTACACGGCCCCTCTTCTGCACGTGCGGCCCAAGCCCCCGCACGTGTGGCCTTGCCTCCCAATCAGAAATTTTACCAGCTGCACTGAAAAAAAACCCGGATCCAACCTCATGCCTCCCGAGACATGTGAAACTTGACACTGGAATAAATAAGAACAAGGATTTTGAGAAAGGTTTCCAAATGCAACAAACCTAAACAGTTAACAAGACTTCAAGTTAAACGCGATACTCTAACAAGGTAAACCCAACATAAATCAAAGAGGAATGAGGCGGTTATACACACCCGGTCATCACAACCTCTCTACCATAGGAAATTTCGTCCCCGAAATTAAATTAAACTACTCAAACAAAAGGGGCTTCAAGCAATCAAGACCACACTATCATAATCTCAAATTGCAAAATCAATTCTCAACCAAAATTCACCATTACCATCATGGTTTCCAAGTGCCTTAGTCACAATATTAACAACAGTTCATGATGAGCATAGGCATGAAACTTTCCAACCACAATTATGACAATCACTATAATCACATGTTCGAAATAACAGCATGCACAATAACATGTGATTAACAATGTAACACATTTCTTTCTAACACTAGGGAATATCACAAATTAAACAATTAGGCATTTTCAAACAAGTTCGGATACTTGGAGCAAACCTCCGCCTCCCGTTCCCAAGTTGCTTCCTCGACCCCATGGTGTCTCCATAACACTTTTACTAATGGTATGTCTTTTCCCTCAACACTTGTTCCCGGGTGTCTAAAATTTGAACCGGTCGCTCTTCGTATGAGGCATCCTCATCTACCTCCAAATCAACCCAATCAAGCACATGAGAAGGGTCGGGTTCATACTTTCTAAGCATGGATACATGAAACATATTGTGAACCCTCAAAAGTAGTGGCGGTAAGGCTAACTAGTATGCCACCTCCTCAATTTGCTCCAAGATCTCGAAAGAATGAACCTTGGAGACAATTTACCACTCTTACCAAATCTCATCAAGCCCCACCTTGGTGAGATTTTAAGGAACACGTGGTCACCAACTTCGAAAGATAAAGGTCATCTCCTCTTATCGGCATAACTCTTCTGTCAGTTTTGAGCCATAGCCAACCTCTTCTGAATGAGAGCAACTTTCTCGGTTGTCTCTCTAATAATCTCTGGACCCAACAACAGTGCATCACCCACATCGGCCCAACAAACTGGCGATTTACAAGGTTAGCCATACAAGGCCTTAAACGGTGCCATCTCAATACTAGCTTGACAACTATTGTTATAGGCAAAATCAATCAAGAGTAAGTGTCTCTCCCAAGTCCCTTTGAAATCAATGACACAAGCTCTAAGCATGTTCTCCAAAATCTGAATGGTACACTCCGACTGCCCATTAGTTTGAGGGTGGTAAGCGGTGCTAAAGGTCAACTTAGTTCCCAACGCCTCTTGAAGGCTTTGCCACAATCAGGCAGTAAAATGAAGATCTCTATCTAATATAATGGTTACAGGGATCCCATGAAGTTGAACTATCTCTCTAATGTACAACTCTGCCAAATACTCAACTAAGTCACCGGTGTGTATCGGAATAAAATGTGTAGACTTAGTCAACCTATCAACAATCACCCAAACGGCATCATTGCCTCGCTGTGTTCTAGGAAGCCCAACTACAAAATCCATGGTAACATGCTTCCATTTCCACTCGACTATCGGTAAGGGTTGGAGTAAACCCACTGGCCTTTGGTGTTCGGCTTTCATTTGTTAACAAGTAAGACATTTCGATACAAATAAAGAGATATCCCATTTCATACCCCTCCACCAAAATTGATGACTAAGATCATGATACATTTTGGTGCCTCCCGGATGTACCGCAAGGCGTGAGTGATGGCACTCTCGAAGTACCTCCTCTCTACAAGATTTTGGTACAAACAAACGGTCTAGATAACGTACATTCAGATCCAAGTGGATGTTCAAACCCTTCCTTTCCTTCCTGTTGGAAATTCTATCACGGATTGACTCTGCCTTACGGTCTCGCTGTTGTGCCTTTATGACCTTACTAGTCAAGGTGGATTGAGCAATCATAGTAAATAACGTAACACTCTCACTGGACTCACCCAAATGCAATTCAAACTTGCCAATATTGCCTAGCATAACCCATTCCTGAATGGCCACACTTTCCAAATTACTCACAGATTTTTAACTCAAGGTATTGGCCACTACATTGGCCTTCCCCGAATGATAGTGTAATTCAAAATCATAATCCTCCATAAATTCCATCCACATTCGTTGGCGTAAATTCAAGTCTTTTTGGGAAAACAAATACTTTAGGCTCTTATGATCGGAGAAAATCTCAAACTTCTCACCATACAAATAATGTCTCCAAATTTTCAAGGCAAAAATTACTGCCGTTAATTCTAAATCATGGGTGGGGTAGTTTTTCTCATGAGTTTTCAATTGTCGTGAACCATAGGCCACAACCTTCCTGTCTTGCATCAAGACACAACCAAGCCTATCCCAGAACGCATCACAATAGACGGTATAACCCAAACCCCTTTCCAAAATTATCAGAACCAGTGCAGTGGTCAATTTAGCCTTAAGTTCTTGGAATGACTTTTCACAAGCTTCACTCCACACAAATTTGACACCTTCCCTTGTCAACCTAGTCAAAGATGCGACTAGTCTAGAGAAGTCCCTTACAAAATGATGATAATACCCGACTAATCCCAAGAAACTCCGGATCTCAAAAACATTTTTAGGCTATTCCCAATTCTGCATGGCATCTATCTTGGAAGAGTGTACAGTTACTTATTCTCTTGACACCACATGCCCAAAAAACTTCACCTCGGTCAACCAACACTCGCATTTATCAAATTTGGCATACAATTGGTGTTCCCTAAGCAAATCAAGCACCAACCGCAAGTGGTCTTGTGTTCCTTCTCAGACGCTGAATAAATCAAGATGTCATCCATAAAGACGACCACAAAGCGGTCTAAGAATTCTCGAAAAATTCAGTTCATCAAATCCATAAAGGACGCGAGTGCATTGGTTAAATCGAAAGGCATTACAAGAAATTCATAGTGGCCATAACGCGTACGAAAGGTCTTTTTCTAGATGTCCTCCTCTTGGACTCTCAACTGATGGTATCTTGACCTCAAATCTATCTTTGAGAAGTAGCGAAACCCTCTAAGTTGGTCAAATAAATCATCTATTCTGGGTTGCGGATATTTGTTCTTAACGGTAACTCGATGTAACTTACAGTAATCAAGACATAACTGCAATGACCTATCCTTCTTTTTTGCAAACAGAGCTGACGCTCTCTAAGGTGATGTACTAGGGTGAATGAAGCCCTTATCTAAAAGTTCTTGGAGTTGAATCTTCAACTCATGCAATTCGGCAAGTGCTAATCTATATGGTGCCATGGAAATCGGTGTCGTGCTAGGCACTAAGTCAATGGAGAGCTCGATCTCCCGGTGGGGTGGCAAACTAGTAAGATCCTCGGGAAAGACATCTGGGTATTCACAAACTAACCTTGGTAATTCAACATGAGCCCCGTCACTCTCACTATCCAAGAGAGTCGCAAGAAGACCACTAAGCTCGCTCCTACTACAAGGGTAAAAAACTGGTGACAAGAGCCTATTAACTCAGTCCCCCAAAAAATAAAAACAGCCACCACTCGAGGTGCACACTGTGACTCTTTGATGATAACAATCAATCATAGCACGGTATAAAGATAACCACTCCATGCCTAAAATGACATCAAAACTTGACATGTCTAGCAGCATAAAAGCAAACGGAAGTCAGCGCCCGGCAACCTCTTTCTCACAACTACGACATCCTCGGTCTAAGTAAACCGTATCCCCAATTGGTGACTCTACCCTGAGCGGAGACGCTAACCATGCCACTTCTAACCCCAATGCAGAAGCAAATGAGTAGATATAAATGAATGTGATGCACTCGTATCTATCAATACATTAGCTAAGAAATTACACACAATGAAAATACCTCTCACAACTGAAGAATCTGGTAACTACTCTGGCGCGGTAACAGCGTACACGCGCTCTTGTGGCCTCTAATCAACCTACTCATTTCTTAGAGTATAGGCCTACTGCACTGACTGAGTTGAAGTGGCTCCCTGATTAGCTTGTGAAATCTGAACTGAATGAGCCTACTGATGGCTCTGAGTCTGCCTCGACCTTGATACGCCAGATGCGCCTCCCAATTGAGGGCAAGCTCTTCTCATATGCCCTAACTGACCACACTGAAAACAAGTAAGTCCTTGCCCTCTGTTCTGAGACTGACTCTGAGATCAGTTAGGTGGTGGTGGTGGTAACATTTGCTGCCCTCCTTCGTTTTGTGGGCATGAAAAAGCCTTGTGACCCGGTTGGCCACACTTGAAACACGAGAAATTACCCGGTGCATTCTTCCCCGGGCCCGCACTAGGTAAGGAAAAAGTAGATCTAGACTGCTGTGGTTGGGACTGGGATGAAAAGGTGCCCCTGTTCTTCTTACTGGGTCTAAATCTCCCTATGGCTCCTGGCCCTTAGACCTCGAACCTTGAAGTCTCTCCTGCTCGGCCTGCATAGTAATCTCTACATGTGCCGCCGCCTCCACAAGATGGTCATAGTTTCGAATCATATTTCTGGCAACTTTGAACAAAATTTTAGTTCTCAACCTCTTCTCAAATTCTATCCAACGGCGCTCTTGCGTTGCCACCAACTCCGGCGCAAACTGGGACAAACTAGTTAAGGTTGCCTCAAACTCGGCCACAGATAGGTTAAGTTGCTTGAGGTCTTGAAACTCTTGCCTCAATCTCTCCCTAGCAGTGGGAGGTAGATACTTGTCTTGGAAAACAACCATAAAGGCTTTCCATGTCGGCTTTACTCTACCTTGGCGTACTTCCACCATTGGCCCGCATCCCCCTTGAGGTAGTAACTCGCTAGAGTCACTATTAACTCACTATCGCCGATGTGAAACATCTCAAATGTCTTCACCGTTTGCTCGAGCCACTCATCCGCTTTCTTGGGCTCGGGGCCACCATGGAACTTATCCAGTTTGGCCCCCAAAAACTTTCTAGTAAGAAAACTCACCCTTGTCTCTATAGCGTTTTCTCGGGCTTGGTTCTCCGCCCTTAACAATTCATATCGATTCTCTCAAAGCCCATGCCATTTCTTGGGCTAAAGCCCCCATTACGGCTTGACCCGCCTGCTCCCGAACCCCCGCTTGCCCTACTTGCTCGGCTATATTAGCTTGGCCAGCTTGCTAGGCTGCATTAGCTTGGCCAAACCCTTCCTCTTGTACCGAAACCTCATGGACTAGTACTTTATGTACACCTCAACGAGGCCTACCGCGTCTCCCACCTCTACCACCACGGGCTTGACCTCTTCCTGACATCCTAATTAAGGAATGAAGTAAACAATTTAGCACACATACTTAACAATTATATATATATACTTCTCCACTATATAAACAAGTTAGTTTCACTCCACATAAGCACTTAGTCACGTAAACACATACTGATTATTCCTTTACGATGAAATTTGTCCCATGAAATACCAAGAATTCTTAGTAGAACGAGTATTGATCAAGTACCCTTCTAATAAGACCTCAAAAAATTTAATAGGCGCGAACCATAACCCAAAAGTCCAACCCCATACCCATCTAGTCATATAACCATGCTATCACATAGCCACAAAATATACAACATCTCTTAATCATGCGAAATGAACCCATTGTGGCAAAATAACCACTTCCCACGAGCCCTAAGTATTCAAACCAGGTAGCTTTGATACCAAGTTCTAACGCCCCAAGAAAATATGCCTAATAAAATACGTTCACCACTGCTCCCTACGATAAATAAAAGTGAATCTCCAACACTGAAATACATAATCATATGAGATTTACAAAATAGTTCTGCATGCAATTATACATTCAATGACTTTAGTGCATGAATCTATAGCATGTAAAACATCCAGTCAAAATAAATAAATTCCCTCAAGGGGCTACAAAGTTCAAGGCTTAAGCCCGGTCACACGAAATGGTTGCTCGAACCCATACAAATATAGCCCTTGGCTTGCAAAAAATATGATCACAACAAAACTAGAGCCTTGTGCTCTCAACATACACATCCACGCCCTTAGTTTGGCGGAATCACTACATCTTTTCTTGCACAAAATCCCATAGGATAAGCATAAAGCCCAGTAGGAAATTCTTAACAAAGTATATACATTTTATACTCTCACACGGTGAAATGCATATGCATATGCCATGCCATGCCATGCTTTTAACAGAAAGTCATGTTATCATCTTCTTTTTTTTTGAAAGCCGTCATGTTCAATGAAAACTTGAAGATCTAACAATTTAATAATTTTAGATCAAGTTCAAGGGGCGGTAAATACGACTCAGGTAATTCATGGGTTAGTGTATTCAGGTAGGCATAACTAGCATTACTAAAATCCCCACTTTACCGGTAGCTAACCGGAAGGCACGTGGTACCTCCTCTGCTTGTGTTTTCGGTCTTTCATCCTGGACACTCAGGCCAACTTAAACAATTTTCTCTACACTCTCTATCCAGACTTACCAACGTATTTACCCTAAAACACTTCTATGGAATTTCATTTCACAAACATTTCACTTTTAAATGCAAAATTTTCAATTCTCAATTCAAAACTTGTAATAACCAAATGAATTGAAGTGTCAATGCAGCATATAACAATACATAGTAATATCCTTCCATTTTCAATTCTTTCATACAATTTTTCCCATTTTGGTCACCATTCCCATTTCTCTTTCTAAAGAAATTTCACAAGATAAACACATATACTCATCAATCACTATCGAGGAGCAACAACATTCCACATTTCATTCATTTTCATCAACTTTATCGTTTCATGACTCTATCAACATTTAGAGCAACAAGCTTCCCACTAATTCTCATGTCAACATTTGTCATAATATTGATCAAAAATCAATTTCATAACATCACCACATTTTCTCAAATTTTTCCAAATTTCTAGGGTTTCCATAAACTAGGTTTTCCTCCTCATTTTGAAAGAATTATTTCAAGCTAACACTTCTCTACAATAATATAACTCACAATCTCAAGGATTTTTAGAAAAACATTATGGAAATCCACCCTTAAAATCATTCATAACACATGAGCCAACATCAAAGTTTCCAAACTTCCCAAAAAGTTCTAAATCAACATAATCTGGCAAATATATATATATAACTCTAAGAAAATCCCTACCTCAAGTTTGAAGAAAAAATGAGATGAAACCCCCCAAAATCAATAGTGTTGAAAATTGATCTCCACCACACAAAATGTAGCTTTTAAGAAGTTCTCTAACTTTAATCAAGGAACTAGGGTCAAAATGTTAATGGATTTGGAGAAATCAATGATTTTGTGAGGTTTGGTGTAGGAAAAGTAGAGAGAAGGAGGAGAAATGTGTGTTTAGAGAGAGAGAGAGAGAGAGAGAGAGGGATGATAAAAAAGTGATATACACTCAGCCCAAGAAGAAGGAAAAAACAGATTTTTCAGACTTAGCTTTATTTTGCAAGTGCGGTACCCCCATCCGCACATGCGTCTCTCACCTCCGCACATGCGGTACTCTCTCTCTCACCTCCTGCCGCACGTACATATAATGTAGTAGCCAACCCAGAATTTCCCTTCCTCACCGTACGTGAGGCCTAACTTCCCGCACGTACGGCCCCTCTTTCACACGTGCGGCCCTGTCTCCCAGTTAGAGATTTTACTAGCTACACTGAAAAAAACCCGGATCCAACCTCATGCCTCCCGAAACATGTGAAACATAACACCATAATAAATAAGAACAAGGATTTTGAGAAAGGTTTCCAAATGCAACAAACCTAAACAGTTAACAAGACTTCAAGTTAAACTCGACACTCTAACAAGGGTAAACCCAACATAAATAAAAAAAGGAATGAGGCGGTTACACGCACCCGGTCATCACATTCTGTTGATCTGTTTTGTTGGTAGAGAATTTTCTTTGTTGTTGTTGAATGAAAAGAACAAACAAATTCCATTTTTGGTAGATAAGAATAAAAAAGATAAAACAAATTGAACAGATAGGTCAAAATATGTTTAAAAATTAAATAGATAGGTCAAAATAGGTTCAAAAAAATTAAGTGGACATATATTTGAATAGATAAATGAAAAAAATTGAACAAATTATAAAATTTGGATAAATATTTGAACAAATAAGGGAAAAATTGAACAGATAGTCAAAAAATTTGAATAGATAGGAAATAATTTGAACAGATAGGGAAAAAATTTGGACAGATAGTCAACAAAATTTAATAAATAAAAAAGTAAACAAATAAAAGGGTAAAATTGAAAACAAAATGTCCTTCAAAACAAACAAAAGGACTTCTCACAAAACTATTTTATAAAAGGTGGACCTGTCACCAATAAAAAATATCTACTAGACCTAATGCCTTATACATTTCTTAGGTTGGATTTTTCAACAATTTTCTCAATTTTGTATTATAATTTTTTATTTTTAAAAAAATAATTTTGAAATTTAATAAAACAAATTTTCAATTAAAATTGAAATTTGGGTCAAATTAGCCCCATATGAGCCAAGCTTGCCCAGAGACCTGTTAGCCCATGTTTTTAAGCACATGAGTAGGTTCTGGGTCTTAAAATTATAAAATGGGCCGATCTGAACCCAATTTATTATTGACTGGTCAAAATTTATGGACATGGACTTTGTTAACGCATTCAACTCAAAATCAATTGAATATGAGTAAAGAGAGGCCCATATTACGCTGATGTTATATCGTTAGTTATTTGCCTGAATAACACCAATTGGACCCACATAAATTGAAATTAAAACCTTGGAAGATTAATAAATAAACGAAATTGATAATTTAAATATGAAATAAATAAGATTGTGATAAAATTATAATTAACTCAGAAATAAAAAGAAGGGAAGTGTTTGTTACTTACCATTTTGAACACAAAATTAATGACCACAAAATAAAAATATTAGCTATGTTTTTTTTTTTAATCTTATTTAAAAAAATGCCAACATAAATTGTTGAAAAATCCATCCATGTGGGGTTACATATTATTTAGTTCAAAGTTTAATCTTCTTTAGTGATGAGGACAAGTGTTGAAAATTAGTAGCGTCAGAAAAGTAGCCGGCCAGTAGCGGCGTTGAGGTGGATAAATATGTGACATTGAATAGATAGGTGAATAGGTAAGTGTTGCATGTACAGGTAGGTGGACATTTGAATATGTAGTCGGACATATAGTTGCATTTTTAACATATATCTATACCAATTTTATAATATTTATTGCATTTTTTACAAAAACTTTAAAATAATAATTATAATTTACTTAAGAAAAATTGTATGAGTATGAGTGCAGCTGAAGAACCATCCATGGTGGAGTTAGACAACACGCAAACCATAGAAGAAAAGATTGGTAAAAAATACATTATAATTATAACCTTGAATTGGAAAATATTACACGATTTTTCAATGATTCTTTTAATCATATATTAATTAACACTTCTAACAATTTTATTGTTGTTTAGAAAGATAGTGAAATTTTTTATTTTTTCTGTCAACTTTATTAAATGACAAAAATTGATGAGGGTATTTGAAATTTCCATAACCACAATGTACAATCTACATTTGAATCTAATCTGAGAGACAGTATTTGTGATTTATCATATTTTTATCTATATAGTCCTTCAAGTTGCAATGAAAATAATCTCCAACATATATGTTAGAATAGTAGAGAGAAAGGAAATATTATGTATTGTATTGAATGAATTATATTGAATGAATCATATACAATAGAAGGTCGGTATATATAGGCTGAGAAAGAATATTCTACTAGAAACCTAACTAATCTAACTATGGCTATTCCTAAATATATTTAGGAAATCAATATCTAATATATCTAGGAATACCACATATACATTAACATCCCCCCGTGGAGTCCACTAGAGGTCCCGTTTCAATTATGTGAACCGTTCACCTTTTAAGATTCATTGAGTAGAATATCCATGTAAAATATCAAGATGGTTGGATATCGATAGTCATATATTTGAATCAAGTTTATATTACAAAAAATAGATAATTATTTTTAAAATTATAATTGTCGTCTATTTTTTTAAAATAAATATGATTCAAACATATAATTACCGATGCCCAATTATTTTGATTTTTAACATGAATATTTTACTTAACGAGTCCAAAAAAGTGAACAGTTCAAAATACCAAAATCGGTTTCAAAATAGGCTTATCCAGCTCAAACACTTTCTCAAATTAAAATGACAATTTCAAAAAAGCCAAACCCATTATAATTTACCGAATAAAGATGCATATGCGTGCAGTAGAACCATTCATCACGGAATTAGACAACAACCTAAACCATATAAAAGACCAGGTAAAAAGACATTATTATAAGCTTTGTATTAAAAATTATTAGACAATTTCTCAATCACTCTTAATTATAAAAATATGTATGCCATGCTAGCTTTGTCACCTCATTTCAAGCACATGGGCATTGAAAGTCCGATTTGCTTATAATGACAAATTCAAATCTATTGTTTAACTACTTATTTGATGGGGAATGTTTTTAAAGTTTCCTAATATTAAAATTTTATAGGATAAAGGACATGCAATATTTTCATAATGATTGGAGTCCCTCAAAGAAATTTTGATTCAGATAAATTTCAAAATACAGAGAAAATTTAGACAAATTTCCTTATGTTTTGAAATTTCTTTGGTTTAAAATTTTTTTGGTTTGCCAAATTTCACTGATTTTCTCAAAAATTTATCTATGTTTTGAAATTTCTCTAGTTTGAAATTTTTCTAATTTGCTTAATTTCACAGATTTTCTCTGTCTTTTGAAATTTTCTGTGGATTGAAATTTCTCTGATTTGCTCACAAATTTTCTTGTATTTTGATCAATTTTCTTTGATTTACTCACATTTTTTTTTCTGTATTTTGACCAAATCAAAAAAAAATCGAACATATTTCTACACAACACATACAAAAATGCTTGTATATATATTGGTGTATTCCTTATCAAGTTACCTAAATGATTGAAGCTTCTAGGTGTCTCTCTCTCTCTCTGACATAGTGATGATGATATATGTTTTGTACTATGCACTACTACTTTTATTAAGTAATATATCTCCCCAAGGTTTGGTCAATTGCTAAAATTTTCTCATTCACACAGATCATATATAGATAAAAGTAAAGCAGCCATTATAGTTTTGAGAAAAATAGCAAAAGTAATTAGCTCAAGAAATCAAAATACTAACATACTAGTGTTTGGACAACAGATGTGGTGGTGGCGGCAGTGGTGGTCGCGACAGTCATGGTGACAGAAGATGCGTCAATGTGGGAGCGAAGGAGGAGGTTACGACAGAGGACACTATAACATATAAGAGTTATAGAGACCAAATTTTTTAGTCTTTAAAAATGAAAATTTTGTTGCAAAAGACATTGAGGGACCAATTTCTATCGTCGTGAGGGTAGTCGCAAAAAAGTCGTTTCGAAAAGTAAAAAACAAGCCTTTTAATGACAAAATTTTGAAAATGTCACTAATAAATAGACTTTTAAGGATAAAATAATTTGGTCTCAAAATAGTTTATTTTTTAAGACAAAAAATTTGGTCCCAAAAAGATAATAATTCATCAGTAATGTTCAACTTTCATTGTTAAAAATATAATAACAACATTTTTTGCAACAAAAATATTTGGTCTCTAAAAAATAATTTTGTCCCTAAATTTTAGTCTCTAAAAATTTAATTTTTTTGTAGTGGGAGATGAAGATAGAGATGAGAGAGAGAGAGAGAGAATGAGAGAGTGGGTGTGATATATGGGTGTGGGTGAGGGACTTTAGGCTACAAAAAAAAAAAATATATATATATATATATTATGGATCTCTCATATTACTAAAAGTTAGAGAGGGATGTTAGACTAAATATCCCTATATAATTGAAATTATTAATTTATAAGACTCACATTTTATCCTTCAGGTTTTATTTTTTGGATTAGACATTTTATCAACAAAATTGTGGAATTTTTAAATTTTACAACTAATAATACAAAAAATCACACAATTGGGATTATACATTTGCATGTCTATTGCAAAACAAATAGACATAAGAGAAAATTATTTATTTCACTACTCCAGCTTGATAACCAATCATACTCTAATAGTTCCAAAGGCTAAACTTTTTTGTTATTAAAAGTGAAAATTTTGTTGGAAAAAATATTTGGGGACTAATTCATGTTGTCATCAGCATAGTTGCTAAAAAGTTGTCTTGAAAAGTCAAAAAATGGATTTTAGTGACAATTTTAAAAATGTCTCTAATAAATGTGTACCTTTTGATACAAAATAATTTGGTCTTAAAAGTGTAATAATTCTAATTCGTCACTAAAAATATAATGGCATTTTTAACAACAAAAAAAATTCAGTTCTTAGAGAGCCATTTTTTACCTAATTTTTGGTTAGTAAAACCTTAATAGGTTGTAGGAATTTTTATTGATATATTTTTTAGGAAAAAATACACTTTGCCCACTTTATGTATGGTCACTTTCCTACTTTTACCCGTAAAGTTTAATTTTTTCCATTTAGCCTTTCATGTTTAAGTTTTTCATACTTTACTCCTAAAACTAACTTCTACTCAAAATTGCACAAAAAATGTCACCATAACTATTACATAATATAAAAAATATATTATTATATTGGGATTTGAGTTTGTATCAAAGATTTGAGTATTTATATAACAAAGGAATAGGATCCCCTCCAATTCATATTTTGGACTGAAGGGTGCGGTTTGGACCTGTGAAACCCACTACGAGTCTCGTTTCGATGATCTGAATTGTTTTGTCAGACACTTTGTGTATTTTATCCACATAAAAAATTAGGTCGATCCAATGATTGTAATTTGTTCAATTTATTGTGTTTTTAAGCCAAAAAAATGTATGATTTATTTTTAAAAACACAAATCTTTTTTGTTAAAAAAATGATAAATTGAATAAGTTATAATTATTGGATAGACCTAATTTTTTGTGCAGATGAAATATACAAACTATCCGACAAAATAAACGGTTCAGATCATCAAAACAGAACCCATAATGAACCCCACGGATCGAAACAGTGCCCTTCAATTCATAATAAAATATTTGTATAAAACATTTAAAATATTTTTTGAAATAGAAAAGTCAATAGAAGCATTTCAATAAGCAGTTAGAAAAAAGATATTAGAAATGGATTTAGTTGTTCAAGAACCGTTCACCATTGAATTAAATGGTGAATGAGGAAAAAGGTTACTCATTGAGGACTTGGTAATTCTTCTCTCATTAGCATTGGAACACACTTAACGAAAAATTCAACTACTCTTATCTATATTTATATTCAACTACTTCTGTCATCTAAGCCTTCGGCACTAAGATATCACATTACATGAGCACCATCTAAATATATAATAAAAATTAATTTGATAAAATAAATAAATAAATAAATAAAAAATTTATTAATTTTACATAATTTTATCTTTGGTGGGTAGAAATAATTTTTAAAAATTCAAAAAAAAAAAATTGACATTTATTTTTTGTCAAATTAGTTTATATTTTATTAAAATTGACAACTTCGCCATGAAATTGAGCAATGGTATCTTCAATTGTCCTTATTTAAAACAAGATTCAAAATTTATAGTCAAATGTATCACAATTGAAAAGTTAGAGATATGAATCCCAAACTATAAAGATTATTAGTATAAATCGCCTTAACGAAAAATTCAACTACTCTTATCTATATCTATATCTATATTCAACTATTCTCGATGGGCCATTTAATGCCCCAGTCCAGATGGTATCTAGCCTTTTTTCTATCAGCATTATTGGGAGGTTGTTGGGCCTGCTATTAATTAAAAATGTTAGACAATTTCTCAATCGCTCCTAATTATATATTGTATATAGAGATATATAGATACGTATGCCATGCTAGCTTTTCAGCTCATTTCAAGCACATGGACATAGAAAGTCCAATTTGCTTTCCTTGGGAACAGTCTTAAATCCTTTGGAATATAATGACAAATTCAAATCTATTGCTCAAGCACTTATTAGAAAGGGGTTTAGATTAGTTGTTGAAGAACAATTCATCCTTGAATTAAATGGTTGAGGAGTTGGTAATTCGTCTCTCATTGGCATCAGAAAATATTTTATTAAAAATTCAACTACTCTTGTCTATCTAAATCTATAAATAGACAGGCTTTCCATGTTTTGATATCTGTCTCCTCCATCAAGCAATTGGGCATAGACATTCCAATTTCCTTTCAAGAAAAAGAAAAGAAAAAAAAAAAAGCTAGTACAATTTTGTGTTTTTTTGTTTTCAAGTGATAAAAATGGGCACTCACTTTATCCTTGTAACCATAGCCATTATGGCCTTGGCTTTCACACTTGTCTCTGCTTCAGACCCTAGTCCTCTACAGGACTTTTGTGTTGCTATCAACAACTCCGATGGTATATTTCATGCTCATCTCTATCTCCCAACTTTGAGCCTTCCAAACTTAAGTTTTAGATTTTGAAATATGATTTTAGTGACAAAACTTATTCAAAGCAGTTGTATTTTGATGATAATCAAAACCTCATTTTTTTGGTTGGAATTCTATATAGTCCATGTCAGTTTTTCATTTTGAAGTCAAATATTGATTGATTAATTATACTTTTTGTAGTGTAAATATATTTTTGCGTCGTAAATATGTTTTTGTGTCATTTTGATAATCAATATTTTAGTATTCAAAGTATTAAATATGCATTATATTTTGTCTCCCTCACTGTCATCGTCAATATTCAACATCAAAATAAACAATATTTCATGAACAAAAAATACACATCAGCTTAAAAAAGGGTTAATTACCCTTTCGGTTAGCAAAATATACGATATGTTTCATTTTGGTCTCCAACATTTTAACTATTTTAATTTGTAAAGCACCAATTTTTAATTTCTTAGAAGTCATTATTGTAACATTATTGAAAATTGATTAGTATTTATATAACTTCTTATTTCTTTCACCCAATCTTATTGAAGCACAACTCCATTTCCTTTGGATGCAGTGTTCGTGAATGGCAAAGTCTGCAAGGACCCAAAGCTTGCCACAGCTGATGACTTCTTCTTTTCCGGCCTCCTTACTCCTCAAAGCACATCAAACCCAGTTGGGTCGAAGGTCACTCCCGTAAACGTTATGCAAATACTAGGCCTCAATACTCTTGGCATCTCCTTAGCTCGCATCGACTTTGCACCTTATGGCCTCAACCCACCCCACACGCACCCTCGTGCAACTGAGGTCATCGTGGTCTTGGAAGGTACTCTTTACGTCGGCTTCGTGACCTCCAACACCGACAACCGTCTCTTCACAAAGGTCTTGTATCCAGGAGATGTGTTTGTGTTCCCACAGGGTCTCATTCACTTTCAATTTAATAATGGAAAGACTAATGCAGTAGCTCTTGCTGCCCTAAGTAGCCAAAACCCCGGAACCATCACAGTTGCTAATGCAGTGTTCGGGTCAAATCCAAGGATTTCTGATGATGTTCTTGCCAAGGCATTCCAAGTGGACAAGAAGGTGGTAGACTATCTTCAAGCTCAATTTTGGTGGCCCAGCAACTAAAAAAAAATGTATTTTGGCCCCAAATTTTGAATGATAAATGCAAGTCTACCCTTTTCCTACCCGAACTCACCATCTCTCCTCTTTACACCTCTACAACTTCGTTGGCCACCACTATCGGCGGCGGCGGCGGCTAGGCCTCCTCCTCCTCCTCCCTCAACCATTGCAGGGTTTATGGACTAATGGTGAGAGTTGTCCAGGTCCATTAGATCTCTTTATCAGCAACCACAGAGTGAATTCAAATTGCAAATTAACTTCCCAAATAACTAATGAGTCAAACACAAAACATAGACAAATACAAAAGAGAGATATAGAGAGAAATACACAAGTAAAACAAGATTGTAATGTTTACTTTAAAGGTTTAAGCTAATGAGCAAACTCAAAAAGCATATCTTTAGCCTCCCTCAACCAACAAAGAAAGAATAGTGTTACTATTGGTGTTGGTGCTGTTCTTATTGGAACCCTCTATTTTTCTAGTTGAAGAAGGCTTACTCAAAGCGCTAATTGGACTAAAAAATGCTCATCCCCAACTCTTACTCCTCCCATGAGAAAGATGTCTCACCGCCATTGTTGTTGCAGCCGTCTTGCCACTCATATGATTGTTTTCTTTAGCTGAAGATGAAATCCAGTGAGAAGATGAAGAAGTGATCATGAACCCACTAAAAATCCTACCACATTTGACTTTCTCTTTCATACAATTCTGTCCACCACCACGGCGATGGAGATGGGTGACTGTAGGCTTGCCTTCCCTCTGATACTCGACTCACATGAAAGTACAGTCCCCAAGCCTAGTTGATATTCACTCGAAAAAGTCCTCGGAAAAGCTCATGTTTCCACAGCCAATAGATCTAGATCTAGAAGCTTTCCGATCAAACGCAACTTGATATGGGCTCTTATTCTCCCCCACTACCACAAACTCCTCTCTCTTGTTCGCCGATCTATATGAGCAAGATCCAATTGAAGAAGCCTCTACTATTGAAGATGATGTGTAGTAAATCTCTTTACAAGCATATGAAGAACTCCATCTGCAATCCACGATATACATATACATATACATATATAAATATATGTGTGTGTATATATAAAGAGAGAGGAGAGAGAGAGAGACAGAGAGAGAAGGAAAGGGGGCTTACACTTGTGCTATGTGTTTTGTATTCAAAAGATGGTGATGATTTTGTTGTGAAAAGGGAAGAGGGATACGAAAATAAGGGTGGTGAAACTGGGTCTTGGCGATCTGAGGAGAGTAGAATAAGGGCCCGACAACTCCCATCTTCAGTCCATAAATTCTGTAGTAGTGGAGGAATGAGGAGGGTTCGCCACCACCACCAGTGGTGGTGCCTGGTAGAATTGTAGAGGTGCAAAAGGAGAGAGGGTGAGTTTGGGTAGGAGATGGTGGGTTTGCATCTATTATTTGAAATTTGGTGCCAAAATGCAATTTTTTAAACTTTTTCCTTTTCAAATTTGATGGCAGGAGCGAAATTGATACGATTTCAAAAACTTTAGGGATAAAATTGAAATTATTCGAAGTCTGGGAGTGTCATTAAAAATCGTGTGAAAGTATAGGGGTACAAATGAAATTTGCTCATTATTTTCGACCTAGTATTGGCTTGACTCGACTGAACCCTAAAACGTATGAGTTGGGCTTAGGCTAAAGAATATGAATTCTAGGCATGGTGGGTGTTTTGAGACCTGACCCAAAACTCGACCCATAAGACCATCCCAAAAGCCCACATTGGACCCATATACACAAAATAATTGATTTATTTTTTATCTCTTTCCCCCCCCTCCCACCATCTTACGTGTATGAATATATGCATTTTTAGTAAGTAATAATTTTAACAATAAAAAACTGAGTGTCTAGCATGCCATCTATATGAAACTAGTAATTAAATTTCTATGAGATTAAAGATGCATACAATTCAATAACATAATCATAACATATGTAATTTTGTATTTCAATAAATAAAGATTTAAAAAAAAAAAAAAAATTCATGATTCAAAAAGTGACTATAGTTGTTTTAATGTATTTCAAAATTTTGTATTACAATTCTTTACTTTTTAATAAATTTGGAATTTAATTAAAAAAAAAAAAAATATGAATCAAAGTCAAAACTTGCATCAAATTAGGGCCATATGAGCCAAGTCTATTATTGATCGGTCAAAGTTTATAGACGTGGGCTTTGTTAAAGCATTCAGCTTAAAAACAAATTGATTAAGAGTGGAGAGACTCTAATCACGCTAATGTTGTACTATTAGTTATATTCATGAATATTTCCAACTGGACCACATAAATTGAAATTAAAACCTTTAAGGACTAAAAATAAACGAAATTGATAAATGTAAGTATGAAATAAATAAAATTGTGATAAAATTATAATTAACTCAAAATAATTAAAATAAAGAAGTATTTGTTACTTAATATTTATAATACAAAATTAATGACAACAAAATAAAAATATTAGCTTTGTGTTCTTTAATCTTATTAAAAGAAAAGTCAACATAACTACAGTTAATTGGTGAATAATCAATTCCGGTGGGGTCATATGTTATTTAGTCTAAGGTTTAATCTTTTTTTGGTGATAAGGACTTATGTTGAAAAGCTATCGGCGTTGAAAAAATCTTTGGAAAATTGATAGGAAAAAGTAGCCTGTGGTTGGTGGCGATGAAGTAGACAGATAGGTGACATTGAATAGATGGGTGAATAAATAGGTGACACGTATACAAATATGTGAACATTTGAATAGATAGGTGATATGTGTACAAATAGATAACATTTTGAATAGATAGATAAATAGCTAAGATTTGAACAGACATGTGTCATTGGTCAAATAATGGCCCAACAAGGTTTAGGTTGGGCCTATTGGCCAAAAAGTTTCAAGAATGGACCTTCAGCCTAAGAACATCTACAATGAGCTTTTTAAAAGAGGCATGTTGGGTATTTTTTTGATCAGCAAAAAAAAAAGAAATTCATTAAAACATGAAATTAAAGATACAAGAAGATGACAAGCATCGAGAAAGGCATGTTGGATATTGTAGCTACCATCATCCTATTTTACCACCTCCAATGGACTAGCTACGACATAAATCATTTTAACAAAGAATTTCAAAGCTAGCTACATATGGAGAGTTTTGGAAGGCTCTATAAACAGTTTGTGTGGATAAATAAGTAAAATAAAGAGTAGCGTTGTAGTTTCTCTACGTGCCCATATAAACTATACCAAATTTATAAAATTTATTGCATTTTTTTATATAAAAACTCAAAAAATTATAAGATAAATTATAAATATATCCCTTGACATTTACATAAAAGACAGATTATCCCCTGTGATTTTAAAAATTACATCTTACCTTTTCAAATTTCTATTCGCATGGTAATGACCTATTTTAGTTTCGATTGGCTAAAGAGGTTGGGGCTAAATTAGCCACTAAAACACAAAATAAGCTAAAAAGTCAATAAGACAAAATGTCACATTTAAATTATAATTATTTCATTTTTTCTCTCACAAAAGTCAAAAAAGTCAAAAAGCAAACCCAAACGAACTTTTTAGTCTCAAGGTAAAAAGGCCCCAACTCAAAAAAGCCAACTAAAAAAGTTTTTGTCAAACGACAACTTTATTAATAAATCATCAGCTCAATTAGCAATTTTTAATGATGTCATAAATATATTTTAAAATATGAAAAAATTAGTGAAACATCCCTCTACAACTTTGTGTAGTAGGAGAGTTCCAAGATATTTTTTTTATTAGCTAAGGTCCCTCAAAATTTTCACAGAAAATTCGACTCAAAGAAATTTTGCCCAACTCAGAGAAATTTCACCCGACTCAGAGAAATTTTGGTCATGACTTAGAGAAATCTCGAATTTTCTCTGTGAAATTAGAGAAATTTCTCTGTGAAAATTAAAATTTCTCTAAGTCGGGGTGAAATTTATCTAAGTCGTGCAAAATTTTTCTAAATCAAATTTTCTCTGTAGAAATATTGAGCGAACTTCACTACTATGAAAATATTGTATGTCCTTTATTTCATAAAATTTTAATATCAGGGACCTTAAAAAAAAAAAATTCCTATTTTTTTTCTTGGGGCCATTTATAATTTTGAGGTAATAAGAGGGATTTTTGTATTTTTTGATAGTGTAAGGGAATTTTCATAATTTTGCCAAATTTAAAAGAGGAAAAATTTTAAAATCTTAATGCTCATATGATTTAGGATAAATTAAACTAATCTCCGTTAAGATAAGTCCACAAGTTTGGTACAATTATATTTATATTATAACCGGAAATATAATTTTCATAAAAAATATTTTGTCCTTTAATCATGCTATTAGTACCTGAAAAATGATAATACCAACGTTTTGACATTAAAATTTATATGTTTTTTTTTTTATAATTATATGTGTGTCTATATATCATTGGTATTAGTTACACTTGTTTTATCATCGGTGTTAGTTACACTCCAGTAAATTTTTTGATAAAACATTAAGAATCTTTAGTATTTTTTTTTTCTTTCAAAAATGACATTTCATGGAAGTTATTTGAAAGGGGAAGGAGGGTCTCTAATTCACTATGTGAATTGAACGGTATTATTAGACTTGTGAGACTCATCACTGGTCCTATTTTGATAATTCAAACCGTTCAATGTGTAGAGCTTGTTGATACTTCATTTCTATAAAAAATCACGTTAATCTGATATGGATAGTCCTTTGATCAGAATACATTTTTATTGACAATTTATTTTGAAAATCTTATTTACCATTAACAAAAATACGATTTGATCAAGGGACTATTGATATTTTATCAACGTAAATTTTTGCAGGGATGAAGTACTCGGCGAGCTCTACACATTATCAGTTTAAATTATCAAAATAGAATCCGTGGTGGACCTCACAAACCTAACAATACCATTCAATCTACAAGTGAATGGAGACCATCCTTTCCCTATTTGAAAATATCATCATTGCAGCTAGCACTTTTCCCTAAACATCTTTTACAAGATTACAATAGTTAATTGTTGTCTCCTAACTATTTATTTTCTTATTTGTTATAAGTTAACATATTATTTCTCTATTGTTTATATATTTAAAAAAAAAAATATAACGCAAATTCTAAACCATCCCAATATGAGAGATTATAGAAAGATAAAAGAAGTGTCATCGTTACATGAGACAAAGAGTACTATTTAAAAATTTTCATTATTAAATAATAATAACAAGAAGGGTGATGTTATGGTACACACCCTCAAAAGTTTGGGAGACTTATGTGTAGGTTATAATAAGTGAAATTATTATTCAATAAGTCTTATGATAATTAATGATATTATTTTTATCAAACACTATTAAAAAAATTCTCAATAATTGTTAATTTTCAGTGACAATTTGAAAATTTTGTCACTAATTATAAGTTTTAACGACAGTTTAAAATAATATCACAAAAAATCACTAATTTTTAACTTTTAGCGACAGTTTGAAAAATTCGTTACAAAAAAAGTCACTAATTGTAAGTTTTAGTGACAATTTATAAAAACTGTAACAAAAAGGAAAGTCACTAATTGTCAATTTTTAGTGACATGTGTAAACAATTGTCACAAAAAATTACTTTTAGCGACGATTTTACTAAGATTTATTTTCAATAGGATTTAATGAAAATTAAGTCGAATTATTATGACCTATTGATAGTTTACCCAAATGTTATAAGGACAATGTCCATAACCAACAATGTATTTTTGCTATATTAAAATATATATGTTTAAAGTTTAACAAATAATAGATTCATGATTCTATTCCCCATTTACTTCTTTAGTTGTTGGGCCACCAGAAATAAGCTTGAAGATAGAGTACCACCTTCTTGTCCACTTGGAATGCCTTGGCAACAACATCATCAGAAGTTTTTGGATTCGACCCTAACACTACATTTGCAATGGTAATAACACTAGGGTTTTGGCTACTCAGACCAGAGATAGCCACTGCATTAGTCTTTCCCTCATTAAATTGGAAGTGAATGAGACCTTTTAGAAACAAAAAAACATCTTTTGGGTACAAGACCTCGGTGAAGAGATGATTTTCTAGATTGGAATTTATGAAACCAATGTAGAGGTACCCACCAAGACCACAAGGATCTCAATTCCGCGAAGGTGTGTATGGGGTGGGTTGAGGCTGAAAGGTGCGAAGTCGATGCAAGCTAAGGAGATGTCGAGAGTGTTGAGGCCTGGGATTTGCATAACTTTTACAGGAGTGACAATCGACCCAGCTGGGGTTGATGTATTTTGGGGAGTAAAGAGGCCAAAAAAATAAAAAATAAAAAATGGCTTTTGGCGAGTTTTGGGTCATTGCAGAACTTGCCATCCACGAAAACTGCATGAAAATGAAATATAGATGTGTTTCAGTAAGTATTGGGTGAAAGAAATAAAATGTTAAACAAACTAATTAGCTTCAGTAATGTTACATGATGAGAAAATAAAAATCGACCCATCATAAAACTAAAAGAATTAAAATTTTGGGATCAAAATGAAATAAAATTGTATAGTTTAGTAACCAAATGAGTAATTTTTTATTTCAAAAATACTATTTATTTTGACAATGAATATTGGTGACGTCAACTAGTGTGACAACTTTAATGCATATTTTGATAATGAAATTGTCAAAATTAAAATGTTGAAAACTAAAATGACACCAAACATATATTTTCGAAGGCACAATGTTGTGAGATAGAAGTGAGTATATACTATATTAGTAGATTTGGAGTCCTTAACATCAACACATAAATCTTGTAGAGAATCGAAATCAAAAGCAAAGGTAAGTGTGGAGGCCAAGGCCACTATGGCCATGGTTACAAGGAAAAAGTGAGTGGACATTTTAATTGAAGCAAATTGCAATTGATTGAAAGAAGGGTTAATGATAACTAGCATGGCAAAGAGGTTGTGTGTTTACAGATATAGATCGATCAGATTAGTTGAATTTGTCATTATATTTTTGACAACACCAAGTCTTCAATGGTTAACTTTTTTCCTTCAATCATCTTGCAATGATGAACCATGAACCGTTCTTCAACAACTTTACTAGTTTATAATTTCTTTTTGGGAAAATTACGTGGATAATCCTTATATTTTATTTTTTATATCATTTTAGTTCTTACATTTTCAGTTTGTTCAATTTTTGATATTTAATTTTAAATTTTCTGTCCATTTGGTCTAATTAAGTATAAGTTCAAATGACAACATGCAGTCTCAAGATGAAGAACAGCTGCCAAGGCCACAGTTGCAGCAACAGATGCAGCTCTCTCAACACAGGTGTATGCTAGTGTATGGCATAAGGAATACGTTAGAGAGAAGAGGTTCATGTAATGAGAGAAATGTAGGAGTGGGTTAGATTCAGTTAGTTATATATAGTTAGTTAAGAGTTTGTTATAACAAACTCTTAACCGCTTTGTATAAATACTTGTAATCAAGATATTTTGGAAGAAGAAAACAAATCATTCAGTTTTTTTTTTTTTTTTTTTTTTTTTTTTTTTTTTTTCATGGTATCAGAGCCCTGAGCTCTCATGAGCACCAAAGTGCTTCAATGGAAAATCCTCTTTCTTCTATCTCTGTTTCTCCATCCATTCCACAGAACCTAAACCTTCTACTTTCAAACTTCAATTCCTTGGTAATAGTAATATTAGATTCTACAAATTTTCTGATTTGGAAGAATCAAGTTCAAAATATCTTATGAGCAACTGATCTTCTTGAGTTCACTCTTGGATTGGTTTCTTGTCCAATCTCTAAAATCCTTGATTCATCTGGAAAAGCTACAGTCAATCCAGAATTTCTTCAATGGAAGATGATGGATGCACATCTACTCAGTTTCCTCACTGCTACACTATCATCTCCTGTATATGCTTCAGTGCTTCAATATCAACATTGCTTTGAAGTTTGGCTTGCTTTGGAAAAGCGATACACTTCTCTATCTCGTTCACATATTCATCAATTGAAGAATAAGTAGCAGTCTGTTACGAAAAAAGGTTTAACCATGAGTGAATATCTGACTCAAATCAAAGAGATCTCAAATCAGCTTCGACTTGCTTCATCAATCATTGATGATGAAGATCTTGTGCTCTTAACTCTGAATGGCTTACCAGAGGAGCATGATACTCTCAAAATAACCATACGTGCTCGAGTAGAATCCATTACAATGGATGATCTGTGTTTACTTTTAAGTTCTGAAGAAATTCATATTGAGAATAAAGCTAAAATTGTTGTTCATGACTCTCCAGTAGCATATGCTACAACCAAAGGTTTTGAAAATTCACAGTCTTATCCTCAAGCTTCAAGGTCACATTTCACAACTCCTCAAGGTTACAGAGGTCATGGTCAATCTCGTGGTTATAGAGGAGGTTGAAATAGAGGTGAGGTTTAATAATAGGCCTAACAGAGGGAGATATGGAGGAAATAGCTATCATTCAAACAGTAATGGTTGTTAGATTTGTGGAGGTTATAATCATAGTGCCTTTGATTGTTGGTGGCGAATGGATCCTAATTTTCAACCTCTACATTCAAATCCTTCCTTGCAATCCTCTTCTAATGTTGTGTCTCAACAAAGAGCTTATTCAGTCATAAGTGCTTAATCCTTTTCTTCATCTGCTTCTCCCACTCCTTGGTACATTGATTCCGTAGCCACAAATGACATTACCAATGATCTCACCAATCTTCAACTCTATCAACCATATCAAGGTCAAGATTTGGTCATTGTAGGTGATGGACAAACTGTTCCTATACAGCACATTGGTAAGGGTTTGTTACTAACTCCTCACTACTCCTTTAAACTTAATCATCTTCTTCATTCTCCACATATTGCTTCAAATCTACTTTTTGTTCATCAATTAGCCAAAGACAATAATTGTTCAGTTACTTTTGATGCTGATTCATTTTTTATTCAGGACAAACATACGAGCCAAATACTGCATAAAGGATCTAATGTGAATGGTCTGTATCACTTTGATGTCTCCACACCTGCATCTTCACCTCAGGCTCATCTCACTCACAAGTTTCATTATCTGTTTGGCATCAAAGACTTGGTCATCCATCTCCTTTAAAATTTCATCATGTTGCCAAGCATCTCCCTACTGTTTTTCAGAATAAGGAATACCAGAACTTTGTTTGTACTCCATGTAGTGTTGCTAAGGTCCACCGATTGCCTTTCAAATTGTCAAGTACTACTGTTAAACAACCTTTTCCCCTTGTTCATAGTGACGTGTGGGGACCTTTTAATCTTTCTACTTCTGGTTATAAATACTACTTGTTGTTTATTGATGATTTTACCAGATTTACATGGATCTATCCTCTTCATGTTAAGAGTGCAGTGTTCTCTACTTTCTTACACTTCAAATCTTATGCTGAAACTTAGTTTTTTACTTCATTACAAGTTTTAAGAACAAATAATGGGACTGAATTTGTTAACAATCAAATGCATGATTATCTTGTTGCTAATGGTATTCTTCATCATCTTACTTGTCCATATACTGCTGAGCAAAATGGAGTGGCTGAGAGAAAACATCAACACATCACTGAGACTGCTATTGCTTTGTTGTATCAATCCTTGGTTCTTCTTCAGTTTTGGTTTGAGGCTATGGCTACTGTAGTCTTTCTCATCAATAGATTTCCTAGTTTGTCTTTTGGTCATAAGTCTCCTTTTGAGTTACTTTTTAAAACCTTACCTGATTATACCTTCCTTAAAGTCTTTGGTTGTTAGTGTTTTCCATGGCTTAGGCCTTATGTAGCTCACAAATTGGCTCTAAGGTCTGTCCGTTGTGTGTTCATAGGCTACCACTCTACTGTCAAAGGCTACAGGTGTTTGGATCCTACCTCAGGAAAGATTTTCCTCTCTACACATGTTACTTTCAATGAAACTTGTTTTCCCTATGCTGCTAATTCGTCCCACTCTTCTAGCTTGTCTACCATTCAATCTTTTTTTCAAATCCTTTCTGCTTCTGCTGACCCTATTTCTCCTATTCTTCCTAGCTCTTCTCCTATTCCTTATTTTCTTTCTTCTGTTCCCCTTCCATCAGTGTCAGTTCCCTCTATATATGTGCCTTCTACTGACTTACCTACTGCTATTCCTGTTTTCTCACCACTATCTACATCTATTTGTCTATCTCCGCCTTCTGTCCCTGCAGCTTCTATCAATCATCCTCCAATCTCTCCTATCCCTAGTTCTCATATTCCTATTCAATCAATTGTTATTCATCTTCCTAAGCTCCCTTCTGTGCCTACCCTTAACACATATCCTATGATCACTCGGTCCAAAGCTTGTAATCTTACTACTTCCTCTCCTCTTGATCTCTCTACTACTGAGCCTACTACCTCTACTGCTCAGGCTCTCTCTTCTCCTCTATGGACTGCAACCATGAATGTAGAATTTCAGGCCCTTCAACAGCAGGGTACCTAGACATTAGTCTCCTTACCTCCTCATAAAACTGCTATTGGTTGCATGTAACCGCCCGTATTTTATTACTCGGAATAACCTTACCAATATTCATTAATTAAGTCTATTTACAAATAACATTTCATCCTTGGATGAAATGATGAATAATTAAATATACATATTCCCTCTTGTTATACAACAATGACATTTACATATAAATAAAAGAAATGCCCTGAGACTTACAAAAAAAGAGAGGACACTACTTGTAGACACCCCATTTTTGACCGTCCTCAAGACTTGAACGTTACCGTTTGAACACTCGGTGATCATCCATGTTTGTGTTCGTTTTGAGTTCTCGGAGGTCTCGGCTACGCGCCTTGCCTCAGGATCTCTTAACTTACTTGTTCGGTGCTTGGTTTTGCACCAAGATTTGTTTGTTTTTGCACCTGAGGGTAGGAGGTGGCTTGTCAGCCACCCCTTAAACCCACCGGCTGTGGCATGAGGCCACCGGCCTTTCTTTCTCTCTACCGACCATTTGTTTGGCCGGTCGGCTCAAACTTTTGGCCGGTCGACCATTTAGTTGGCCGATGGTCCCCTTTTCTGGCCGGTCCCCTCTTTTTGCCTTTTTCAGGCATTGTGCATGCCAGCTGTGCCAGCTGGAGTGCACGGACTTGTCCTCTATACACATGTATGGAGGAATTGCACCCTTTGCACCTTTTTGCTCAAGCTTCTTGGAGAAGCTTGCACCTTTTGCTCAAGCTTCTTGAGGAAGCTTGACCCTTTGTCTCAGCTTCCTCAAGAAGCTTAGACCCTTTGCCTTAGCTTCTTTAAGAAGCCTTGACCCCTTTTGTTTAGCTTCTCTTGGAAGCTTAGGCCTTTGCCTTGTCTATATAAGAGGGCCCTCCCTCCCCTTTGAAGGGGTTGAGCAAAAAACCAGACCTAATACATATATATCTGATATATACACCTTCTCTCTCTATATCTCCCTCTCTCTCTTCATTTGTGTGTGTTAGAGAGCCAAAAAGTGTGTTTTGTTCTTAGTTTTGCACTAAGTCACCTAGCATTACACCATACTTCGACTTTGGAGGTGTTGAGGGTTTGTTCTTGAAGTTTTGAGCTGGTTTTGATCAGAAGAAGGCGGCTGGACTTGATGTTCTTGACGTGTTCCTCAAGGGTAACACTATTGCTTTATTTTTCCCAATCTTGCACTAGCTTTTACCCCCCTTTCCATGCTGTTTTGAGCTTTGTGTATAACATATAAAAGTTCTATTTTTTTGTGTTTAAGACACTTCATTAAGGTCATTTTGGTGTTGGGGGTCGACCTCCCCCTCTTAGGCCTTGTTTGGCCCTTTTTGTGCTCTCCTTGTTAAGCTTTGAATACCTTTGTGCATTGGCCTTCTCACCACTAAAATCCAGAGGATTTTAGTGGTGAAGAAGAGGTTTTGAGGTCTTGCATAGAGGAGAGACACCCCTCTCCCTTTGTGTCTCATTTGTTCATGTTTTTGGCTCATAAGGGTAGCATGCATGCTTAGTTGTTTTCGGCTCCATTTCAGAGGTTTTTGGGTGTTATATGGTCATATTATGTCTCTGTCTTTGGTCGGATTTATGGCCCTTTGCATGCACAATATACTTGCCTTGCATTTCTCCATTTTGCCTAGAAGGGTGCCATACATTTAGGCCTCCATGCTTGCATGTTCTAGCTTGACTTCATGAAACTTTTGGTCATATTTCATCATGCTTGAGGTCTGTTGGGTACTAATTTAATCATGTTTTCCATGTTGGGTATAGCCTCTTTGCATTTTGGCTTGTAAGCCTTGAGTGTGTGGGTCACTAGTATGCTTAGCTTAGCTTATTCTCATGATTTGGCATCATTGGAGATCATATTTCAGTCCATAATCCATGCTTGTATGCTTGCATTCATCATTCTTTCCCTGCCTTGAAGAGGTGTCCTTTTGTGCCTTGAAATGAAGCATTATGCATGCCTATGTGTTTGAGGCTTTGGGTTGCCATACCAGTGGGTTTTGGGGCTCATTTTTGCATGATAAAACTCTATTTTGCATTGAAAAATCCATGCCATGTTTTCTTGGGGTAGGTGTTGAGTAATGCCCTCTTTTGTGGCCTTGAATGCCTTCCATTTCGCATCTATTTCCTAGCATGTCTTGGCATCATCCTTCGCATGCTTTTCAGAGCTTAACATGAGTGTTTAATGTCCATATTTATCACCTTTAAGTGTCCTTGAAAGTGGCCCCTTCCATGCTTAGGTGATAGGCCTTGGTATGTGCATGCTTGCATGCATGATTTGTGTCCTTATGCATCATCCATGGCCATTGTTTTGGGGCATGGCCGAGGCCTCCCATTTCAGTTTAAGTCCACCATTGCATGTTTTGACATGTTGCATTACTTTGGTCTCATGTTTGCATCGTATCATCTTTGCATGTTTGCATTGTTGCTTAGCTAGTTGCACATCATGTTTGCATCGCATGTTTGGCACATTGCATACTTGCATTATAGGTCACATTACATTTGGCATGTTTTAGTACCTTAGCCTCATGTGCATACTTGAGTCACATCTCACACATGCATTGCATTTTTGCTTGGTTTGGGGTGTCAAACCAAGCATGAGGAATGAGGCGTGTTCCTACTTAAAGTGACGAAATACGTCTCACTCCTCGGTCGCCGATCCCCTTGATCTCAACATGATAGGGCGTTAGCACTCATTTGTTTTGTTGCATGCATTTACATTGAGTTACAAACTCGGTGCCTTTGGCCATCATGCATCGAAGTACGTGATTGGTGGCCTGAGTATCGAGGGCCATACTCCCTTGAGTCTATAGCATGATTAGGAGAGTGGCCATACACACATTGCTTTGAAAATTCCATACCATGCACTGTTTGTCCTCTGCTGCTATCAAAACAGGGCCCTGCAGGAAGAAATGGCCGGTCGACCACCTTTGGTGCCGACCGGCCATCATTTTCCAGCCGATGACACAAGGTTTGGCCGATAATCCCATTCCCATGGCCGGTGGCCTTTTGTTCTGGCCGGTGGAAATCCAAAACACTCAGGAGGAAGTTCAAAGCAGTTCTGGAAACTTTCATAACTTTTAGAGGAGCAAGGCAGTGTAAACAGAGGCAACAGTGGCATGGTATCGGGTTTACAGGCGAGACGAATCGAGCATGCATCATCCATGCATTCCGAGGCAGGGCTGCGGCCACCTTCTTTCTGCATTTAATTTCTTAATTAATTAGGAGTTTTGTAATATTTAAATAGCTAGAGTAGTTAGTTATTTATTCGGACTGTATAATTTATTCGGACCCTCCGAGTGAGGGCAATTGTGTAAATAAGTGTGTGTGAGTGTGTGTATGTCTTCTAACACCCACTTCTTTCTCTCTTTTATTTACCTGCTTTCAATGGTTAGTATTAGGACATGTTTAAATTAGCATACCTTATGCTATGCATACGTGCATTCATTCATCTGTATTGCATGCACCGGGCTCTGCGCATCATACTAACTGCATTGTATTTCAATTCCAAGTTGAATACGTGTTAGTTGTAGCATCATCACATGCCATCTTTAGAATAGCCGAGCCTATTGTAGTTGCATTTCTGCATGTGTTGCATTAGGCATTTCAGCATAGTTAGGATGATGCATGGATTTCTAACATAGCTTCTGTTTTGGCTTGGAGTACTCAGTGAGTGTTTATGCTTTAGCATACTTGCATGCGTGTGAGTGACTGCCATGATAGCATGCTTACCATGTGGCTATATGCTTATGTGATATAAACTGCCTGAATGCCTGTGGGTGAAGGTTGGATTGCTTGAGTTGGAATAACTCGTTGAAATTCGTGTTTTAGCCTACTTACGAATAGCAAATTTCAAACTGTCTTTCAAATGAGCGGATATGCAATGCTTTGTTCCAAATTAGGCGATCTAGTCTATACTTTTGTGTTATGCGCATCACATAGTAAGATTAGCTAATTAACCGGAATAAGAACGCATAATGTTTTCAAAACTAGATATCATGGTTAGTAGATGCCGATCTTTGATCGGGCGAGCGGGGGTGCTCATAGCTGACTTTCCCCAATCATACCCAAGTTCCCGAGCCGAGGCAACTTTGGTGATGATGGACATGTGGCCTTAGGCAACGAGTCAGGGTTTCCTAAATTCCCCCAAAATAAATATTTAGGTGGCGATTCTGTATCTGGCAAAGCAGTCCATGTTTGGCACTTCTTTACAAAAATTTGTTTTCCAAAACGATTTGTCGGATTTGGACTCTTTGGTTCAAATTAAGAACCGTGACAATTTGAGTCCGAACTGTAGTAAGCCCAAATGAACAAATCGGGATTTCCCTCCCGGGATGTTCGGGGACGTCTACAGTTTCTGGCAACTCTGCTGGGGATTTAGAGAACTTGACTTGAACTCATGATATTTTGTTTTGATTACACTTATGTGTTTCTTTGCATTGTATTTGCATTGGTGCGCCTAGGACACCATGTTTGCCGTCTGCTATTCCTGAACGGTTTGTCGGAGGCTTGCTTTGTTAAGCGTGCCATAAGGCTGACCAGTTACGGGCTCTGCCATGATGGGAACACCAACCCTGGTTGTCACCGGGGCACCCTTTTTGACCATTCGACCTAGTGCATATTCAGAATCCATAGTGACCATTCCAAGTTAGGACAGGTTGCTTACCCGATTATAGGTTGTTTGAAACCGCTGCATGCGTAGTGAAACCCTAGTTCCTGACAAAATAGGACAGGGAAACCCTACCCCAACATAGGGGTGTTTTGGTTTTCATTTGCTTGCTATGTGCTTTTAGAGTGTGCCTCTACAGGAATGCATGTAACAGTTTACAAGTCTGGGTATCAGGCCTGCGGGCATCAGCATCAGTGTTTGAGAATCAGTTTTACCTGAGGGTATTAGTTTACAGGGCAGAATTCTGTAGGGAGCGCAGTCATTCAGCTTCGCTCATGATGGTTCTGGTGAAATCAGGCTGAGATGCTGTCTGTTTTCTCTTTTGCTAAGTAGTCTTGGAACCATAGCTTCAGAAGGGTCTAATATCCCTCGGGTATTCTGGACCTGTGTTGTTATGTGATCGGGGGATGAACCACTTGCTGTCGGTGCTCAGTTTACTCTAGATGTGATGGATGGCACGCATTATTCTGAGCATTTGCGAATGTTGTTTATTCTACTTTCTGACTTGGGTATTGAGTTTGTCTTGTTGTATCGAGTCAGTCCTATTGAGTCTGTCTTGTTGTATCGAGTCAGTCCTGTCGAGTCTGTCTTGTTGTATCGAGTCAGTCCTGTTGAGTCTGTCTTGTTGTATTGAGTCAATCCTATGGAGTTTGTCTTGTTGTATCGAGTCAGTCTTGTTGTGTTGGAGTCAGGTGATTTTGGGTGTGTTACCTCAGACATCACCATCTTGTCTTGTGTTTGTCTTTTTGCTTTCTTTTGAGTCTGTTTCTGCCATGGAGCTAGTTACACCAATAGGTTTGAATGAACAACAGTGATTTTCACACTCTTGTGTTTGCTTCTGCCTTGCGCCAGTTGTGCTAGAAGTTTGAATGAAACGGCAGTGCATTTCACCTGCTCTTTTGTGCCTTTAAGTCATTGTATTGACCTAAGTTTTTCAAAACTTTTCGAACAATGTGTTGAAAACAAAGAGGAAGGAATTCCTCGGGATTTGTAAAAATTTGATCAAGAGAGAGAAAGAGAGGCATGCTAAGCCCTTAATGAATGAGATCATGCTTGTTAGTGTGAGTACTGGGAAGGATCCTGGCTTGATCCAGATTGGTTCACTGCCTTTAGCGCGAGCGATTTGTCGCTTTCTTAAAAGATTTCAAAAAATGTTTTGCGCGGTCCTGCGAAGACCTGTGTGGAATCGCTCTTGAGATTGTGCAGCCTAGGATCGCTCTCAGCCTCGAGACTCGACCCCTCACTTTCAAACCTTGAACTTGAATTTAGAATGTTCAACGGTCAACTACAATGTGAGGCCCGTGTGGCGGATCAGAAGCAGCCCATGAACTAGGGGCGAGAATATCAGATGTGATCAAAGGAAGCTTGCGAAGCTAGATCAAAAGCAGCCCTCGAACTAGGGGCAAAAAATGTCAGATGTGCTCGAAGAGTCAAAGATAAAGACTGGCAAGGATGCCAAATTCCAGAAGGGAAGAAAGAAGAAGGTATCGCTGAAGGACAACTGAGTTCCTATCCACAACACTAGGGGTAAGTTCAGCCCCCATTGGATGGACTCCTACATCATCAGTGAACAACAACCATTCTCCTGGATTTGGATGACTTCAGGATCTCAAAACCATTTGACATGGACAAAGCTACACTTTTACCCTTGAGAGGCTCGCTGGGCTGAAAACCCGGAAGGGCGACCTAGGCAAAAGTTAGAGCAAGAAAAAGAAGAAAAAGAAAAATGCAAAGAATGAAAAAAAAGAAAAGAAGAAAAAAATGAAGAAAATGAAAAGAAAAGATGAAAAAGAAAAGAAATGAAACGAATAGAAAAGAAAAGAAAAACAAAGCTCGTAAGGTTGAAAACCCGAAAGGGTGGCCTTGGCAAAAGTTAGAGCGTAAAAGGAGAGGTTAAATACCCGAGTGTCCTAACCTCGAACTACGTAAGGCTTGATTCCTATGTTTGGGATACGTAGGCAACTTCGTCTTGAAGTCCAGCCACAAACACTTCCAGATCAAGTGTGTCCATGAAATGGTTTTGACCATCTTTGTCTTCTCTGTATCCGAGAGTTTGGTTGTGTTCGTCACTTTGAGGACTGATTACAATGCGCTGTGGTGCTATCCAAACAAGGGGCGACTTTCCGTTGCCATATAGCGCGCTGCGGTGCCATTCAAACAAGGGGCAACTTTCCGTTGCCATGCAGTGCCGTTCCGACAAGGGGCAATTCTCCTTTGGATCTGAGGTTGTGTATCTCAAGAGTAGGTTCCGTGCTCTTTGAGTAGTGGCCGTTTGCAAAAATAGTTTTGAGAATTTTTACTGAGGTTGACTAATTCTCTCGAAAATTATTCTACTTTTCCAAAAATTGGACCATTTCTTGGACCCAAAAAAGGGAAATTTTCAGTGCTCATAACCTAACTCGCATGATTTCAAATCAGAAAATCGAACAAGCGTGTTAATCTAACTCTCATTTTGGTCAAAATCGTTTTAGTAGAAAACAAAACAAAAAATGGTCAAAATGATGAACTAGGGGCACAGTTGAGTTAGGTGTTCTGTCTTTTCCCCGTTGACAATGCATTTGCCAGAATGGGCACCCTACTTGCTGGAAAGGGCACCGTATTCGCTAGAAAAGGGCACCACTGAAGCTGACCGCAAAAGGGCAAAAAGCTCTCACATCCTCCAAGCAACGAGGTATCAAGCCAAGTATGAAGCACGAACTGGAATGGATCAAGATATTCCACTTCCTCGTCTGGATAGATCTGATCACGTCCAAACTCTCCAGCAAAGCATCATCAACCGATGTCAGCTGCAAATTTGCTACACACCCCATCTTAGTGCAACCCCTCTGTGGGAGGAACTCACTGGCTGTGAGCGGAAGAAAGAGAATCTAGCAGTATGCTAGGGGCAAGAGCCCGCAATTTCTTGTTTATCCATCAACCACCCTGGAGAGGGATGAAAAAATGAGAGATTGAAGAATAGAGAGATGTGCGTTGAGAGAAAAAGTGAGGAAGAGGACTTTTTCAGAAAAACAGAGCTTGAGGGCCGAGTGATGTGAGGATCACAAATGAGAAAGGGTGGGAAACAATACCCGGAGAAACAGGCTCCCTGTGCACGTCTGAGTGTCGTGTTTTTTGTTTTGTCTCGATTCTTGTTTTGAGTAGTTTCGAGTGTTTCTCGATGTGTTTAGGTTGTTTACCTCTTGTTTTTCTTTGTTGAGTCGTTATGCGCTGTGTTCAGTTGTAGGCTCAATACCTGGTTGAGAACTCATTTCTTAATTTCAAAAAAAATCGTTTTGTGCTCCGAGTGCCGTGCCATTCTCCACATTTGTGCGAAACAAGATTCTTTCTTTCATAAACTGCAAGGGTTCAACCCAGGTCATGAGAGAACAGTAAAACCTGGACCCATCTGAAGCTATATAGGTTCTGGGCTGCAAAGCAAGAGAAAAAAGGGAAAATTTGGAGCATCTTAGTGTATTTCAACTCCAGCAAATTACGAAACTGCATTCCAGGTGCACCTTCTCAAGCCTCGCCATTTCTCTGGAGTATGAGTGTATCTTGACCCCAAGCTTAAGCCTGCTTTAAGTCAGAATGGCAGTCCAAGCAGCACATGTGGTTTTAACATGCAGATGTTATCTCTTGCCAATATAAACAGGGTGTACCCTTTTCGAGCTGAGTGTGTTGCAAAGCCCTTTGAGAGATAAATCGGAGGCACTAGAGTACATGTTTGATGCCCCTCTATTGCATAGAATATGCACTTTTATATACACTTCTGTTGCATGCGTGCCACGCATCGTTATGATTCATGCATAGAATATGCTTGCTTTCGATTCCGCATAGAATATGCTTTGTTTTCAATATTGCATAGAATATGCTTTCCATGTTGCATAGAAAATGCCCCCTTACTTGCTCAGAAGATGCATTTTATCGCACTTCTTTTGTGCATCTTCCTCGCACTTTCTGGTTCATTGTATCTCTCTCGCACTGTCTTGTGCATTTTCACATTTCATAGCATTCGCACTGTCTCGTGCACTCGCGTTGTCTAACGCATCGCGCTGTCTAGCGCAATCGCACTGTCTTGTGCACTCTCGTTGTCTAACGCATCGCGCTGTCTAGCGCATCGCACTATCTTGTGCATTCGCACTATCTTGTGCACTCGCGTTGTCTAATGCATCGCGCTGTCTAGCGCATCGCACTATCTTGTGCATTCGCACTGTCTTGTGCACTCGCGTTGTCTAATGCATCGTGCTCTCTTGCGCATCGCACTATTTTGTACACCTTACATTGCATTGCATCATTCGCGCTATTTTGTGCACCTCAATTGCACTGTTTTGTGCATTGCATTTCAATCGCGCTATTTTGCGTACCTCAATCGCATTGTTTTGTGCACCTTACTTGCCTCGTGCATGCATATTATCGTGCTATTTTGCGCATCGCACTACCGTGCGCACCTCATCTGCACTTGTTAGTGCATTGCATTTTCATTCGCGCTGTTTTGCGCATCGCACTGTTTTGTGCATTACATTGTTTCATTTGCGCTATCTTGCGTATCCCACCTGCACTTGCATCGCATTGTATTACATTCGCGCTGTCCTGCGCAGTCTACCTGCACTTGTTAGTGCATTGCGTTGTTACGCACTTTAACCTGCATTGTCATACAATCTAATAACTTGCATTGCCATGCATTTCCTTACATGCATTATCATGTACACCCACCTGCATTGTCATGCACCGTTATTTGCATTGTCATGCACCTCTTTAACTTCCGCTGTCATGCACGTTACTTGCATTGTTTTGCACATCTATCTTGTGCTGTCACGCACTATACTTGCATTGTTATGCACACCTCCACACTTGCGTTGTCACACACGCCATGCTTGCATTGTTATGCATCTTCTTTAGGTAACATTGTCAGGCGTACCTCACATGCATTGTCATGCACTCCTACTCGCGTTATTATGCACGTATGTTATGCGTTGTCACGTACGCCACACTTGCATTGTCATGCATTTCTCTAGCTTGCATTGTCATGCATGTCACATTTGCATTGTCATGCATGTCGCATTTGCATTGTCATGCATCTCTCTATTGTATCATCTAGTATGCCTATTACACTGTACATAGCATACATTACCCGCCCACATTGTTTCATTCTTAGGTTGCATTGTCTTGCATCCTTCCACCTGCGTTGTTTCGCATTCTTAGGTTGCATTGTCTTGCATCCTCCCGCCCACATTGCATCATTCTTAGGTTGCATTGTCATGCATCTCCCCCATCCGCGTTGTTTCGCATTCTTAGGTTGCATTGTCTTGCATCCTCTCACCCACATTGTTTCATTCTTAGGTTGCATTGTCATGCATCTCCCCCATCCGCGTTGTTTCACATTCTTAGGTTGCATTGTCTTGCATCCTCCTGCCCACATTGTTTCATTCTTAGGTTGCATTGTCTTGCATCCTTCCACCCACGTTGTTTCGCATTCTTAGGTTTCATTGCACTCTTCCATTCAAGTTCTTATACACATTGCATGCGTTGTCGCGTATTGCTTTACTTACATGTGTTCAAGTTCCTTTTATACACATTGCATGCGTTACTGCATGCTTTACTTACATGTGTATATGTATCTTTCAGGTGGTTACACATTGTATGCGTTTTCGCGTGTACTTACATGTGTTCATACCTTGCTTGCTTTACACATTGCATGTGTTGTCACATCATGCTTTACTTATATGTGTTCAAGTTCCTATACACATTGCATGCGTTGTCGCGTCATGCTTTACTTATATGTGTTCAAGTTCCTATACACATTGCATGCGTTGTCGCGTCATGCTTTACTTATATGTGTTCAAGTTCCTATACACATTGCATGCGTTGTTGCGTCATGCTTTACTTATATGTGTTCAAGTTCCTATACACATTGCATGCGTTGTCGCGTCATGCTTTACTTATATGTGTCCAAGTTCCTATACACATTGCATGCGTTGTCGCGTTATGCTTTACTTATATGTGTTTATGTTTCAAATTGCATTGTTATGCACCACTCGGCATTGCATTGTCACGCATGCCCTCTATGCATTGTTATGCTGCATTGTTATGCACACACTCGGGTTGCGTTGTTATGCACCCCTTCCATCCGCATTGTCATGCACCCCTTCACTTGCGTTGTCACGCACTTCCAATTGCATTGTTATGCATACTTCTAACAATATTGTACCTGTTAAGTTTCTTTCTCTTTTAGGCACGATATTGTATGTACGGTTCATTTGAGGCTGGCATGACCAGACGAGCCGGACATGTATTGTATTCTCCGTGTGAAACATAGCGAGAATTGAATGATTCTCTTACATCCTTTCTGCATTGTAATGTAGTTTGGTTGATGCTAGCTTAAAATTGTTGCATGTTATGTTTCGTTACAACTTTCTTTGCATGATCATAAGTTATGCTCTGCTTTGTGCATTGTCTTGCATTTTGCCCCTGCCTTCGGGCGCATATCTTTATCTGTAGCTTGTATGCTTTGCCTAAGTCTTTGGCCTTGTCAAAAATGGGTCGTCTTTAGGCTTTGACACTCACTCCCCTCATTATTATGACTTTCGAGTTCTGTCAAAGAGGGGCAACTGTAGACACCCCATTTTTGACCGTCCTCAAGACTTGGACGTCACCGTTTGAACACTCGGTGATCATCCATGTTTGTGTTCGTTTTGAGTTCTCGGAGGTCTCGGCTACGCGCCTTGCCTCAGGATCTCTTAACTTACCTGTTCAGTGCTTGGTTTTGCACCAAGATTTGTTTGTTTTTGCACCTAAGGGTAGGAGGTGGCTTGTCAGCCACCCCTTAAACCCACCGGCCGTGGCATGAGGCCACCGGCCTTTCTTTCTCTCTACCGACCATTTGTTTGGCCGGTCAACCATTTAGTTGGCCGATGGTCCCCTTTTCTGGCCGGTCCCCTCTTTTTGCCTTTTTCAGGCATTGTGCATGCCAGCTGTGCCAGCTGGAGTGCACGGACTTGTCCTCCATACACGTGTATGGAGGAATTGCACCCTTTGCACCTTTTTGCTCAAGCTTCTTGGAGAAGCTTGCACTCTTTGCTCAAGCTTCTTGAGGAAGCTTGACCCTTTGTCTCAGCTTCCTCAAGAAGCTTAGACCCTTTGCCTTAGCTTCTTTAAGAAGCCTTGACCCCTTTTGTTTAGCTTCTCTTGGAAGCTTAGGCCTTTGCCTTGTCTATATAAGAGGGCCCTCCCTCCCCTTTGAAGGGGTTGAGCAAAAAACCAGACCTAATACATATATATCTGATATATACACCTTCTCTCTCTATATCTCCCTCTCTCTCTTCATTTGTGTGTGTTAGAGAGCCAAAAAGTGTGTTTTGTTCTTAGTTTTGCACTAAGTCACCTAGCATTACACCATACTTCGACTTTGGAGGTGTTGAGGGTTTGTTCTTGAAGTTTTGCGCTAGTTTTGATCAGAAGAAGGGGGCTGGACTTGCTGTTCTTGAAGTGTTCCTCAAGGGTAACACTATTGCTTTGTTTTTCCCAATCTTGCACTAGCTTTTACCCCCCTTTCCATGCTGTTTTGAGCTTTGTGTATAACATATAAAATTTCTATTTTTTTGTGTTTAAGACACTTCATTAAGGTCATTTTGATGTTGGGGGTCGACCTCCCCCTCTTAGGCCTTGTTTGGCCCTTTTTGTGCTCTCCTTGTTAAGCTTTGAATACCTTTGTGCATTGGCCTTCTCACCACTGAAATCCAGCGGATTTTCAGTGGTGAAGAAGAGGTTTTGAGGTCTGCATAGGGGAGGGACACCCCTCTCCCTTTGTGTCTCATTTGTTCATGTTTTTGGCTTATAAGGGTAGCATGCACGCTTAGTTGTTTTCGGCTCCATTTCAAAGGTTTTTGGGTGTTATATGGTCATATTATGTCTCTGTCTTTGGTCGGATTTATGGCCCTTTGCATGCACAATATACTTGCCTTGCATTTCTCCATTTTGCCTAGAAGGGTGCCATGCATTTAGGCCTCCATGCTTGCATGTTCTAGCTTGACTTCATGAAGCTTTTGGTCATATTTCATCATGCTTGAGGTCTGTTGGGTACTGATTTAATCATGTTTGCCATGTTGGGTATAGCCTCTTTGCATTTTGGCTTGTAAGCCTTGAGTGTGTGGGTCACTAGTATGCTTAGCTTAGCTTATTCTCATGATTTGGCATCATTGGAGATCATATTTCAGTCCATAATCCACGCTTGTATGCTTGCATTCATCATTCTTTCCCTGCTTTGAAGAGGTGTCCTTTTGTGCCTTGAAATGAAGCATTATGCATGCCTATGTGTTTGAGGCTTTGGGTTGCCATACCAGTGGGTTTTGGGGCTCATTTTTGCATGATAAAACTCTGTTTTGCATTGAAAAATCCATGCCATGTTTTCTTGGGGTAGGTGTTGAGTAATGCCCTCTTTTGTGGCCTTGAATGCCTTCCATTTCGCATCTATTTCCTAGCATGTCTTGGCATCATCCTTCGCATGCTTTTCAGAGCTTAACATGAGTGTTTAATGTCCATATTTATCACCTTTAAGTGTCCTTGAAAGTGGCCCCTTCCATGCTTAGGTGATAGGCCTTGGTATGTGCATGCTTGCATGCATGATTTGTGTCCTTATGCATCATCCATGGCCATTGTTTTGGGGCATGGCCGAGGCCTCCCATTTCAGTTTAAGTCCACCATTGCATGTTTTGACATGTTGCATTACTTTGGTCTCATGTTTGCATCGTATCATCTTTGCATGTTTGCATTGTTGCTTAGCTAGTTGCACATCATGTTTGCATCGCATGTTTGGCACATTGCATACTTGCATTATAGGTCACATTACATTTGGCATGTTTTAGTACCTTAGCCTCATGTGCATACTTGAGTCACATCTCACACATGCATTGCATTTTTGCTTGGTTTGGGGTGTCAAACCAAGCATGAGGAATGAGGGGTGTTCGTACTTAAAGTGACGAAATGCGTCTCACTCCTCGGTCGCCGATCCCCTTGATCTCAACATGATAGGGCGTTAGCACTCATTTGTTTTGTTGCATGCATTTACATTGAGTTGCAAACTTCGTGCCTTTGGCCATCATGCATCGAAGTGCGTGATTGGTGGCCCGAGTATCGAGGGCCATACTCCCTTGAGTCTATAGCATGATTAGGAGAGTGGCCATACACACATTGCTTTGAAAATTCCATACCATGCACTGTATGTCCTCTGCTGCTGTCAAAACAGGGCCCTACAGGAAGAAATGGCCGGTCGACCACCTTTGGTGCCGACCGGCCATCATTTTCCAGCCGATGACACAAGGTTTGGCCTATAATCCCATTCCCATGGCCGGTGGCCTTTTGTTCTGGCTGGTGGAAATCCAAAACACTCAGGAGGAAGTTCAAAGCAGTTTTGGAAACTTTCATAACTTTTAGAGGAGCAAGGCAGTGTAAACAGAGGCAACATTGGCATGGTATCGGGTTTACGGGCAAGGCGAATCCAGCATGCATCATCCATGCATTCCGAGGTAGGGCTGCGGCCACCTTCTTTCTGCATTTAATTTGTTAATTAATTAGGAGTTTTGTAATATTTAAATAGCTAGAGTAGTTAGTCATTTATTCGGATTGTATAATTTATTCGGACCCTCCGAGTGAGGGCAATTGTGTAAATAAGTGTGTATGAGTGTGTGTATGTCTTCCAACCCCCACTTCTTTCTCTCTTTTATTTACCTGCTTTCAATGGTTAGTATTAGGACATATTTAAATTAGCATACCTTATGCTATGCATACGCGCATTCATTCATCTGTATTGCATGCACCGGGCTCTACGCATCATACTAACTGCATTGTATTTCAATTCCAAGTTGAATATGTGTTAGTTGTAGCATCATCACATGCCATTTTTAGAATAGCCGAGCCTATTGTAGTTGCATTTCTGCATGTGTTGCATTAGGCATTTCAGCATAGTTAGGATGATGCATGGATTTCTAACATAGCTTCTGTTTTGGCTTGGAGTACTCGGTGAGTGTTTATGCTTTAGTATACTTGCATGCGTGTGAGTGACTGCCATGATAGCATGCTTACCATGTGGCTATATGCTTATGTGATATAAACTGCCTGAATGCCTGTGGGTGAAGGTTGGATTGCTTGAGCTGGAACAACTCGTTGAAATCCGTGTTTTAGCCTACTTACGAGTAGCAAATTTCGAACTGTCTTTCAAATGAGCGGATATGCAATGCTTTGTTCCAAATTAGGCGATCTAGTCTATACTTTTGTGTTGTGCGCATCACATAGTAAGATTAGCTAATTAACCGGAATAAGAACGTATAATGTTTTCAAAACTAGATATCATGGTTAGTAGAGGCCGATCTGTGATCGGGCGAGCGGGGGTGCTCATAGCTGACCTCCCCCAATCGTACCCAAGTTCCCGAACCGAGGGAACTTTGGTGATGACGGACATGTGGCCTTAGGCAACGAGTCAGGGTTTCCTAAATTCCCCCAAAATAAATATTTAGGTGGCGACTCTGTATCTGGCAAAGTAGTCCGTGTTTGACACTTCTTTACAAAAATCTGTTTTCCAAAACGATTTGCCGGATTTGGACTCTTTGGTTCAGATTAAGAACCGTGACAATTTGAGTCTGAACTGTAGTAAGCCCAAATGAACAAATCAGGATTTCCCCCCCGGGACGTTCGGGGACGTCTACACTACTCTTTATAAAAAAAATAGCACTTAGCCGAACAACAAATGAAGTAGTATAATCCATCACTACATTACACTTATGAAATGGTAAAAACCATTGTTTGATCTTCAAATCCGAAAAGCATTCCCTGTACACATATACAGGCAGGTGCTGAGCAACCACTAGCTCACCAAGCAATCTTATATTAAAACATTAGAAGATATGTGGGTACCAAAATACTCGTACATATACGTAAAATCATATCATGTCAAAGCCATATGATTTTATTACATAATCTCTTAAATCCAATTTATTTAATTAACCACAACAAGTTAACTTAAATAAATAAACATGTTTCAATAGTAACAAGACATCATTTTCAATTTATTCAATTATCTCACTATCAATTGAATCAAATAATTAAACAATTCATCAAATCCATTTTATACAGTCTTATGAGATGAATGCATATGCCATGTCATGCCCAAAATATTTTTCTCATCTTTTGAAAATCTTACGCATAATGGCATTTTGAAAACATATTAATCCAACAATTTCAATAAAATTCCAAGATAGTAAATACAACTCAGGTAATCCCTAGGCTGGTGTCTACAAGTAGACTATACGAGTACTACCAATTTGTCATTTTTACCAGTATTAACTGAAAGGTTCGACACCTATCATCTACACCACCTTTCAATCCCTAGGTTGGTGTTTGCAAGTAAACTATACAAGTACTACCAATTTGTCATTTTTACCAGTATTAACTGGAAGGCTCGACACCTATCATCTACACCACCTTTCAAAACTTACCACTGTATTTACCCCAAAATCATTTCATGAAAACTTGTTTTCCAACATTACTTTCTCAATACAAAGTTTTTCCAATTCAATTTCAAAACTCATCATTATCAAATGAATTGATATGCCAATGCAATGATTAATAATACAATGCAATATTTCTTCCACTTTCAATACTTCCACACAATATTCCCATTGTGATCAAAATTCTCATTTCTCATTTCAATATAATTTCTCAAGATGAATATAAATACTTTTATTTCAATTCATCCATGAGACAACAAAATTTCCACACTTAGAGTAATCTCAACCATTTAGTCACTTCAAGACTATATCAACATTTTGAACAACAATTTCCAAAACTTCAACAATTCTCATATTCCATGAAAACCATCATTTATATGTAAACAAATAAACAATTTTTCAAACATCATTTATTTTGGCATACAAAATAAATATAACAACATCTTCAAAGATTGTCAACATATTTCTTAAAAATCCCCAATTTCTAGATTTTTTCACCAAAACTACTCATCTTCATTTATTGAAAGAAAGTCACCAAAAATATCTCTCTTCAATTCTCATAGTTCAAAACCCTCAATTTCTATTTTAAAAGGAATAAGAAAGTAAATCCACTTTCAAAAAAAAAAAAAAAAAAAAAACTCTCATCTTCTTGAATCAACAATCAATTTTCAAAACAAATCAAAGGATGATCTCGAAAATCATCTAGATCTTGCAAAAACATATATATAACTATACTTCAACATAACCATTTTTCATGCCAAGCTATTTAAAGAGGTAATATTTTTACTAAATTCTCTGCCAATAACAATTTCACAACTTTTTCTAAAATTATTTAACCAACATGATATTTACATAAAAAATTATGAAATATGCTAAATAGTAACATTTTCAAGATTATGAGTTCGAAAGTCCACATTTCATATTTTTATTTTCATAAAAATGAACATAACTTAATCATCAACATATTATCTTTTATAAAATATCATGAATACAATATTTTTAGAGTTTTTAATCCCAAAACAACTCTATAATTCCTACTTAAGCATTTACTCCATATTCTTCAACATTAATTTATTTTTTTCAAAAATAAATTCCAAATCAAAGATAAAAAAAAAAAAAACTTTATATTTTTCAAAATAAATCATTTAATCATAATATGATGTAAATACACTCATACAACTATTAAATTTTATTTTTGGATTTCTTCGCAAAATTATCAATACAAAATGATTTTTCCAAATCAATCTCAAAATGTCAACATTCTTAATATTTCAACATAATTTTTCTTCCAAAAATTACCAAACAAAAATCTGAATATATATCTATATATATATATAATACCACTTATGATGATATATTTTCTCAAAATAACCCTAACATGGCTTTAATGTAAAAATATAAAGAAAGTCCCTACCTCAAATATGAAGAAAGGAAAATCTGAAAATGCAAAATCACCATTGCGAAGATCACGATGAGCTCTCCAACTTTCATTTACAACACTTTTGCAAAATCTCACTCTAAAGACTCCCACTCTAAGCTTAAAGCTTGAATAACAATGGAGAACAAAGAAGAGAGAGAGAACCAGTGTCTATGTGTGCTTTTGTGCCCAGCTCAAAGGAAGCTCTCCTCCCCTCCACCCACCAGAGAGAGAGAGAGAGAGAGAGAGAGTGTGAGATATCTTTTTTTTTTTTTTTTTTTTTTTTTTTTTTAGCCCTTGTGTCCATCCTATCAAAACAATAATAAAAATAAAATCCCTTGTGCCATCGTCCCCTTATCATTGTGAAGAGAGAGAGAGAGAGAGAGAGAGAGAGAGAGAGGGCCCATCCCATGTGTGTGTGTTTTTGTGTTTATTTATTTATTTATTATTTTCTATTTATAAAATATCTAATTTTATTACCATATGGTACATACCATAAAATCAACTATCAAATATTTATTATAACCCCTATATAATAAATAATAACAACTCCCAAGGTGGTTACTATCAATCACATAATTAAAAAGGACCAAACAGTTGAACATGAGTCACTAAACAAACTCAAATTAAATTAAATTTAAGTCATGGGTTCCACCCATAAGCCAAACATAGTCTAATTATATACTAAAATAGACCCAACTAATTTATCCAAATCATGATCCAAACATAAAAATTAAATAACAAAATTCTGCTATAAATTAAACTGAACACCAATCAGTCCATGAATTATCATAAAATAAATACTCATCATTAAATTCTGAAATTTTTATCCACCGCGCTAGACTCATATGTGAACAACATATTAAAATTTCATAATTTTCTGAGATCGGAAACTATTTTTGCACATAATTTACACAGCAATCAAATTCGAAAATTTGCTCAATAAAATTATGCATTGGCTATTTAAAAAAAAAAAAATTTTGGGTCATGACAACTTACCCTTCTTAAAGAAATTTCATCCTCGAAATTAAACTCAAGTAATGTAATACATTCTATAGTCACCCACAAACTCACTCAGGTACTCACTAACGCATCAACAAAATTTCTTTGACTACTACAGGAGCCTCAACAAGTCACACTGGTAACAAACCAAATCATGATATTTGCACAACAATTGATTATAAAAACCCTTACTAGTATAAACCATTAAGTGATTCTTCTATCCACATCGATATTCCCAAGCAACAAAATAGGATCTAATCCCTCAAGCATAACAAAAATTTTGGTAAAACAACTCCTCAAAATACCAAAACACACTATTTCCATCACCTAATGCACAATGCACTCCAAGGCCCAAACAACTATTTCTATTTCGAGACCTTAACAAAACGAAACATTACCTCTTCAAAAGCACTAACTACCAACTCAAAAAGTGACAGCCAACTGTCACAAGATGAACAACACTTAGCCAACATTACGGTGATGCCATACCCAATAACCCAAACGAAATAAAATCAATTTGGACAACGAGCTAGGATTTCCATCAACAAGACTACAAATCAATATTAACGGTTCCACTTCAATGTGGGGTTTATAAAATGGTCTCAACAACATACGTTAAGTCTAAGCAAGACTCACCACAACTAGGTAAACACCCAAGCGATACATGGCCTTCAAGATAAAAGCTAATTCAACACAACTTCTAAGATATTCACTCTAAGTTACAACAAACTCTACACTAGTATTACGGTGACTCATAAGGTCCACCCTGAATGCAACCATGATTCAAAACCCAACTCATTCCCTTTAAGATAATTCTACTACCAACGAGTGTTGGACACTTCCCGTTGACACCTATAAGGATCCCGGATTTTAACCCAGCTCTTATGGTATTCTGAACTCGGGCCTTGTGGTTTAATGTTGTTGTTTATGCCTTTTTCCTCCTCTTACTCTTTGAATTTCAGTTTTGGAATGTCTTGGGCGTGTTTAGAATAGGTTGGTTGCTAATTGGTCTAGAACCTTGTTGCCCAGAATTTTGGCTTTCCACTCGAGCGGGTCCTTTTGCGCTCGAGCGGGGTTTGCACTCCTTCAGTACCTTGTGCGTCTACAAACATACTGCAGAAGTGTTTTTTACGCTCGAGCGGAGATTATTACGCTCGAGCGGCCCCTCTGGCGCTCGAGCGGCTGTTTGAAATCTGTAAAATACTGGACAAGTGTATTCTACACTCGAGTGGGTCGCTTTGCATTCGAGCGGGTAGTGCTTTGTTGTTGTGTCTTGACGCTCGAGTTGCCTTTATTGCGCTCGAGCGGGTCGAATGTTTGTGTTTGAGGCTCGAGCGTCGAACTCTTCGCTAGAGCGGACTGCGCGTATATCAGATCGCGAAAGTGACTTTTTAAATCACTTTTTCTGTCATTTCTCTCTCTCAAACCTTCCAAAACCCTAAGTTGAGAGTCTCTCACTCTAAAATACCCTCTCTCTCTACATTTTAGCCTAGATCAAGTGATCTTTACACCCTTGGGTTTTTATTAAAAAGCTTGAGCTCTTCAAGATCTCCATTTCCATCCGAGTAGAAGTTGATCTCGTCATCTATGGAGTTTATCTCTTGCTTGGCTCATCTTCTCTTCTTGAGGTAGGGATAATCTACTCATTTTTATGAGCTTTAACATAAGCATTGATCATCTTGTATAACTGGTTGGTTTGGGTAAAGTTAGGGTTTGAGTTTGAGATTATGAAAGAGGGGTTTTCTTATGTGGGCTCCTAATGGGTATGTAAGACCTTGAATATGGGTTAAGTGTGTATATTGGGTGAGATTTGGCCTTGGGTGCACTATTTGAGGAAAGGGGGAAAAATGCCCTAATTGAATTAAGGGAATTATTGGTGTAGTCATGAAATTGATGTGGAAATATGAAATTGGTTTGAAAATCATGAAATTCGAGGAAATTGTGATTAAATGGTGTAGTTGGATTGATGAATCACTCACCTATGGAAAATGTGATAAATCATCTGTTGAGAAATTTATTTATCTGGTTAGATATATCTGTTTGGGCTATCGGTGGAGGATAACCAAGATTGTCGTAGAAACTGCATGATGATTAGGTAAATTGAAACTAATCAATTGGATTATGTCATTGAATATGACGGTTGGATATAAACATTGTATATGTGATTGAATTGGTCATTGTATATGACAACGTGTTTAAATACATTGTATATGTATCTTGTTTGGAAGGAGATATGGGATGTACTCCATTGTTTGGGAGGAGATAAGGGATGGACTCCATGGATAATTAAGTTGGCCAAATTGTCCAGGGTGAAAGTCCCGAAAGCTTATTTACATTTGGGTGCCGGTTCCCTCGGACGTAATTCCGTAAAATGGCAAGTTATTGGAAGTGTTGAATGATGTCTATGATGTTTGTTATTAAAGTATTGTTATATGAGTTGCAGTCTCATTTTAAACTGTTTGATTAATATTGAGCTATGTCAATGAATTGATTTAGATAAGTAATGGGAAGTGGATTAATCATAATGCAAGCATTGACTGATTATGGAGAGGAGAGGATGTACTTGTGTTCCACGTGTTAAACATTTATCGGATGCTAATGTTTTAGTTAATTGTCATTTAATGTTTAGCATATCTCTACTGGGCATTGGCTCACCCCACTTGGGACACCATTTTCAGGTATAGGTGACATGCTGGCTCCAAGATCATAGCTTGGGAGGTTTAGAGGCTGAGGGCTTATTTTGTTGTTACACCTTTGGGTACATGTAATTCAAGCCAAGGGCTTTATATGTAAAGGAGTTAGGACTCTTCTTTTGTTATATCCAAGTTATACTTGGAAAGGTGTAAGTCCGTAGGGCATTTATTTTGTTTGTTAACATATAACATCTTTTGTAAGGAACACTCTAAATATAATGTTTCTTTTATTATTTATGGATCTTGTGCATGATTGTTTTTAACCATATTTTGAGGGTGTTACAACTTTGTGTCAGAGTGTACCGGGTTTGAATACTTTGGGTACGTGGGAAGTGGTTAGTACCACAACGGGTTTGTCTCGCTTGTTAGAGACTTAAGTATGATGTTATATGCTTATGTGATAACATGCTTATGTGACTATATGGGTATGAGATTTAATTTCTTGGATGTTGATCGGATCTATGGGTTTCTGGGAGTCCTGTTGGAAAGGCACTTGATCACTGCCGTTTCACACTGAAACTCTAGCAACGCCACGGGACGATTATTATCTGGAAATGAAATTCGTAAGTGCTAATGTGATTATGTACTTATATGGAGTGAATTACAGTTGTCCATTGTGTTAGGACGCGAGTGAAATAGTTTCGGCACATTTGTGAATGTGCTAATCCTTTTGTTACCTTTATTAGGATGTCAGGATGAGGTCGTGGTGGTAGGCGTGGTAGGCCTAGGAGGCAGGAGATGCCTATCCCAGATGAGATTCCGGCGCAGGAGGAGGGAGTTGGTCAGGGCAATGTGGCTGAACCGGTTGGTCAATAGGCCTTGGGTGCCTTAGCCCATGAAATGGCAGGAGCGTTGAGGGAATCTATGGGCATTCTCAGGGCTGAGAATCAAGCCCAGGCCCATGTAGCTGAAGCAGGGCCTTCTTTTCTGAAGAGGAAGTTCTTCTGGTCAAATCTGGATGAGTTTTTGGGTGACCCTAAGGAGCCACTAAAGGCTGATGAGTGGCTTGAGTAGATGACGATGATGTTTGAGATGCTTGGCATCAAAGACGGAGGTTTGCGAGTGACCTTACCGTCCTTCCAACTGAAGGGAGACACGGGTCAGTGGTGGAAGTTCGTGTGGGGACGTATTGGAGGGACTTGGGAGGCCTTTGTTGACGCCTTCCAAGAGAAGTTTTTGCCTCCCACTGTCAGGGAGAAGTTGTGGGACCAGTTTTGTCAGCTCAAGCAGCTGAATACACCTGTGGCAGAGTTTGAATCCACATTCACCAGTTTGTTGAGGTTTGCACTAGAGTTGGTGGCGACCGAGGAGCGTAGGTGCTTGGAATTCGAAAAGAAATTGAGGACCAGACTCATGTTTCGAGTGGCCGGGTCCATGACTAGGGAGTATGGGTACCTGGTGTAGGTTGCAGCCCATCTTGAGACCATTATGCATGCAGAGGAAGAGAGGATGAGGGGCTCTAAGAGGAGTCAGGATGGTCAGGGGGACAACAAGAGACAAAGGGGTTCTAACCCTCAGCAGTCCTAGGGAGTGCTTTCGAGATCTACCTTTCCAGTGCTGAGTTTGGGTTCTAGGAGAGGCGGTCAGGGAGACGTTACTTGTTTCAAATGTGGTCTGTTGGGCCACAAGTCTCCAGCTTGCCCGCAGAGAGGAGGAGGGCAGCGTGCAACATTTTCTTCAGCCCGTTCTCAGGGCTAAAGTCAGGGTAGAGGCCAGCCGCTCACTTGTTATCAGTGTGGGCAGGCGGGGCACTTGAAGAGGTTTTGTCCACAGTTGGGTGGCACATCTGGTGTATCTGGTTCGAGGCAGACACAGAGCCACCAGCCAACACAGTTAGTTCAGGCCTCGAGGGCCAATTAAGGAGCCTCTTTGGCTCAGTTTGTGCAGCAGTCTTATGCTCCAAGAGATGAACAGGTAGATCAGAGGTCTACAGGGCGCTTGTATGCTGTTACAGCGCTGGACCTTGTACCGGCTCCATCTGTAGTGAGAGGTACCTTTCCTTTATATCTGCTGCATTTGCATCTGTTTTGGAATTGGAGGGGGCGCAGTTAGCATCTCCTATTTATGTTGTGTCACCTGTTGGGGGTGAGATGGTTCTGAAACAGAGGTGTCGGGGCCGAGATATAGAGGTCGCCGATCGTCAACTTACCTTCTCTTTTGTGTTGATGGACATGTCTGGGTTTGATGTAATTTTGGGTATGGACTGGTTATTGTCATACCGGGCTGTTATAGATTGTTACCGCCAGAGGGTTACTGTATGTACCTTGAGCGGAGATTGTTTTCATTTCTTAGGGGATCGGGTTGGTAAAGTCTTACCACCGGTGTATGATTCGCGAGGGCGGAGTGAGCTTTGTTGTCTTCTCGCTAGCTTTATGAGTAATGCACATGATGAGACCCGGACTGAGTTGCCAAGAGTGGTCTGTGAGTACTCGGACGTTTTTTCCGAAGATCTTGTTAGTTTACCACCTCATCGAGAGATCGAGTTCTCTATTGACTTAGTGCCTAGCACGACACTGATTTCCATGGCACCGTATCATTTTTCCCCAGCCGAATTAAGTGAGTTAAAGATTCAACTCCAGGAGTTACTAGAAAAGGGCTTTATTCGCCCTAGTACTTCACCTTGAGGAGCACTGGCCCTCTTTGCTAAAAAGAAAGATGGGGCTTTGAGACTTTGCATTGACTACCGAAAGTTGAACCAGGTTACGGTTAAGAACAAGTACCCTATGCCTCGTATAGATGATCTGTTTGATCAGTTGAAAGGATCCCGTTGTTTCTCTAAGATAGACTTGAGATCGGGTTACCATCAGTTGAGGGTCAGGGAGGAGGATATCCCGAAGACGGCATTCCGTACGCGGTATGGCCATTATGAGTTTCTGGTGATGCCCTTCGGGCTTACCAATGCACCTGCTATGTTCATGGACTTGATGAACCGGATCTTCCGGGAGTTCTTAGATCGCTTTGTAGTCGTCTTTGTGGACGACATTCTGATTTATTCACCTTCTGAGGAGGAGCACGAGGAACACTTACGAGTGGTGCTGGAGTTACTTAGAGCCCATAAGCTGTATGCTAAGTTTGGGAAGTGTGAGTTCTGGCTAAGAGAGGTTAAATTCTTGGGCCACGTAGTATCCGGGGAAGGGGTAACTGTAGATTCATCCAAAATTAAGGTAATGCAAGATTGGGCACAGCCTAAAAATGCCTTTGAGATCTGTAGTTTTTTGGGTTTAGCCGGTTATTACTGTGCAGTGTATTGTGATGCCTCACGAGAGGGTTTGGGTTGTGTATTGATGCAAGAATGGAAAATAGTAGCCTATGGCTCATGATAGTTGAAAACACACGAGAGGAACTACCCTACTCACGACCTAGAGTTAGCAGCTGTGATATTTGCCTTGAAGATTTAGAGGCACTTTCTTTATGGTGAGAGATTCGAGGTGTTCTCGGATCATAAGAGTCTGAAGTATCTGTTTACACAGAAAGACTTGAATCTGAGGCAGAGAAGGTGGATGGAGTTCATAGAAGACTATGACTTCGAGTTGCATTATCATCTGGGAAAGGCCAATGTTGTGGCTGATGCCTTAAGTAGGAAGTCCATTAGTGATGTAGCTTGTATTGCCATTCGGGAATGGGAGATGTTGGGTGCTCTTGGTGAGTTTGACTTGCATCTGGGCGGGTCTGTCGAATCTGCAGCCTTGTTCTCTGTGGTTGCTCAACCTACGCTTGTGAATCGAGTATTGGAAGCGCAGAAGGGTGATGTTGAGGTAGAATCCCTCCGGGAGAAGATCTCCAGTGGGAAGGTAGAGATGGGTTTGATTGTGTATCCCGACTTGAGTGTGAGGTACCATGATCGCTTGTTTGTGCCGAAGTCTTGCAGAGAGGAAGTACTCCGAGAGTTTCTTTATTCACGCCCTGCAGTGCATCCAGGAGGCACAAAGATGTATCATGATCTGAGCCGCCAGTTTTGGTAGAGGGGTATGAAGAAATATGTGGCGGTGTTTGTATCAAAATGCCTTACTTGTCAGCAAGTGAAGGCTGAGCATTAGAGGCCAGCGAGTTTGTTGCAACCCTTGCCTATAGCTGAGTGGAAGTGGGAGCATGTCACGATGGAATTTGTCGTAGGTCTTCCGAGGACTCAACGGGGTAGTGATGCCATTTGGGTGGTAGTTAACCGGTTGACTAAGTCGGTGCATTTTATCCCTATGTGCGTGAGAGATTCGGTAGATTATCTTGCCGACTTTTATATTTGGGACATAGTGAGGTTGCACGGGGTCCTAGTGTCGATTGTCTCAGATAGAGATCCGCGTTTCACTGCCCGGTTATGGCAGAGTTTGCAGAGTGCCTTAGGCATTAGGTTGACTTTTAGCACGACTTACCATTCTCAGACTGACGGGCAGTCCGAGCGCACTATTCATATCCTTGAGGATATGCTACGAGGCTGTGTCCTTGACTTTAAGGGGTCGTGGGAGAGACACCTACCATTAGTGGAGTTTACCTACGATAACAGTTTCCAATCGAGTATTGGTATGGCACCGTTTGAGGCCTTGTATGGCTGACCGTGTAGATCTCCAGTGTGTTGGGCCGAGGTGGGTGATGCACTTTTGTTGGGCCCGAAGTTGGTGTAAGAAACGACGAAGAAAGTAGCATTTATCCATAAGAGGTTGGTTACGGCCCAGAGTCGCCAAAAGTGTTATGCCGACCATAGGAGGAGGCCTTTGTTGTTCGAGGTGGGTGATCACGTCTTTCTGAAAATATCACCTAGACGGGGTTTGATGAGGTTTGGGAAGAGTGGGATATTGTCCCCTCGGTTTATTGGCCCTTTTGAGATCCTTGAGCGGATTGGGGAGGTTGCCTACCGTTTGGCGTTGCCGCCGCAATTGTCCGGAGTACATGACGTGTTTCATGTTAGTATGCTTCGGAAATATGAGCCGGACCCATCACATGTATTGGATTGGACCGATTTAGAAGTAGATGAGGATGCTTCGTATAAGGAGAGACCGGTGAGGGTCTTGGATAGACGGGACCAAGTCTTGCGAGGCAAGACAATTCCCTTGGTCAAGGTATTGTGGAAACATCACGGAGTTGAGGAAGCAACTTGGGAGTGTGAATTGGGAGTCCGAGAGAAATATCCGGACTTGTTTGCTAATGTATGACTTTGTATTGAGATAATAATTGTTGTTAAAGAAAAGTATGAACATTGTATATGTTTAAATTATGAGAACATTGTATATGTTATGGACATCTTGGAAACATGAGTTTATTGTAAACATTGCATATGTTTGGGAATATGGAATATCACGTGTATTGTGTTACCTATGGAGCATTGTATATACCATGTACACTTCTCGAAAATTTGAATTTTTATTAAACATTGTTAATGTTTTGGAAATTATGAATTTTGTTTCAATATGGGGCTCGTGTATCGAGTGGGTGGGAATGAATGGCCGAAGGATGGGTCATGGTATTGGATTTTGTAAGAATAACATGGTTGGGAATGACCAAATGTAGATTTTGAGCTTAATTTGTAATTTCAGGGGTGAAATTCTTTAAGGGGGGAAGGTTATAGCGATCTCGGATTTTAACCCGGCTCTTATGGTATTTTGAACTCGGGTCTTGTGGTTTAATGTTGTTGTTTATGCCTTTTTCCTCCTCTTACTCTTTGAATTTGAGTTTTGGAATGTCTTGGGCGTGTTTAGAACAAGTTGGTTGCTAATTGGTCTAGAACCTTGTTGCTCATAATTTTGGCTTTCCGCTCGAGCGGGTCCTTTTGCGCTCGAGCGGGGTTTGCACTCCTTCAGTACCTTGTACGTCTACAAACATACTGCAGAAGTGTTTTTTACACTCGAGCGGAGATTATTACGCTCGAGCAGCCTCTCTGGCGCTCGAGCGGCTGTTTGAAATCTGTAAAATACTAGACGAGTGTATTCTATGCTCGAGTGGGTCGCTTTGCGCTCGAGCGAGTAGTGCTTTGTTGTTGTGTCTTGACGCTCGAGTTGCCTTTATTGCGCTCGAGCGGGTCGAATGTTTGTGTTTGAGGCTCGAGCGTCGAACTCTCCACTCGAGCGGACTGGGCATATATCAGATCGCGCAAGTGACTTTTTAAATCACTTTTTCTGTCATTTCTCTCTCTCAAACCTTCCAAAACCCTAAGTTGAGAGTCTCTCACTCTAAAATACCCTCTCTCTCTACATTTTAGCCTAGATCAAGTGATCTTTACACCCTTGGGTTTTTATTAAAAAGCTTAAGCTCTTCAAGATCTCCATTTCCATCCGAGTAGAAGTTGATCTCGTCATTTGTGGAGTTTATCTCTTGCTTGGCTCATCTTCTCTTCTTGAGGTAGGGATAATCTACTCATTTTTATGAGCTTTAACATAAGCATTGATCATCTTGTATAACTGGTTGGTTTGGGTAAAGTTAGGGTTTGAGTTTGAGATTATGAAAGAGGGGTTTTCTTATGTGGGCTCCTAATGGGTATGTAAGACCTTGAATATGGGTTAAGTGTGTATATTGGGTGAGATTTGGCCTTGGGTGCACTATTTGAGGAAAGGGGGAAAAATGCCCTAATTGAATTAAGGGAATTATTGGTGTAGTCATGAAATTGATGTGGAAATATGAAATTGGTTTGAAAATCATGAAATTCGAGGAAATTGTGATTAAATGGTGTAGTTGGATTGATGAATCACTCACCTATGGAAAATGTGATAAATCATCTGTTGAGAAATTTATTTATCTGGTTAGATATATCTGTTTGGGCTATCGGTGGAGGATAACCAAGATTGTCGTAGAAACTGCATGATGATTAGGTAAATTGAAACTAATCAATTGGATTATGTCATTGAATATGACGGTTGGATATAAACATTGTATATGTGATTGAATTGGTCATTGTATATGACAACGTGTTTAAATACATTGTATATGTATCTTGTTTGGGAGGAGATATGGGATGTACTCCATTGTTTGGGAGGAGATAAGGGATGGACTCCATGGATAATTAAGTTGGCCGGAGTGTCCAGGGTGAAAGTCTCGAAAGCTTATTTACATTTGGGTGCCGGTTCCCTCGGACGTAATTCCGTAAAATGGCAAGTTATTGGAAGTGTTGAATGATGTCTATGATGTTTGTTATTGAAGTATTGTTATATGAGTTGCAGTCTCATTTTAAACTGTTTGATTAATATTGAGCTATATCAATGAATTGATTTAGATAAGTAATGGGAAGTGGATTAATCATAATGCAAGCATTGACTGATTATGGAGAGGAGAGGATGTACTTGTGTTCCACGTGTTAAACATTTATCGGATGCTAATGTTTTAGTTAATTGTCATTTAATGTTTAGCATATCTCTACTGGGCATTGGCTCACCCCACTTGGGACACCATTTTCAGGTACAGGTGACATGCTGCCTCCAAGATCATAGCTTGGGAGGTTTAGAGGCTGAGGGCTTCTTTTGTTGTTACACCTTTGGGTACATGTAATTCAAGCCAAGGGCTTTATATGTAAAGGAGTTAGGACTCTTCTTTTGTTATATCCAAGTTATACTTGGAAAGGTGTAAGCCCGTAGGGCATTTATTTTGTTTGTTAACATATAACATCTTTTGTAAGGAACACTCTAAATATAATGTTTCTTTTATTATTTACGGATCTTGTGCATGATTGTTTTTAACCATATTTTGAGGGTGTTACAATACCCAGGGACAGAACAATTAAATAAATAAAGGCAACAACAATTATGAATATTGTTCGTTCCAAATCTCATTTTTAAACCTTACATTGTTTGTACTTTATGGATTTTACAACCAAATCTCAAAATAGTCAATCTCTCTTGGGAAATACACCCCTTACCACCATTCACAACCCTACCATGTCGAGGCCATGCCTCTTTTAAAATACACACAAGGGTATACGAGCCAAGGTTCAAGGCTAACTCCACACATAATCACTTGAATAGAACAATTTCATAATCATAAAAGGCCACATATATTCCATTCATAACGTTTAGCATCAACACCTCTCACTAAGATGCACCCTCATGTTCCAATACAAAACTCAACATATGCACATCAAGTAGTATAAAATCACATAACCACATAACAAACAACGAGTTGCCACTACAAAGATGGTTAGTCGTTCTAGAAATCCTTTTAGACCTCTTAGTAGAAATCACGTTGATCAGGCGCATTTCCAATAAGATTTCTAAGAAAATTTCTGGACCTGATACAACATCCTCGAGACTCAACCCCATGCCCACATAAACATATAATATCTTAGCACATAAGCATGTTATCACATAGAATGCAAGCGTCGCTCACAATCCCGAGGTAAACCTAACTGTGGTCAAAACCACTTCCCATGAGCCAAGGTATTCAAACCCGGTTCGCTCTGATACCATGTTGTAACGCCCCGTATTTTATTACTTGGATAACCTTACCAATATTCATTAATTAAGTCCATTTACAAATAACATTTCATCCTTGGATGAAATGATGAATAATTAAATATACATATTCTCTCTCGTTATACAACAATGACATTAAATGTACATATTCCCTCCCGGAATGTCTAGGGTGAAAGTCCCGAATTTGGAGCGCCTTTCGTGGAAATCACGATTGGCCATCAAAAGCCTCCGAATTCGGAGCGCCCTTCGTGCAAATCACGATTAGCCTATACACAAAAGCCTCTGAATTCGGAGCGCCCTTCGTGGAAAACACGATTGGGCCGATTAAGCCTCCGAATTCGGAGTGGCCTTTGTGAATAACACGATTCGCCAACACATGGAAATCACATATGACCAACATCAAAAGCATCCGAATTCAGAGTAGTCATTGTGAATAACCTGTTTGGGTCGAATAATCCTCCAAATTCGGATCTCCTTTGATGGATATGATTGACAAGCGCAAACACGATCAAAGTAATAGATGTAATTTAATCTACAAGCATTGATCGAAATAACATAGTCATTTAGAATAAAATGTTTTATTCAAATGGATCAGAATTAGAGTACATGATTCACATTAAAAAAAAAAAATTTAGAGTACATGAAAGTTATTCAGCTCCGTCATCGTCGTTAGTCTTCTCGGCCTCGAAGGCCTCAAATAGAAAAGTATAACTCTGATACAAGGGTGAAGCCGGATCAACTCCCACGGCTTGGAGAGCCTTGATCCATCCATGCTTAAATCCGCGATTTTTGCATCGACAGACTTCCTTGGCTAGTTTTTCCTCATCTTCTCTATTCTAATTTTTCGGCCGTCATAGAATCCTTTTTCAAAGGATCTGGCCTTCGCTGATTCTAATATGAACATACTCACCGTTTCTCTGTCGGCAATCGTGTGATGCAAAACTCGGTGGTATACTCTCTCCGCGACAATCGGATTCACTTCATTCACAGAGCGAGTCTCAGTGGCGTTTGTCCTTTTTAGCTCATTTTCGCCCTTCTCCGCACGGGCTTGCAAGCTCCGAATACGAGCATCCTTTTGCTCTATCTCTCTTTGAGCGGCACGAAGATGCATGCTGATTTCATAAGAGGTATACAAACCCTTTACTGCTCCATGGACGCCCTCGCAGAAAACTTCATAATCAGCCTAGCCGACCATGGACTGCTGAACTTCTGGCAGAAAAATCTGTCCAGTGAACTCGACTGTTACATTTGGGTTGCGAACAATCGAATCCGCTTCTGTCATCTGTTTGTTCCCCACAAAAACTGAGAAACTTAATGGGTGCGGTGTCGTACTGGTTTCTCCTCTCGAGCGTTGTAGAGGGGAGTTACCATGTTGCTGTTTTTCCTTTCTGGGTGACCTACTTCGACGACGTGGGGACTGGTGTTTCTCATGCTCCCTCAACGTCCTACTCCCCGTGCGCGTAGTCTCACCACCTTGATTCATCTCTGCGTCCAGTTTCGCTAGCGTTCTACGTTCCCCTCTACTGTTGAAGAATAGTTTTCTAGCCATCCACAGTCATCCACACTGCTTTTTTCCTCTTCCAATTTGTTGGATTTGAACGCAACAATGGAACCTCCGCGCACGTAGCCCCCACCCCATTTATTCATTACAGGTGCAGCACTCCCGAGGCTATCTCATCAATGCTAAATTTCAAAACCTTAAATTCCAAACCTTATATTCGGTGTTCCAGTTCATTCATTACTGAGGCAAGGGCAGATTCATTAATCTAATTAGCTAAATAGATTCATTAATCTAATCGGCCAAATGTTGAGGCCTTGTGTCGATAAGTTCATGTGCCCCAGCCGCTCCATGAACCACCGGTATTTGGCGTTCCAGTTCATTCATTAGCTGGGGCATGGGCAGATTCATTAATCTAATCGACTAAATAGATTCATTAATCTAATCGGCCAAATGTCGAGGCCTTGCGCCGATAAGTTCATGTGCCCCAGCCACTCCATGAACCGCCGGTATTTGGCATTCCAGTTCATTCATTAGCTGGGGCAGGGGCAGGGGCAAATTCATTAATCTCATCGGCTAAATAGATTCACTAATCTAATTGGCCAAATGTCGAGGCCTTGCGCCGATAAGTTCATATGCCCCAGCCACTCTATGAACCACCAATATTCGGCGTTCCAGTTCATTCATTAGCTGGGGCAAGGGCAGATTCATTAATCTAATCGGCTAAATAGATTCATTAATCTAATCGGCCAAATGTCAAGGCCTTGCGCCAATTTACTCATTATTTTATTGAATGTCTAATTTATTCATGATCTCACATCCTACCAAATTGTTAACGGCCGATTCGTTAATTTATTCGTCTAAATTGCATAGGATGTTTAATTTGATCTTACATTCTACTAGATTGTTAACTGTCGATTCGTTAACTTATGCGGCTAAATAGCAAAGACATTTTTATCGGATGTTTTATTTACTCATATGCAGCAGACAAAAGCGTAGAAAATTTTCATTAATAAATTAAAAGCAGATAGTATATGCAGTAGACAGAAAAGCATAGGAAATTTTTATTAATAAATTGAGTACAGATAGTAGTCATTTTACACATGAAAATTACCTTACATTTAACTTCCAATCGAAGTAAAGAAATGAAAATCTACTAAGAAAAACCTACAAAAACTATGCATCTAAGATGCCTAACAAAAATCAAAATATCACCCTAATCAATCTTCAAGGTCAAACTCTAGCGGCTCAACGTCCACCTGCTTGTATGGAATTGGTTGCGCCAATGTCACATTAGTGACAGTGAGGGCTTTAAGCCAGCCGTGTTTGAAGCCCCGATTCTCAAACTTGGGCACTTCCTCCACGTAGTTCTCCAAGGCGGTGTCCTTCCCAGCTTGGAACGCTTTGGAAATCTCGGAGTCGGCTATTTCCTTTGCCTTCTTTGACTCTTCCAAATTGGCTTCCAGCTTGGCAATCACCTCCTTGGCCAACTTGAGCGCGTCTTTGCTCGCATTTGCCCTATCTTCGGCAGCCAGCCTTAGTTGGTCAGAATTCTTCGCCTTTTCGGCCTCAGAGTCGGCTCTCGCACGTTCCTCCTCCATTTTCGCTGCCTCGGAATCAACTCTTTGAGAGGCTTCCACAGCCTTGCTCTTTTCATTTTCAATTTTGACTTTCAGCAAGCCGATTTGTTCAATGGCGTCATGTTGATAGTGGCGGATTTTGGCTATCTTGCCCACCGTCTGCAAAACAAGGAATTAGAGTTATAAAAATTAAATATATATATATATATATTTAGGCGAAAGACTGCAGATAAGGCTCAAGTAATGTACCAACAAGGCTGATTGAGTAGCTAATGCAATTGATAGTAAATCAGGCTCTGCCCGGAAAGTGGCTCCGTCGATCGGCAGGGAAATTGAGGAGGTCATGCTCAAGGCCACAGCCGGATTTTTCAAGGCCGATGCATCAGAAGCAATCGGTACATTCCTTATCTTTGGTTGAATAGTGAACAGAACAACCAAGTCCAACTCCTCAATGTGCTGTCGTTTATTGGTTTGGTCCTCCTCAAAGACGGCTTCACGTTCGGCGGGGTGCTTTTCCCCCCTTTGCTCGGTCTCCTAATCCCCCTATTCTACTTGTTCTGTCTTGGCCGTTTCAGTCTGAGCCGTTTCTTCCACAATAACAGGCAGAGAAGACTTAGTGACGACAACAGGCAGAGTTTCAGATTGGATGGTCTCGGCTCTCCTTCGGGCGGCCATCCTTTTGGCGTTTTTCCTCATGGCCAGCTGCGTGAGTGACTCACCAGCCATGTTCTCAGGATAAGCGCTGGAACGGTCCCCTAAGTCAGTCAAAATGTCTTCAAAGGAGACGTCTCCTCGGCCTGAAGTGGACGGAGGGTTGGATGGATTGAGGCCGACTTCCTCAAAGGCCAAGTTTAGAGCCTCGTCTACTTTATCTTCCGACTGGTTCGGCTCCTCGGCGACTTCTTCGGCTACTTGTTCCTCCATCTGCTCCGAATCGGAGGCTTCCAAACCAATCTGCCTTAGGTTTTTGAAGTTGGGGAAGATAAGGGCCGTAAGTTGCTCTTTGCCCCTCGGAATTGAAATGTTGTTTGCTGCCGAAAATGTTGAGTAAGTCGGCTCGTATCTCAGAAGAATGTGGGCCGCCCTCCCTTGTTTCTAAAGGTTTGGACGGCCAAAGAACTGGAGTGCGACTTTAATTTTCACAAGTACGGCGTCGTCGGTCGAATCCAGAACTTTCTTCAAATCGTTGCCTGCACAAATAAAACGATAAGTAAATAGAACGAAAGCCAGGTAAATATATAGCAAAAAAAAAAAAAAAAAAAAAC